>JAGQAX010000021.1:5527564-5557564 GCA_019142605.1 Cephalopholis sonnerati
TTATATCCTTTTTGTTAAAGGTCAAGTGGAACGCTTAACGAGCAATTAGCACAGAGGAAATGCCAGCAAGGCTGTCAGCTAAACAGTCGTCTGAATTATTCACTACCATAACGCAAAGAAAGTGGAGCCCATATGCTCTGAGCAGCCAATTGCACAATGTCAAGTGGATTTGCATTAGTAAGGGCAAGGAATCATGGGTAATGGAAATGTACCCCTGGCAATATTTGGAAATGCAATCCTAGTGACTGAAGTTTGACTGAAGCTGGTTTTAAAGGTCGATACCGGTAGTAATGTTTCCTGAACTTAAGTCGCCAGAAGCTCAAACAGATGATTTGTGTCATTTTCTTGTTTTTATGATGGAGAAACTTCCCAAAATTCCTTTAGATATATTTTTTTTATTGTTTTAAACACTATCGAGACAAAAATGTCTGATTTTGAAGAGGGTGTTCTTTCCACAAGACCTTTTTAACATTAACTTAAAGGCATAATATGTAACTTTCTGCACTAGAATGTCTAAAAACAACTAGACTAATGTTATATAGATATATATATGAGTTGTGAACTTACATTATCCCAAATGTTTCCAACAATGGTCAAACCCAGAAAAATCTGTAATTTCATCTCATCAGTGGCATCATGCCCCCTTTTTACATGTGTCAGGGTTGTGGTTGTCTGCCAGAACCTGTTATAAATTGACTTTTTATCCAGTTTAAAGCCACATTTTTAAGGTGCCCTTCTTTGCTTTTAACTGTATGTTTTAACGGGATAAAGGATGAAGTATTTAAATCATCAGACGTCTGGATCTTAAGTTATCAGTGAAACAAGTAGAGCACATGTTGAAGGCATGAGCTGAACAGCATATGTGAAACTATCATTTTTAACATGAAACTGCTTTGATCAGTGTTTTTACTGGTTGAAATAACAGTATCAGATGGTTTCATTATTCGGCTTCTGGTAAAAACCTCCTGACCAATGAATACTGAAGGAATTCTAACCAGGAGAAACTCACAGCATCACTCTGTCTTTTGTAATTGTTTTGATTTAGAGACCCCTAGCAGCAGAAAATTACTTACTGTGTGTTAAATGTCAAAGTTTATTTAAACTTTAATACAAACCTCACATGTTGACATACTCGCTGCTGGTGATGTGAAGGTCGACCCACAGTCAGGCTGACCTACTTGTGTAAACGGACCAGGATATAAACTGTGTGCTTGAGATCATACGTACGGTGTAATTACTTAAGAGATGGGTGAGCGCTTGTTCTCTTACTACATTTGTAGTTTGTAAACATTTTGTGATATTAACCAGAAATGACATATAGAAGAGCCAACAATAAGCTTGATCATTAACCACTGACTTTCAGCTCTGGTTTGCAGGTTTACGCGCCGGTTTTGGGTCACTGCTTAACATGTACGGATTGCAAGTCAGAAGGGGCAGATCAGCTCTCTCAGTGGCCTGGCTTGGTGCGACCTGCACATCACCACTCAATGCCCAGCCAACACACACACACACACACACACACACACACATATATATATATATATGTATTAGGGCTGGGACTTTAACGCGTTAATTTCAATTAATTAATGACAGGAAAAATAAGGCATTAAAAAAAATGATGCATTTGATCGCACATTTCTCAGTTCCCTAATTTCTGGTCAAATGGTAACACTGATGCACACACAGTGTAGCCAGCCCACAATAGAGCACCGCTCGGGCCGCATTTTTCTGACCGAATCCAACCCGAGTCCAAGACAGTTATAACCGAGCCCGGCCCAAACCCGACACAGTTTGTGACCAGACATAGTTATTGTTGCCATGGTTACAGCTTGTCTGTTTACCATGATCACACATGGGCAGTGTGTCAATGACCATCAAAAGGCTGCTGTTACTCAGTTGGAGCAGAGCCTGTGTTGCGTTCAGGTGTTGTCACGTAAATAACAAATTCCGGCACAACACAGCAGCATGTCAAGTGGGCCGAACCAGAGCAACATTTCTGATTTGTTATCGGGTTGGGTATCCACACTCTGGCCCACAATAGACCAGATGATGGGTTCAGAGCCAAAATAAGTAAGTCTGCATCTGACAAATTAACAAATTCTCTGGTGAAATGAAAAATAAACATTCTTGTTGTTTAAGTTTACGTATATGTCTATTCATTGATTCAGTCATCAACCAAAATTGATCTGAATTGAAAAACTTTGAAAGCCTCTAATTAATTAGATTAATTATTTTAATATATGTATGTATGTATATATATATATATATGTGTGTGTGTGTGTGTATATAAATATATATATGTGTATATATATATATATATATATATATATATATATATATATATATATATATACAGTGTATATACAGGGCTTGAAGACCTCTGGCACGGTGCCGGAAATCCGGCATAGGAATATTTTGGTGAAGTTTGTTTTTCTCTGTAACCAGTCTTTAAAGTGATAGTCCCAACTACCAATGGTACTCAAGGTAACTAAGGAGTTCTAGCCAATCAGAGGCAGAGTAGTAGTAGTAGTTGCTTTTCCTGTAAATTTAACTCGTATGTCTACGAAATTTTCTAAATGGGCCCACACACTTTTGTCCTGGGCCTGTTTAAATAAACATGTGCCATATTAAAGAAGCGTTCAGCCCTTTGAAATGTAAAAAAGAACATTTTTATGGGATTCGAACTTGCGCCGTCATGGGAAAATAAATGAAAAGCAGACACCTTATGTAATGCGCCACTGTCACCACATCAAAGCCACGGCAGATACCCTAAATTTCCAACAATATACAGCCAGCAGCGTCTTCAAATTGGGAGGCAGCCAGATCAACTTGTGACCACACTGTCCATGCACCTGAGAACATTCTACCATCTTACTGGTTTACAATACAAAAAGCAGCGATCTAATCCACCTAATTTATAAACATAACGTTTATTGTAGTGCTACAGATCGATAAAGCCAATATTCATATAATCACATGGAAATACTTTATTTTAAATTAAGCAATGAAGCAGATGTATAAATCCAGTTCATTCATTAATTAAAATGTTGAACTATCCCTTTAAGAATTGGAGGCAATAAATGCAAGAATGTTAGTTTTTCAGTTATGGAGCAAATCATTTTTAAAAATGCTGCAAATCAACTACAATTTTATAGTAACTGATCTTTTTTTTTTTTTTTTTTGGTGAACTGCTCATATTTCATTATTAAAAACCTTGAAATTGTCATTCCAACTTCTTGATGTGATACGTGATTGATACTCTCAAAGTGCACCAGATTAATTCATTTAGATTGCAAATGTTCAAAATTTTCTTCCCCTGGACCCACCTAGTGGAGCCCAGGCACCCCCCTCCTCTCCCCAATGCATAAAAAATTTTAAGGCACAGGATTTTTTCCTGCTTCAAGCCCTGTGTGTATATATATATATATATATATATATATATATATATATTCTTTTAAAATAGTTAGGACTATCAAATAATTCTTTTTTTAATCAAAAGTAATCACTGAATTTCAGTAGTTAATTGTGATTAATCGCACTTTTTAATCAACCTTGAAATTCCATCATTTTGCATTTCAAAACTGTTTTAGAGTCCATATTAACAAGATCAAGCAATTCTTACCACAGAGTTTTGATTGAAAATCAAATAAATTCAAGGAAATTGACTTAATGATCTTGACTTCAAGATTTATTTATTTCTAATCAGTGCTGCACTGCTACAACAATGAGAGACAAAATAGCAGCATGCAATTACCCTCTGAGACCCACGTACTGTAGACCCATTTTGGGGGGGTGGGGGATCTCTTGGGGGTGATAGCTGGTCAACAATATATATGCACATAGAAGTGATTAAATAACCTGAAAGCTGGAAACGTGAAGATTAATTTGAGATGTAGCTCATCAATGTGCATCAAGTTTTTCTAGCCATAAATCTGTAATAAACACGGCATGCAAAGAAGCAAGTAGTTTGCTCCCCACACTGTGAGAGACTAAGATAAAGTTGACATGTTTGTAAAAGGGAGACTGGTGTGCACTAGAGGTGTAATGGTCCATTGATCTGGATCTATATATCGATTCAATGATCAATGATCCAATCTCATCGATGCAATGTGAAAACACTGATCCATTACTGATCATCATCTGTAGGATACGCTCTTATTTTAAAAGTCTGTGTCACCGTCAAATAGTGGCAGGCAGACGGCAAGCAGCCCAGGGACAGACGATGAGGATAACGTTATTTACTGGGGAATAAATCAGCAGTGTGAAAATATTTTGGATTTCTGAGAAAAATACAGGTCAACAGACAGAGTACATGGCGTATGTAAACAATGGCGTTACAAGATAAGACACGGAGTAACGTTACCTGCCTGGCTGGACATCTCACTCAACTAACTTTAACATTAGCTTCTCTGTTTCAACAATGTCAGTCCAAATAACATGCATGCAGGGTGTATGTCAGCTGAGCTGTTCTGTCAGGAGATGCAGTGACTTAAACCAACAATGAGTAAGAAAAAATAATAACATCACATGTAATCTGTTAAACTATGAGTAGAGGAAAAAAAAGTCCACCAGCCGCAAGGCTAATTCATGCAATGTAAACATGCTTAAGCTAATAATGGGTCACTTGCAAAAAAACAGTCGACATGTCTTTAAACTTTGTCAGTTATTATTGAGCTGAATTTAACAATTGTATTAAACAATGTTGTTGTTAATCCATGTTTTATGGCTGTTGGGAGAAGTTTGCTTTCATTCATTCATTCATTCATTCATTCACCTTTATTTAACCAGGCAGGTCATTAAGAACAAATTCTTATTTACAATGGCGGCCTGGCAAGCGACAAGGGTCACTTCAGGGCTTTAAGACAGATAGTTCTGAAGTTTTATGGAAAAGGTGATGGTTTGGGTTAAAATGAAAACATTTCTTTTACAGTAGAAAGGACTTTCTAATAGAAAGCCCTGAAAGTTGACTCATTCCTTATATTATGTCGTCTCATATTGTTCGCAGGCCCAAATTACATCAAATCGAAATTGTATTGTAGCAGACTTTGTAATATAAATGAATATCATATGGTTGTCCAAAGAATCGATATGTTATCGTGTCATGATGAAACCAGTTATTTACAACTCCAACTTTGGAGCATTTTTTCACCCCCTTCCTGAGCAGCTAGCATAACTTGGATTAACAAGTTAAAGCTAACAATCCTAAAAATAATATTTCACCCCAGAAATGAAATAAGTGTGTTGATAAGTTATATTTTTAAGACTTTTTTGTTAGGAAAGGATTTGTCCCAGTTCTCGAGAACGGATGCTGTTCAAAAAAAAAAAAAAAAAAAAAAACTGGATTACTTGCCTCATTGATGGACTCATTTTTCCCTCCCCTGGCTGCTCCAGTTTTTTTGAATGTGTTAATTGATTCAGAACTAAAGATGATAAGAATTGTGATTACTATGTGGAGCCGTTTATTTTTTATCCTCTCAACCCTGACATAAGATAAGTGGGAGCATGTCCAGGGGGTGGCTGATATGCACTTGGCCACCCCAGGTTCATTTGCCAAACTATTGATTGATGATATGATTGTCTATATACCTGTTCAGTGGCAAGAGCTAGTTTGAACCAGCTGTTCGACGAGCAAACTTTTATTAATAGGTGCAACTTAGTCTTAAACCTGAGAGGCATCAATGTAGAGGAGTAGTGCCAAGCCTTCCAAGGTCTATTTATCTTTCAAATTGCTTTTTAAACACAAGAATGTAAGACACTGTAATGTCAGTCACTGCAGTAGATATGAGTAGTGGAAACAGGAATGATACTACCGCAATAAAAAAGGTCCAACACTTTATAAGCCACAGTCATCCACCAAAAAGTATGCTTTAAAGCTACAAACAAAATGCTGGGCACCAGAAATAACTCTTGATCTTCTGCATCACATGAGACATTCATCTGTTGTATGAATGACATCATGCACGAGACACGTTCAGTTTTAGTTTTAAGTGTTTGACAGAAGGACAGAGTCAGCGTCAGAGATCACAGCTTTCAGGACAAAACTCCTCCAGATGCATCTCTGATCCAGTTTTAGCCCAATTTTAGTGTCTGAGCTGTCGAGTGACATCACACACACACACACACACACACACACACACCCACACACACACACACACACACACACACACATAGTTATAGAGGCGTCTGCATTCTGCTCTCTGTTCGGCAGCAGTTCTTTATGATTCATGTCGTCTGTTTGTCTCTTTTTGATAAATTGATTGATGGATCAAGAAAACCTGCTAACAGATACCAGGAGGAGGGGGAGCGTGTGTGCGTGTGTGTGTGTGTGTGTGTGTGTGTGTGTGTCTGTCTGTCTGTGTCTGTGGGTCTGTGCGTCTATGTGTGTGTGTGTGTGTGTGTGTGTGTGTGTGTGTGACTCACAGTAAACACTCATCATGTCTCCTGGTGCTCCAACAGATGGACAGTAGGCGACACACACACACACACACACACACACACACACACACACACTGTATATATACAGTATATAGATGCACACGCACACTCAGGGCAGCAAAAAGGCTCACAGACTGTTTGATCAGCGTGATGATGACTTACCAGTCTCCGAATTCACAAGAGGAAAGGGAATAAGGAAGGAACAAAGGATGCAAGGAAAGAAGGGAAGACTTGAGCAGGTAGTAAAGAAAGATAAGGACAGGATGTGAAAGATAATAGTGGTGGATGACGAAAAAGGTTTAAAAAATTGGAAGGATGAAGGAGAAAACATAAAGAACATCTTCAAAAAGATGAAGGAAGAAAAGAAACTAAGCTGGAAAAAAAGTGAAATGGGAGAAGAGGATAAGAAGTAAGAAAAAGAAGGAATGGAAGTAGGGGAAAGGAATGGAGAGAGGGGGAAAAATTAATTATGAATATCAGAAGAAGAAGAGAAGAAAGAGGGGAGGAGAGCAAAGGAAGAGGAATGGAAGAGGGAAAGAAATAGGAAAAAAGGACGTAAAAGGGAGAGAAGGTGGAGGAATGGAAATATTAAAAGCGGAAGTATTAAGTGAAGAAGAAAAATGGATGAGAATCAGAGCAAATTATATAAAAGTTATAGGAGGAGGGATAGAAGAAAGATGAATAAATAAGATGGAAGGAAGAGCGGATGCAAAGAATAAAGATGGATGAATGAAACTAGAAGGAGAAGGAGGGACATGGGAATAAAAAGACAGGAAATCAAGAAGGAGGTGAAAGTAGGAGTTGGCCTGATTAAAGGACAAATGAAGGAAAAACAACAATTTGTGGAAGGGGAAAGAAACAAAGAAATATAGGCCTAAAGAAGGAGGGATGAGAAACTTAAAAATTAAAAATGGGCCATTGAAATGATGAAGGAAGGAAAAAGGGAGTAAGCAGGTAGAATATAAAAAGGAGAGGGAGTAGAAGATGGAAAAAAGAAGAGGATAAGAAGTTAAAGGAAGAGGAATGAAAGAAGGAAAAACAGAGGTGAGGGGTAGGATTAAAAGTAGGGATAGAAGAAGAAAAAGTATGAGGGAAGGAGGTGAGTAAAACAGGAAGGGAGGAGGAAGATGGAGAGATGGAAGAAGAAAACAAAAGACAGAAATAAAGGGGGAAGGACAGGAAGAGGGAAAGAAAGAGGGGGAGGTACAAATGAAAAGGAGGAGGATGAATAAAGGAGGACCAAGGAAGTATAATGGAGGAGGAATAGTGGAAAGAAAGGAAACTAGAGGGAAGAAGGCAAAAAGGAAAGGGGATTTTTTTAAATGGATGGATGAAGGAAAAAGGTAAACAGGGTCATTGAAGACAGCATGAAAAAGAAGAGCAAACGTAGAAAGGAGGAAAATTTGAAAAGTAAAAGGAAGGATCAGAACAAATGGACAAAAAGGAAAGAAGGAAGGAAAAAGGAAATGATTTAATAGAGAAGTAAGAAAAGGGGAGGAAAGAGGAAACAAAGAAGGAGAAGAGAAGTAATTTAAGGACGAAAGAAAGAAAATAGAAGAACTTTTGTAGTAAACTCTGATCATCCTCATGGACCAATCAGGTTCCAGTCTCAGGAATAATTAATGAGCTCAGACTGGCTCCTCTGCTGATTGAAACATTGATAAGATGATCAGACTTCAGTGTGTGTGTGTGTGTGTGTGTGTGTGTGTGTGTGTGTGTGTGTGTGTGTGTGTGTGTGTGTCTATTATTACCTCCTCTGACAGACAGGCCTCCCTACTACAGTGACAGTCCTGTTAATAATTCACACTCCTCCTACTCCCTCCTTCTTTACCACCATCTTTTACCTCTCCTCTTTTCTTTCTCCCCTCCCTCCTTCTTCTCCTTCTTCTACTTCTTCTACCTCTCCTTCATGGTTGCAAGCATTTTTACACCAGTATTCAGTGTTACAGTAGAAAAGTCAAATGAAAGGGGACAGGTTTGGTACAGATATACTAAATATTACCAAAAAAAACAGCTGACACCTCTTTTTGTGGATACAGTTCTTCTAATAACTCACTGATGACATTTAACCATTTCCTCATCACTGATCAGCTGTTTTTCCTCTGTCCACTATGCAGTCTGCACAAAAAAATAATGTGGCTGACACCTACCTTTCAAATGCTTAAGCCCAGTTGATTGAAAACCACAGGTATCATTTTACTTGTTAAAAATGTTTGAAAAGTTTTAACATTTGAATTTGTTATTCAGTTAATGCTAACATCCACAATCTCTTAAAACTGATTGCTGTGCGTATATCATGTGCAGATCCGGCCTAATTAGTTTATTCATCCATTTTACCTGGGGCTGGGTCGCTGTTACAGCAGGCTATATTTTCCAGCTCCTCCTGGGGGATCCTGAGATGTTCCCAGGCCAGATGAGATATATAATCCCTCCAACGTGTTCTGGATCTAAACATCTAAAGAGACACACCCAAGAGGATCCTAATTAGATGGCCAAATTACCACAACTGGCCCCTTTAAATGTCAAGTAGCAGCAGGTATATTCCAAAGTCTGTTCCGATTGTTATTATTTCTAACACCTCTTCCAAAGATACAGAAAGTGAGCAAACTGTGGCGGATGGAGAACAAAAAATTGTCAAGATTAACTACAAGTAACAAGAACCACATCATCTGCAAACAATAAATCCTGAGATCCTCAAAAGAGATACTCTCTCCCCCCCAGCTTCACCTTGAGATCCTATCAATGAATATTACAAACAGAATCAGAATATACACAGAACAGAACAAACCCTGGAGGAGTCCAACACTGACTGATAATGGATGATTTGATGTCTGTGAGTTTGGGTTTAATGTCACCTTTATCTTTGTTGCTGGTGCTGTCCCAAAATTGCCGAATGTCCACTTGAACTTGAAAATGAACTGATTAGATTCTAGTTGTCAAGGATCAAGGTCACTGTGACCCAGTGTCCAGCTCATTCTCATGTACACGATATCTCAAGAGGGCCTTGAGTGAATTTCTTTGAGTTTGACACAAACGTCAACTCAGACTCAACGATGAACTAATTAAATTTTGGTGGTCAAAGGTCACCTTGACCTTACAAAACATGTTTTTGGCCATAACTCAAGAATTCACACCTAAATTGTGACAAAATTTCACAAGAATGTCTAACAATATAAGATGATGACATTTTTTGGTCAAAAGGTCAAAGGTCAACTTCACTGTGACATCATAATGTTCATAGCCATTATTCAACATCAGATCTCAGGAACAGAAGGGGAGACATTTGGTCAGATACTAAATTGGTGATACTAATCTCAAGACTGTGCTGATTGTATAGATAATCTGTGCTGCAGGTGGGAAGATGAGTGTGAAGCATCCATGTTTTAGAAAATGTAGCTTCTTTGCAGCAATAACCATATTTGAAGCATTGTCAACTGTCATGGCTACATATCAGTCTGGACTGACATGGATGTGAACTGTAACTGCAACTTGGCTGGTTTGCAGGGGTATACAACCGTGAGACAGTAATTCCAGTTTTTTATTTTGAGAGAAGTTTGGGGTTTTCACACATTTATCATAGTAGCCATTAAAAGAATCGTAGATGAACACTGACTTGTTTTGTTGCTTGCATACCTCCTTTGCTTTAGTATGTTCAAAAAGTGACAACACACATATTTATAGCAGTTTATAAGCACATGTAGAGGAGCTGGTCACAGCTGCAACTGAACAGCCATGGTTCAAATCCTCAACCCGGCCCAGACTCTAACCTCTGACTTTGCTGTAGAGATGATTTGAGCTTTCTCTTGAGGGAGCAGCAGAGTCGCCACTTTGCTTCGACAAACGCCAGATTGTGGACAGAATCCTGGCGGATTTTCCGGACTAGAGCCAGAGCTCCTGCACAGCCGGCTAACTGCTACAGAGCGGCTCTTACTAATTTATGCAGATGTATTAATAGATCACAGGCAGCTCTGGCTCTAGTCCGCCGTGCCTCCTCTCCTCAGAAAAAAAAGGCCAAATAAACAACTGAGGGAGAGAAGAGCTCTGTCTTCACTCTGCAGACTAAAAGGCCGGCTTCAGAAAGAGGCAGTCGTTTGCATATCTGCCTTCCAGATTTTGTTTGATTTTGTTTGGCATTTTTTATTTATGCATTTATTTATTTTCCAGAAGAAATCCAACAGCAGACGTCTTCAAATACTATCGTTATTCCCATGATATTAACAGAGCATCATCACCACACATGTTGATACTATTAGAGGAAGATTTTTCATTGAAAAGACAAATCTGGCTCAATTTAAAGGGTCTCAGTTTGTGGATAACTGACCGAACAAAGACAACACATCCTTCAGACCCAGTTTAAGAAAATGTCTCCGTGATCTATAACATCAACAGTTAAGTTAGTCTTGCACATCAAAGATAGGGGGTCTTGTTTCTGGAGCCGCCATGTTAGACTGACACTCAGCAAGGGTAAGAAAGAGGACGGTCACTGCTGCATTTTTGGAGGGTTTTGTGATATGATTTTGCATTGATTGAAACCAAAACTGGCCACCATACCTGGTTCTTTAAGACCCGACCCAACTGAGTAGACACAGAATTTTGGACCTGAATCCAACCTTGGACAGGGATACATTTATTTTATTTATGCGTTTTTATTACTGACCATTATCTCACCAGACTAATACAACACATTGTCTTTGTCACTTATCCCCATTTCCCCCCTTTTTTGGATGGCCATGACAGATGATGTTTTGGAGGACACTCAACAAAGTCCAACATATTATTGGAAAAAATGTTGTTTGTCTCTGTCCTCTAGAACAAAAAAAGTGGAAGTTTTCCAAACTGACGCCACTTTCAGCAGAACAACATCACTTGTCTTAGCTTTCCAAAACCATCACAAATAAATGAATCTGTTTTATGATGAACACACAGTAAAGGTTTGCTTAGATTGAGGGAAAACTTGAGGTTTGGGGTAAAATAAATGCTTTGTTAAGGTTTGTGCTCATGGTAACAATAATAACCTTCTCGGCCCAGTCGCCTGAAGAATTGGCATTGTAGGTGTCTGCAAACCTTGAATATGTTACATTTATACGTTTCATATGTATCATATCAACGTTTCTAAAGTAACGTAGTATATGAGCTGACTTCATGATCAGGAGGTGGAGGGGATGGTGAATTGGCATGACATCGAGGACAGATGGCTGCCAATCTTCAGACCACTGCTCAAAACCAACAAGCAACACGACCAGTTGTTTTTTGGCAACCCACCAAAGCGTTTTCACCGGCATTTGAGCCACGGAACCAAGGTGTTTTTCATCCACCTGTCCCTGTTTTTCTGGCAGCTATTGTGCCAACAAATGTGAGTGTTTTAAGCCAAAACATGTATTTTCCTAACCACAAGTTTCAACATATCAGCTACAAAATAATGTTGCTATCTTGGTTTTATGGAAGTGACCATATTTGGACAAGAGGGTGGAGAATCATCAGACAGCCTGTCACTCAGAGCAGCCCGCCCTTAAATGTGTGCAACTTTAAGCCTGAACAAAATGTAAGCAGGTAAAATTTCAGCCCCTGTACAGTTGTCATGAATGTTAAAGTGTGTTACAGAGCCCAAAACTGTAAACATGCTGTAGACTTGGACATTTAAACATGGGGGTCTATAGGGATTGACTTGCTCTCAGAGCCAGCCTGAAGTGGACATTCAAGGAACTGCAGTTTCTGGCATGTCAGTGTCAACTTCATTTTTCAGCCTCAGAGGTTGCCCCTTGCCAAATACAAACTTTGAATGACATTCAGTCTATTTGCTTTGTGGCAAGTAGCAAAAAAACACAAGCCCATGACAACGTAACTATGTTAACGAGCACTTGGGCAACACTTCAACGGCAACTTGACAGTAATGTAGGTGGTCCCGCTGCTGTGTCGCTTTTTGGTTCATGCCCCTTGTACTACAGCAGTGTAGCAGGGGCATGAACCAAAAAACTTACCAAAATAAATGCTAGGGCATCAACAAAAGCACGTAGTTAGGTTTAGAAACGAACATCATGGTTTGGCTCTACATTAAAATAGTGGGCTTCTAGGTAAAAGTCAGCGGGTTTGTTGCTCCTTATAATATGTTGTTACTGGCAGCTTTTCAAACTGACGCCGTTCAGGGGTGAATCATACTGCCACAACAGGAGCCACCCGGCCACCTTATTGACTAATGCCTTGTGTTAGCGTGTCATACTGCTGCGACAGGTGCCGTTCAGGCAACTGATGGCATATCACAATACCACGAAAGGTTCCATCCAGCCAAGGTACAAAACCGACGCCTCTGGGCAGCATATCATTTTGTGGTGAGAGGTGGCTTCTACTGTCAGTGTCTGACTCTGAAATCATTGTCAAAGCAGTGGTATTTTATGAGTTTGGAATGAGAACAGGCTGGCTGGTCAGAGCAATCAGAAGTTTTAAGTAAGTAAGTAAAGTCCTGTCCATTTACAAGTGAAGCTTGATTTAGTTTGACTTTTGCCCATAAAAGAAGTTCTGATTTGGATTATATTTGTACAGAAATCTGGATTGGTATAAATCTAACAGTATTTTTGCAGTTTGGTCTCTTCTTTTGTGAGAAAATGTGTTTATTTTAAATTAAGTGCACAAAAATTATGCGGGTTGGTTTGAGTTAGTTCTCCAAAAATTGCAGATTCTTCAAAGGACTTAGACTTAGACTTAGACTTAGGTGACTTTCTTTCTTGTGTGTGCTGAAAGGCATTTTGGGAAATGTAGGAGATTTTCAGCTTGGGTATAAGTCAGTGAGAGGAAAGTAAACTTGAGGCTTTCCTACAAATCTGTACCAAGTACAGTGCTGGGTGGAGTATTCCTTCAAACATCAGACTCTGTTTTTGTGTTAGAGTCATGTGATGATGTCTGGCCTGAGTTTTAAGATGTAGATAAATCTTTTTTTTTTTATCAAGAATGAATTACTTTGTCTCTGGCAGCTTGTCACAGAGGATTTTTCAAAGTATTTCCAGAAGTACAGATGACAGCCGAGCTCATTCATATTCATAACAACAATATTTATTTATACGGGCTCATGAATATTGTGCATTTAATGGCGTACGTTTGTTCAAAGCTCCCTCTTCCTTCCTGCCCTCTGGTTTTCCTCCCGTCCTCCGTCACCTCCGTCTGGCTGTCCGTCCCAATTAGGAAGGATCTAAGTGGGGAGATTAACGAGAGGAGAGAGCCTCCGGTTCACACTCACACACACACACACACACACACACACACACACATCACAGCCACTTAATAGAATACTAATTGATTTCGGCTCTTTTCTGGGCCGATTGCGGCGATGGATGGAGGAAGTATAGGTGAAGAGAGGGATGGGAGGTGCTTTGAAGGAGGAGTGTCTCTTCTCCCAGTCCTCATTCATTCAGATAAACAGAAGAGAGGGGAAGAGGAACATGGATTTTATGAATTATGTAATCTGTAGCGAGAGAGGAGGAATGAAGAAAGAAAAGAAGATAGTGGATGAAAAAGGAGGTAAAGTCAGTCAATTTCATACATCACATGATGTTAGATCCCCTAAAAATCTCAAGTGCAGGTTTAGTTTCTCTCATTTTGTTGAATTAGTTTAGTCCAGAACATTCTCCATCATCTCTTCACTCACTTAATTTCACTTTATTTATTCATTTCCTGCTGGTTCTTGTGTTTCTTCCTTGTTACAGTTTTACAGCTTTCATCAGTTATAAATAGTCCAGTCTGACAGCTTTGTTTTCTCTCTGTTTGGTTTTTAATTCGTTCCTAAAGCTCGTGTAGGCAGAAATCTGGAAAGGGCAAGAAATATAATGGTAGAATTGGAAAATACATCCTCCTTCTGCAGCTCTCCTCTCTCTGTCCTAAGACCCTCCCACCAGACAACCATGGACATATGTACATGCTTCATACAGTAACCCAGTGTTTCCCAAACATGGGTTTATTTCATCTTTTGTCATTGGATAGTTTTCTCTTGGTGGCTGTAGCAGCTTGAATTTGGCCAGTGCAAACCCCCCAGCGCCAGGTGTCACAGCTAGCCGGTGTGCAGCGGCAGGCGCCGGCTCTAACTTGTGTAATGACAGCAACAGAAAGTTTGCTGCTCTGGCAGGGAGTCTGGGCTGTCCAGTCAGAGACTGTTGATAAACTGAGACGGCAAACTTAAGATTAATTTACTGTATCTGTGTCATGTGAGTTTTGCCGCTGCCCCACTCCTTTAGGAGACTAGCAGGAGTCTGTTCCTTCCAATGGGAAAAGTGAATGTGAGTACAGATTATTAGTGTCCTTCACCCCATAGTCATATAACTAAAAAGTGGACCCATTTTTTCACAAGCCCCAACCCTTCTAAACATTCTGACACTGAAATGGTGTTTTTCAGACAGACAAATCAGGAGAAAATTAACTTTTTTTGAGACATGTCTCTGTTTTAGCAACACAGTCTCACGAGATCTGACAACAATGTGATCTTACACTCGGTTGATATCAGACATTAAGTTAGCAGATAATAACGTGCAGCAAAATAAGGATGAAACATTAAATTTGTACTGTTGTGAATGTGATTCTCTCCGTCCACCCAATGTTTAGTACACTTCCAAATGAGGTGGGGGTACGGGGGAGAGACGACCATGCCCACTTTTGAGATCGGGAGTGTATACCGTTTCCTACCACTCGTACAGCTTGTAATGCGGTATCTTCTGTAATAGTAGTATCTTTGGTCCGGTCCCCCCCAGAGCTACAGTTTGAGCTGGCTGTATTCTGGTTACTTTGGCTGCTGACTGGGGCTCTGTTTCTAGAGCTGCTGCCCGCTCGCCTCCTGGCGAAATGGTCTGTAGTGGTGGGGACTGAGGAGAGGACATACTGTGATTTGAGGCCCTAGCTAATGTTAGCCACATAAATGAGACCTTAAAGCCACAGCTGAGAGCCTTTAGCTTTGGTTATCAGAAACTATTAGCAACATTTTCTCTCCATCTCTGAAACACTTTGCTGATGTTGGCACATGTTGTATTTCATTTATTATCAGACTGTTTTTTTAGATTCTTTTTGATAAGTCCATCTTCCTCTTTTTTGGGTTGCTTTGCAGTGTAGGCAGTTGTTGCCACTGCTGGAATAGTAAGTATCTCTGCACAGTTCACCACTGAATTAGACTTTCACCATCTGAAGGGACATGCACACACATCTGCATTTGTAAAACAGCCAATAGGAATGCCTTCTCCCTAAAATGACCTGTGACTGGCCAAAGTCTCTCGCCATGGGCTAGATTTTATGTAGCCTGAAAAAAGAGCCAAAAGGTGGTGTAGAACTTAAGTATTTTCTCAGACCTTTTGAAATACAGTGTGATCAAAGTTTATTATGGGGGTTTTCACCCAATGACTCCAACCTCAGCTTTGAATACAATTTCAGCTGAAACATGCACTAAGAGTGTTACAATGGCATTTACTCCAATAACTGTATAATACCAATATAATTACATCTCATGTTGTGTGTGTGTGTGTGTGTGTGTGTGTGTGTGTGTGTGTGTGTGTTTGTGTTCTTTTTAAGCACACTGTTTTTTGTTTTTACTCGATCATTCCTCTTATGCATTTTGCACGACATATTGAAACGAAGTATTTCAAAATGATATAATTGTGAAACAGCAATCTTACGTATATTTGACTGAAAACATCATACATCAGGCCTGTAACAGTACAAAGAAGTCACTGTTTTGTACAGTGGGAAGAAAGGCAATTGCATAGGATCTGTTTAATTTCATTTATGATGAACAGACGGCAGTAAAAGTGCAAAAGACAGACAAAATCCTCCTGCTGAGGACTGAGGAAACATTTTGTCTCCTGGCAGCTGTGGTAAACTGTTTTTATTATAAAAATAAGGAACATTTTAAATACTTGTGTCTCACACTGTAGAAACTGCACTGTATCAAACTGAAAATACTAAATACAGGTAGTTTTTTCTTGTCCTGTGATCATCACATCTGGGGGATGCTGTTAAATGTTTGTTAGCATGTTGGATGTGTTTCCATTCACAGACTCTACAACAGTGGAGCAACGCCACCACACCATCCTCGTCTTATACACAACTCTCTCTCTCTCTCTGTTGCTGTCATAGCTGTCTGGGAACCTGAAGGCAGGTCTTCCAGCTCTGAAGTTTCATTTCATGCTGGCAATAGTGCGACTGACTTGCACGCCAATCAGCTTTCTGTGCTAAACTCAGCAAATGTTGCTAACAGTGTACAATTAAAAGTTTCCAGTTAGAATATGTGTGTGTGAACTTTGGTTCCACATTCCACAATAAACAGACCATATCAGTCTCTTACATTGGCCTAATGCACAGTTATGTTTAGCTATGGTTATAGCTCGACTAGGCCATTTAATTGGACTACTGTCCTTGTCCCAGTATACAAGCACGGGAGGGGAATCGATTTATGGTCCAAAGTATGCCCGACTCCACTACAATAGGTGGCAATATGCCTCCTTTTAGCTTGTTAGTATTGGAACGGTTAAACAGGTGCTGACACAGCATGAACCGTATCTCCTAATCTATCCAAATATGCACGGCTCTGGATGCAGGTTTTGCCATGTTGTTACTAGCTTCTTCTTCTTCTTCTGTTATGCATTTAGTGCTGTTCGACTTCCAGGTCAAAGTGCAGGGTGGAAATTGTGGAGAATGCGCAAAGTGTCTCGGCCAGTTTGGGTCTGACTGACTGTATACATGCAGGAGTGATTCAACTCACAATGACATTATCAGAGTGTGTTAGTCCAACTTTGAGAAATTCAATTTAGCACAGTTTCAGTCAGGTAACATGTTCACATGTATTTTAAAAGTCCAGTTTTAGATGGACAAATGCAATAAATTGATTTTCTCTATTTTCATGTAAACGTACTAACTGTGTCCTAACTAAGAATGAGGCAAGGCATGACGTGATTTACAGTGAAGTTTGTGGTAAAGTTGCAGTGATTTGGAAAAATTGCAAGAGCATGCAGAGCTCACAGGGATTAGCTGAATTTGCTTTAACTGTTGCAGTCGCAACATCGTGAAATCCTGGAGGGACTACCCTGTGGGGCACATTCACCCCCACCTATTGGGTGAGGTAGTTGAAGGAGGGAATTTGTGTGTCCACCACAACAAAGGATCCTATTGACTTTCCATTGTCAATGTTTCTGTGGTGCCGCAACTTAATTTTAACACATTACGAGCCAACACTACCTGATGCGGTGTTAAGACGTTATGGTCATTTAATTTCTGTGAGACCAGATTGGACTTTATGTTCAGTCCATCAACCAATCATGTGTGGGAACTGTTAGCTACTTCCACCAATGGCTGCCTCGTCCGAAAGCACATCTATATTTGCATATAGACATGCATACACACACACTGACATGTGGCACATTAGACACACACCCACTGACAGATAGCTAGCAGCTGCATCACAGATGCGACCACAGTTGTAAAAGAAGTGCATATTTATTGATTCAGTGTAGACAGAGAGCGTCCGATGTTATGTGATGCCACATGATAGCTGGAGTCGCTTGCTCTTGGACACGGTGTTACTCACACATGCAGATGTGGCGTGAAGAATTGAGTTATGTTTATCTTCCAGCTTTGTGTTTGTTCTCATGTCCGCTTGAATGTACACACAGTGATTCTTCAAAAAAAACACCGGAAACCACAGAAGAACAAAAGAACAATTTGTTTGAGGAGGATGGAGAAGCCTCGGGGGGAGGGGGGGTTGCGTCTCTTCTCGTCAGACACAAGAAATAAAAGTGATGAGGATAAAAAAACCAGAACGTCATCGAAACGAGTGATGAAGATCAGAGAAAGAGTGAGAGGAAAAAAAGGGAGATTAGGGAGATAAATGTATGAAAAGAAGGAGGCTTCTTTCTCTCCTCCTCCCCCCTCGGGGTTTACAGTATTACATCCTTTGGTTCTCCCCTCTTTATGTGAAGGCAGCACAAGGGCGTTGGCAGCTGCAGGAGTTTCCTCTCATCTTCACCTCCTTCTGTCGATCAATCTTTTTCTTTATCTCCCTCCCTTCCTCTCTCTCCATCTCATACTCACATTTTCTCTCCGGCTGAATGAAACCCAACACTCCTCTTTCAAGCTTGTCCATCATCATCCACTTATCCCCCCCCCACCCCTGTTTCCCAGTCACTTTCACTGTCTCTCGCCGTCCTTCCCCTCCCTCCGAATGAAACGTTACACTCCTCTTTGAAGCTCAACCCCTTCTCCATCCCTTTATCCCTCCATCTCTTCCTCCATCCTACCATCTGCCGGAGTCTGACATCAAATCGATCGTGTTTTTGGCTTTTTTTTTTTCTAATGTTTTGGCTGTGATGCTGTTGGCCATGTTTCCTGTCCTCCTCTGACCTCGGTGAAGCTTTCTGCTTTTCTTCTTTCCTTTCCTTCTTATTACTGTCAACATGAACAAATGTTTCCTTTACGATGACACAACAAATGCTGCTGGAAGAACACTGTGTTTTCATTTGAGGGTTTTGTTAGTTATGTTATGAGTTGGTACCAAAAGGAAAAACAGGTTTTGATACGTAAATTTTTGAAATATAACAACCCAGTCACAGAAAAAATGTTGGCATAGTAGGTGTCTGCAAACCATGGGTGCGTAACAATTACACGTTATTATATAGCAGATACCTTGAACCTTTACATTTCAACAACATTTTGGTTAATGTGTGGTTAGGTTTAGGCATAAAAATCACTTGGTTATGGTTAGGAAAAAAACATGTTTCAGCTTAAAATACCCAGATTTGGGGTCACAGTCCCTGCTGGAAACACAGCAACAGCATTTGAGCGCTGAAAAGCAGCTGGAAAAACAGTAACTAGTGTCTAAAAAATACCCACATTGGAGACTGAAATGCTTCTGGAAAAAGAGCTATGGTTTTCTATAAACAACCAAGTTTGGGCCCTGAAAAGCAGCAGAAAAAACAGTGACAGGGCACGAAAAACATCCACATTTGGGCGCCAAAAAGCCGCTGGAAAAACTGTGATGGGGCACTAAAGAACACCCACGTTTGTGGGCTATTAAGCTGCAAAAAAATAGTGACTGGTTCCTAAAAAAACACCCATATTTGGGTGCTAAAAAGCTGCAGAAAAACAATTACGGGTTGCTAAAAAACACCTACTTTAGGGGGATTAAAAGGTGCAAATATAAAACAGTGACGATGTGCTAAGAACCACCCACATTTGGAGGGGTAAAAAGCTGCTGGAAAAAGAGCTATGGTTCGCTAAAAACACCTAAGTTTGGGCCTGAAAAGCAGCAGAAAAAACTGTGACGGCAAGAAAAACATCCACATCTGGGGGCCGAAAAGCCACTGGAAAAACTGCAAATGGGCACTAAAAAAACACCCACATTTTGGGGCTAAAAAGCCACAGAAAAACAGTGACTGGTTCCTTAAAAGAACACCCACGTTTGGGCGCTTAAAAGCTGTAGAAAAAACAGGGACAGGGGGCTGAAAAACACCCACTTTAGGGGCCTGAAAAGCTGCTGGAAAAACAGTGGCACTTACACAAAGGCAGTAGATTTTTACCTGGAATATTTAATTTCAAACCAGTTTCAGCATCTGTGTTTGTTGGTTTTCATGCGACCAAATTTGCAACAAGTTTAATGAAAGCCCAAATAACGATAAGTAAATGTGCATGTGCTACAAATGTATTTCCTTGGCTACGTACAACCAACTGAGTGAATGTGACGTTTCTGCCCAGTGTGAAACAATCAAACGATCCAATCTAGGATTAAAAAAGAAATATCAGTTCTAATGAAACCTACAGAACTCCCTCTATGAGCAACTCCTCTGAGGTATTTATAGATACACACACACACACACACACACACACACACACACAGTGTTGGGTAAAGTCAGATGCGTGTTAAGACAGAACAGAAAATAAGTTGTCAAGCTGATCTGTCTCACTTTTGGTTTAATTGGTGCAGCGAGAGATTCACAGAATTTTAATTGCTTCAGATAAAAATTCCCCCACTCTGTATTTCATTTCACACGCGCGCGCACACACACACACACACACCAGCTCTACTCTTAATCATCCTCTCTGTTTCCCTTTAGAAAAGCACAAATTAAAGTTTCAGTTTAAAAGTAAAAGGCCTTCTTCTGTTTGCAGCTGCATGCTGATGAGTTTTGTTTCTATCATGTAAAAGTTCTGTTAAATTCACCATATGCAGAAACATGTTTCATACTGCTGAATGAGATGTTAATATCAAAAGTTATCTTCTCTTACTTTTTAAATGAACTTCTTGTGATTCCTGTAACACAGTAGAGATTCAGTGTTGGGTCCTGTTCACATTTGATCTGGTAGCGGTACCTCAAATTCAGTACCGTTACCCAACAATACTTTTTGTAGGCTAATGACAAAAATGTAAAAGATGTTAAAAAATATTCCCAAAATAGAGATGAAGACTCAGCAATGGGTCCCATGATAAATCTAAGTGGTCGAAAGGTAACGGTGGAAAAAAATGAAGTGGAGGTGATTGAAACCATTAGCCCCCAAGTGCTGCAATTTGAGCCAAAAATGTGTTTCATGTCTTTGTGCTCAGACATGAAACACATCAGTTTAGATTCACCGTGACATACACTTTGGCAGGATATGATTGTCTCTTATGTTCAAACAAACAAAACATAAATCCACTTGGAAATTATAGAAAAACTATGGAAAACTGCAGAACTTGCCTGAGAATCGTCATATTTTTAAGTTTTCTTTAGTATCAAACTAATCCAGTGATAGATGTCCGTACATTTATATGTACACTGCAAACTGGAGAGGCTAATGAATAATACGATTTTTTTACAGTGGTGTTTTGCTAAAATACTGTATGTAAACTGTATGCAGAGCTGCTGTCTGCTTTCAACCTCACCACACTCATCGTCAGTCTACTTTCTTCCATTTCTCCGTCCATCACTCCTCTGCCTGTATATTTTCCATTACTGAGTTGTGTGTGTGTGCATCAGTTTGTATTAATGTGTGTATGTGTGTGCGTCCATGCATGCGTGCGTGCGTGCGTGTGTGTGTTAGTGTGTCACAATGCATGTATGACGGACAACTATACGTTTATTTTTCATGCATAATTTATCATGTATGCATATTTATTGTACATATTCCAGTTTACTTTGCAGTGTGTGTGTGTGTGTGTGTGTGTGTGTGTGTTACAGGTGTCATTGTATTGCTCCCCCCTCCCCTCAGCTATGTGGGCTGGATAATGGAGACATCAATTATTCAACAACGACACAGTCTATCGCATGAAATACCATTGACTCTGAGTGTGTGTGACTGTGTGTAATTGTGTTTGTGTCATTTCGGTCGTTTTCTTTATCTAACTCTCTGACATTTCCACCAAATGTACTAATGATCAATTATTCACCAGATACTGAGAGAGACAGAATCTATCAGAATCAGAAATACTTTATTGATCCCCAAGGGGAAATTGTTTTCGTTACAGGTGCTCCTTACAAGTGTAAAAAGAAGAAGATATAGTGCAAAAAGAAGTAAAAATATGAGAAATATAAGAAGATAATTTACAAAATATATATGTAGAGACCACACAACATAATTTACAATATATACAGGAACCTTATATACAGACTGAACAATACAGTCAGTTATTGCACGGATTATTTAGGAATAAATATGTAATATTATGTAATTATTATGAGTTGGTGATAGTGGTGAAACAGTCCAAGGGCAACTCAGAGGGAGGAGTTGTACAGTTTGATGGCCACAGGCAGGAATGATTTCCTGTGGCGCTCAGTGGTGCATTTTGGTGGTATGAGTCTCCCACTGAAAGTACTCTTGTGTCCAACCAGCACATGGTGGAGTGGGTGTGAGACATTGTCCAAGATAGTTCACAGCTTAGACAGCATCCTCCTCTCTGACACCACCATCAGAGAGTCACACGCCATTCCCACAACGTCACTGGCCTTGCGGATCAGTTTGTTAAGTCTCTTGACGTCCGCCACCCTCAGCCTGCTGCCCCAGTACACAACAGCATAGAGGATAGCACTGGCCACCACAGACTCATAAAAAATCCTGAGCATAGTCCGGCAGATGTTGAAGGACCTCAGTCGCCTCAGAAAATAGACGGCTCTGGCCCTTCCTGTAGAGAGCATCAGTGTTCTTAGACCAGTCCAGTTTATTGTCAGTGTGGACCCCCAGGTACTTATAGTCCTCCACAATGTCCACACTGACCCCATGGATGGAAACAGGGGCCACCGGTGTCTTGGTCCTCTTCAGATCCACCACCAGTTCCTTTGTCTTTGCCACGTTGAGCTGCAGATGGTTCTGCTCACACCATGTGACAAAGTTATCCACAGCAGCCCTGTACTCATCCTCATCACCCTTGCTGATACATCCAACTATGGCAGAGTCATCAGAAAACGTCTGAAGATGGCAGGTCTCAGTGCAATAGCTGAAGTCCGTGGTGTAGAGGGTGAAGAGGAAGGGAGAGAGGACAGTCCCCTGTGGAGCCCCGGTATTGCTGACCACTCTGTCTGACACACAGTGTTGCAAGCGCACGTACTGTGGTCTACCAGTTAAGTAGTCCACGATCCAGGACACCAGAGAGGCATCCACCTGCATAGCTATCAGCTTGTCACCCAGTAGAGCTGGACGGATGGTGTTGAACGCACTGGAGAAGTCAAAAAACATGACTCTCACAGTGCTCGCCGGCTTGTCCAGTTGGGCGTAGACACGGTTGAGCAGGTAGATGATGGCGTCCTCCACTCCAAGTCGGTGCTGGTAGGCGAACTGGAGGGGGTCCAAGAGTGGCTTGACCATGGGCCGGAGCTGCTCCAGGACAAGTCTCTCCAGGGTCTTCATGATGTGGGAGGTCAATGCCACGGGTCTGTAGTCCTTGGAGCCACTGGGATGCGGTGTCTTTGGCACAGGAACGAGGCAGGATGTCTTCCACAGCATGGGGACCCTCCGGAGACTCAGGCTCATGTTGAAGACATGCTGAATTACTCCACATAGCTGGGGGGCACAGGCTTTGAGCACCCTGGGGCTGACACCATCAGGGCCTGCAGCCTTGTTTGAGTGGAGTCTCATTAGCTGTCTCCTCACATGATCGGTGGTGAATCACATTGTGGAGGTGTCAGGCGGAGGAGGGGTGTAGTCTTCATGATGAGTAGTGTGGTCAGTCTGGCTACTGGGGGAGGAGGTGTGAGGGGGGTCCTGAAGCCAGTGATGGTCCTCATTCCACTCCAGACCTCCCTCATATTGTTCTGCTGGAGTTTCCACTCCAGCTTTCTCCTGTACCTCTCCTTAGCCTCCCTGATCTTCACCTTCAGTTCCCCCTGTATCGTTCTCACCTCCTCCCTGTCACCAGCTCTGAAGGCCCTCTTCTTGGCGTTGAGGATGGCTTTGATGTCCTTTCTTACCCATGGTTTGTTATTTGGGACGGTCCTGGCTGGGACGGTGGTGTCCACACAGAAGGTGATGTAGTCCGTGATGCACTCTGTGAGCCCGTCAATGTCCTTCCCATGTGGCTCACAGAGTGCCTGCCAGTCTGTCACCTCAAAACAGCCCTGCAGTGTCTCATAAGCCTCCTCTGACCACCTCCTCACTGTCCTCATGGTCGCAGGCTGGCTCCTTACTAGAGGCGCATAGCAGGGGTTGAGGTGCACCAGGTTGTGGTCTGACCTACCCAGAGGGGGGAGCCGCTGCATGCGTCCTTGGCGTTTGCATACAGCAAGTCCAGGGTTCTCCCTCCTCTAGTGGGACAGCTCACATACTGTGTAAAGTTCGATAGTGTTGTTGCCATGGTGACGTGGTTGAAGTCACCCGAGATAGCTATGAAAGCACTCGGGCGTTGAGTCTGCAGACAGGGCTACGGCGGAATGAATGACGTCACATGCCGACGTCGGGTTGGCAGAGGGGGGGGGTGAAGACGGTCACCATAATCACATGTGAAAACTCCCTGGGCAAATAATACAGCCTGAGTCCAACAGCAAACAGTTCAATATCCGGGCGACAGATTTGTTCTTTGTTCTCTATGAATGAAGGAATGAAGAGAGAGAGAAATGTATTTAGTTATGGTAGCTCTGTGTTTTATTGCCTTGTATGTCACTTTGTCAACTGGTAGGGGAGGAGGAGATTAAAGGATGAAAAGACGAGAACAAATGGAGTGATGGAAGAGAAAGAAAGAGAGACGGGGAAAAGGAAAGATAATCAAGAGAAAGAGAACAACTTTGTCCATTGCAAAGTTCTTTTGATTTGTTGTGTGTGTGGCTCACACACACATCACACAAAAACACACATGTGGCAAAAATAAACACAGTACATGTTGACTGGTTTTCGTGATTGCTGTAAGAACCACCCAGGCAAAAACCTGACTTCATTCTCTGAGTAATAACACAGTTAATTAACATCTGAAGGGTTTTGACACTGTGTTCTGTTGTTGCTGTTTGGTCTTTGTATTTTGCTAGTGACATGTCTCCCTCTCCCCCCTCTTCTCCTCTCTATCCTTTCTGTCCTCTACTTTTTCCTCTCTTTTTCTCCCTCCTCCCCCTTCTTCTGTCACCCTCTCTCTATCTCTTAGGACTGGTAGGCGGAGTCACTGTTATCGCATCATCTACCGCCACATGGAGCGAACTCTGACCCAGCAGGAGGTTCGACTCATCCACGAGCAAATCGAACGCACAGCCGAAATCGAGCTTGGCGTGCAGGGCAGATACTGACTGACACACACACACACACACATACACACACACACACACACACACACACTCACTCTGAGCTGCTCAGCAGCTTCGTCACGTCGTCGTAGCTGTGATATTTTATATTTTGCTGCAGGGGGAAACGTGTTGACTTTAATACCAACGTCACACTCAGCTTTTGATGCTGCTGCCAGCACACACACACACACACACACACACACACACACACACACACACACGGTACGTCATCCTGTGTTTTCTCCTCTTCAGATTGAAAAGTCTAAACTTGACGTGTGTCATCTTTAATTTCCTAAAACATCCTCTGTGTGTGTGTGTGTGTGTGTGTGTGTGTTGAGTCGGCGGTCACGCACCACAGCTTCAAACCACCACGACGTGTCGATTCAGATTTTCTGATGGCAGCCAGAAGCAGCCGAACCTCAGCAGCTGTTCTGTTACTGATCACAGACCAGAGAGGACGGCTGTAACAACAGTATTCTCTCTCTGTTTCAGCAGATACACACTGACATCTTATACTTAAGGATAATGCCAACACTTTTCTCTGTCATTTCTGTCAGTCATAATAAGTTTATACTCAACAAGGTAAAGTCCTGATATCTGGACACGGAGAGACAATGACAGAAATAAAGGCCTAAATTATGACAATAAGACTTAAGTTGATATGAACCAAAACAATCCTTAAATTTTGAACAACACCTATAAATTAGCGTTTCTCTCCTTTCTTAGTACACAGTGGGAGGGAATATCTATGATTTAAATAATTAAACAACTGCAAGGTTACTTCAGCAAATGTTTTTAAAGGAATACTTCACCCATAAAATAATCATTCATACATCAGTTACTCACCCTGTGTTACAATGAATTTGTTAAGAAAGCTTTGTTTTTTTTTACATGTCGCCATGCTGAACGAAGAATCCAAAAACAGAAAAAACTCTTAATGAGCTGGGTCCAAATTTAACAACAACTTAACTATATCAAAAAATCTGTAAACCTGCCATTGGCCGACTATTAAAACCAACATTCTCCCTCCCTTTTGCTCTCTGTGTGTCACCGTTTCCAAACCCTTTTCACTACAGTAAACAACAACAACCTCCAAGTTAACAAGTTAGGTGCTGAAAATGGCAAATTTTGACAAAGATTTGGAACGTGCAACAAGGCATGCCTGCTTTCTTCTTTCAGTGAATTGTTGTAAAGATCTATAATGAATAAAACAACTTTTGAGCACACCTCAGAAAGCCTTAGATGTTGATCCTTTTCTGACAGTTGGGGTTGATTTGCCACAACAATCCATTTTTATTGTGGTCATTTTTGAGCTGGGGGTCTGATCTCAGACTGTCCTGACTCCTCGCCGGAGCAGCAAGCTTTCTGTTGCCACTGTCAGCAGAGCCATTCGCCACCTTGAGAGTCTGCCTGGTTAGTACGAGCTAACACATCAGCAGTGCCAACATCCAGCACTGAGCTGTGAAATGGCCCCAGCAAACTCACACTAATTCAGAACATCTAGACTCTGTCATTAAACCCATTATTAACCATTAAGGCACAGACACACCAAACCAACTTCAAATAACTAGTGGCGACTAAGCCTCCCTGCTGTTTCGCCTGACATTGCCATATCTTAGCCAAAAAAAATTGTACATGAACACTACAGCCGATGGACAACTAGCACGTATGCTCTGTGCCTGCGTGAGAGGAAAAAACTCTCATAGCGGCAGGCGGCTTTCGACTCTATTCATTATTCTAAAAGGAAAACCAGAAACCCGTCTTGATGCTAGTTAGCCAGTTAGCACATTAACAACATAATCCAGTGTTGAAAGAACTGAGCATATTTACCGTGCACCAATGAATTATAACACAAACCATCAGGAAACATTTCTGCTAAAGACCTCAATGGATAAAGAAAAATAATCTTACCTTATGTAACAAGTTTGTTTTTGTCTCACTCCCTCTGGACTTTAGCTCTGTATTTATTTTCCTCACCTCTTCTCGTGCGCTGACAGTCAGAGGGATTTCATTCACCAGTGAACTCCGCCGTCGCCAACACTGATTCAACATGATGACTCAGCAGAAAAAAAAGTTGACTAGCGCTGATGAGGGCCAACGGTGCAGGACACACCGCACCAACTAGGGCAACAGACGGCTAAATTAGACGGTTGGCCAACCGCCAGCTTGGTGTGTCAGGGCCTTTAGGTAATGTTAGCCATATAATGCATAAACAGTTGTTCCTGTCACTGTGTGTGTTCCTACTGACACTAAATTGCAAGGGCACCATCACTGCCTCCTGGGCTTAGTGCTGCTTAGTGCGATTGTGTTTGGTTTAAAGAAACACAAACAAGCCAGAGCATTTTTCCCCCTATAGCAGTAAGATAATCAGTGACTCCAGGACTTTCTCAAATGTGACACAGTGCTGTGGAGATAGGTCTGACTACCTGAGACAGTGCCCAAACAGACAGACTTTTCTGTCGGGGAACTGAACTAAAAGTGAAACTTATCTATGCTCTTTCCGGAGTCAGACTCCATTAATTTTATCATTAATTTTACCATGCTGAATATTGATGATTTAAATGTTTAAAAAGGTTAGTTCAGATTCACCAAGTCACACAATAACACAAAAAAACTAAGTGTTCGTGGCAGTGGTAGAGCAGCAGCTCTAGTATTCCTCGAAGTAAAATTACTGTTTGTCAAAGGAGTCTGGCTTTTAAAAAAAGGAGTCTGGCTTTGAAGAAAGCATAGATTAAGTTTTACTTTATATGCAGTTCTCTGTTGCAAATCAATGTCTGTCTGAAGTACTGAGGATATGACTGGATATATGAGACTTGGCTTATACTGCACAAATTGTGTGAATGTTTGTAAACGGATGTTTTGAGATAGTTTTGCTGTTGCTGAATGTGGACCCGCATGACTTCAATGCATCAAGAACTTTCTTCACGTTTTTGGATTCTTCATTCACAGTGGGACGCGAGAAAAATAAGGTTTTATTCTCAAATTCAGCGTAACACAGGATGAGTCAATGATATACAAATGACCATTTTGTGGGTGAAGTGTTCCCTTAAAAACCTAAAGTTGCAAACCTTTAGCAGCTTTCTCCTGAAGAACTCATGAGACAAGTCCTTTAAATTAAAGTAATGAGTTAAATCTTCAAACAAAACCATGCACCAGATGAAATGTTTGATCTGAATTTAAAGAATCCACATTTTTAATTTGTGTCACCATGTTCTGAACTTTGAACTTTAAACTGTTTTAGGACTAAAGTAGTAAAACTCAAGAGGAGAAAACACTGAACACAAACCCTTCACAGGTTCTTTATCCATCTTTATTCAACTATCAGCTGAACAGAAATGGAGACTCTGCTGTTTATTTTGGATAGAAAATGTCTGGAGCTTTAACTGGAGCTATGTGTTTGTATGTTTTTTGTTTTTTTTTTTCCTTCGAGTTTGTATCTTCAGATTTAAACATTAAAACTGTTTGTTACATGCTGCTCCCTGTGTTTCATTATTTACCCTCAAAAATGTTTCCACTGACATGAACAGATGTTGATGAAGTCAAAGGAATCCACACATCCTGAAATAGGATGGCAGATTTGACAGGTGATAATAAAATGATAAAACAAGTCACACTTTATCTTATTAGAATGAAAAAAATAAAAGGAAATAAAGACAGCATATGGAGTGTGCATAATTTATGAAATCTTGCATGCGTTCATATGAGCAAAGTTAAACTCAAACTTAAAATGCTCAATGACTTTTATTCATTATAGTACTGTAACTGTTTTTTGAGTCTGTCTAATTTTACTGAGAAAACAGCTCAGCAGATTTACGCATTTAGAGCATTAAACATCACAATCAATAAACAATAAATGTGACTGAACTGATACGTTTAATCTGAATCCAAACCCAGCTGCAGACATCTTAAATACACTGATGAGAACAGTATTTGAAGACTGTGCTTTTAGAAATGTAACCAAGCTCAGATATGGAAGATATCAAAGTACATTTTTTGAGGTACTTTTCTTGATCATTTCCACTTATACCTCTACTCCATTCCATCTCAGAGGGCAATATTGTAGAAAGAAAAAGGACTGACAAGAGGTAGAAAACCTACAACTGCCAGAATGCACTGCACTGCACCAAACCAATAAATGTTCCTACATTTGGTAATGTAATACAAGCTTGTTTGTTCTGTTTTTTGCCTCCAAATGGGTTGTATTTTCGGTGTTCACGAGAAGAGTCCATGTGAAGACTTCCCTTTTGTGGTATTTACAACTTCATGAGTGGAAAATTTCTGAAAACTCCAAGTTGTGACAGATTTGTTAATGTTTTTGAGAATTGATTAAGACCATGGTTTTTAGTCTTATGCAGTTTTTCTTTGTAATTTTATAATATGTCTCAGGGAAATGTCGATAAATGAGCATTTATTAGACAACTGTGGCTCAGGAGATAGAGCAGGTTGTCCACTTATCAGAAGATCTCTGGTTTGATCCCTGGCTTCTCCAGTCTGCATGTTGAGGTATCCTTGGGCACACTACTGAACCCCAAATTGCTCCCAGTGGCTGTTTTATTGGTGTGTGAGTGAGTGTGAACGGTTACTGAGTAGCCAGTGGCACCTTGTACAGTGGCCTCAGCCACCAGCATATGAGCATACAACATGTTCTCATTCCAACTTGTCAAATGCCACCGCTTTGTTAGTGGACCTACACCTCAAAATATGACGCACTAGGTACCCTTCTGCAGCAGTTATGGATGTTCAGAGACAGCTTGTCAATTTATGCTCATTACATGCATACAGTCTTTCTCAAAATTAACTTACAACATTGGTAAAACACTTTGTTTTAGGCCTTACCTCCTTAAGTTTAGGCAACAAAAGTACGTGGATCAGTTTA
>JAGQAX010000021.1:5562564-6095064 GCA_019142605.1 Cephalopholis sonnerati
ATATTGGCCTACAAAGTGGTTGTTCAGTGTAACATTGAGCAACAGAGTGATTCTTCTGTCCTTCAGAGATCAGATGGGGACAAAGCGGTAGATTACTTTAAAGACACCCTCACACCTTCTGACACACTCACTCTCGTAGGTGGAGGCCCTGGGAGGTTTACCCTCCAGTGTGTCTGGTCAGAATTGATTGGATCTTGTACAGAGACACAATGTGACCTCTGCTAGAAACAGACTTTATTCACTGACTGACTGAGACTGAGTCCACATACAGTGTCTGTGCACAAACCAATGTCTCCAAGACTGTATCAGACATCTGACATTAACATTGCTCATTTCTGGAAGATTCAAGTGTGTTTAATGGATGTTTGCTCATCTTTTAGGGAAATGTGAGGTTGTTTAAGGGAGAGTCAAGCCACTGACAACATTTTATTCTCAGTTCTGAAGATTTAACCAGCTTTCTGAGACTGGATTTGTGAAATCCAGATCTGGTGAAGCAGTCAGAGGCATCAGATGTTAAAGTGATCCTGGTTCTAGTTCACCTGCAGCAGTGAGGAAAATGAAACTCACATTTGTACAGTGTTGCTGAAGAGAACCAGGACTCTGGTCGGTTGTAGCAAGAACAGATTTCTTTTTATGCTGCCATGTTTCTATTATATTCTGCTTCCCCCAGTGCATGTTGGGATTTGTTCTGTTTGCTTTGATTCATGAAGAAAAGTCTGACTGTTTGGTTGAGTGACTGAATAAACTAACATGAGTCAGAGAGAGGGAAGTGTTAGTGTGTGATTTATTCCAGCCATGACATGTCACACACTGTTCGTAGTTACAGAAACATTTGACCTCAACATTTACATCTCAATGAAACACACAATACATATACAGTGTGTGAAGAGAAAGATAACAAGTCCAACTTTTACTTTCAGTTCTAACAATATCCAGAGCTGTCTCATTGCTTTGCTTTATATTCATACAGGAAGCAAACACCCGGTTCCCGTATGAAAGCCCAGGGTTTGTTAGTCCTTTCCACCACCCCTCCCACCCGCCTTGCGAATGTGAACAGGCTGGTATCCTGCCTCTGCTGTTGACCTTCCAGGATGCCGCGAGTAATACGGGGACAGCAAACCACATGTTTAAGGTTTATGCAACAAAAGCGCGTGGTTAGGTTTATTAAAAAACATCATGGCTTGGCTCTACATTCAAACGGAAAGCAAACACCTGGCTCCCAGGTGAAAGTCCGGGACTTGTTGGACCTTTTCACCACCCCTCCTGCCCTCACTATAAGGGACTTTCTGCCTCCTCATATTATGTCATTACCAGCAGCGTATCGTACTATTGCCAAAGGTCAGTGTCTGACGCGGAAATCACTGACAATGAGGTAGTATTTGATGACTTCAGAATGAGAATGGGCTGCATTGTCTGTGTCAGAAGCATTGTCACCTACAGGAAATACTCTGTCTTGGTAATGTGGGGGTGGTGCCTAGGTAGAGTGTGCAGGAGGCAGGACATGTCGTGAACTACACAGCAGTCATGGAGCCGGTTCATAATTTGATCATAACAACAGAGTCTCTTTTCGGCTCCAGTCTTTACCAACAGAGGTTTCTGAATCTCATCGTCTTTTTGGCTTTTTTTTGTAGATGACCCTTCTTCTTCACCCTCAGATGTTTGTTTTCCTCCAGTTTTGTGTGAGCCTCATAATAGGAATGTCATCCACACGCCCACTCACTCACTATGAATTCCCTGGACTATTACCTGCTCTGTTCATACATGGGCTCAATCAGACATTACATGGACTGTGTACCAGTGAGCTGGTGGATAAATAGTGCAATCCAGTTGATTAAATTATTTGCTTTCTCACATACAGCTCTTCCTGTGTAGGTATAAAAGGGGCTAAACTATCGACCATGTCTGTGTCCAGACTTTAGGGGCAGCTGATTAAACAAAAAAAATGTTTGCATTGTATGTTTCTGTAAACCACGCATACGTTACATTTATGGGCAACTGATGAAACCATGGCCCCGTGGCAAAGATATGAAAAAGGCCCCACCATCTCTCCCACATAGGAGCAAAACACACAGTCTCTGAGGTGGTTTATTTGTGTGTCTTTGTAGTGGTTATGCATCTTTTTGTGGTTTTGTGGTCACTTAATGTCCCTTTGTGGTTGTTTTGTATGTCTTTGAGGTAATTTTTTTGTTTGTTTGTTTGTTTGTTTTAGATTTGCATCTTTGTGTAGTCATTTTGTGTCTCTTTGTGGTTGTTTTGTGTGTCTTGGAGGTCATTGTGGGTCTTTTAAGGTCTTTTTAGGTTTGGTAAAAATGAGGAGGTGCTATAAAACACCCACACTTCGTAGAAAGGTCACTAGAAGAACATCAACGGGTCACCAAAAAACAACCCGTGTTGTTGTGTCTTGGGTGACACACCACCCACCATTCCCTCTACCTCCAGATACAAAGGCAGCTTTTACACTGCATCACTTTAGAAATGGTGGTGGACGAACAACAGCAGGTGGAGGTCTTTGCTGTAAAGACCATTATTGATGTGTAACAAAGGCCCAGCCAGTCTGCAGAGTAGATGAGTTTTATTTTTTCGGAGACAGGCATGTATACTGTACACTATCAGGCACAGACTTAAAATTATATCTTTGGCTATGTTCTGCATACACACCAATATCAACCAACAGCTATGCACTGTTTAGTTTTATTAATTCCTGGCATTGTCTATGAAACAGGAAATACAGATCTCCTGGGCCAAGAGCTGCTCATACAGAGCACATTTTGGCAAATATAAGCCTTAATGACTGGAAGTTACACAAGAGCTCAAACCTCGTTCATCCACAGTTCACTGTCCAAAAAGTGCTTGTGTAATGTGCTTATACACAAAAATAGTTCAAATTAAATGTCGCACATATTTTTATGAATAGTAAAATTGTAAATTAGTTATTTAAAATATTCCACATGACCCCAAAATATACTTTGTTCAAACTGTACATTTCAACAAAGCTGGGGGGACACTCGCCTAGGGCACCAAATGTGCTAGGGCCATCACTGTATAAAGAAATCCATCATGAGCTGACGTCAGCTTGTCTCAAGGCAGAAAACAAAAAATCCTGCTCTGAGCCCCCAAACAGCCCAGTCACCACAAGAACATGTTGGTTATTTACGATTTTGCAAACCACAGATTTGTTACGTTTGGAAGTTTCACACGTATAAGGTCAATGTTTCGTAGTTTATTTTGGGGTCATCGTACTTTTGCAATTCATAAAACTATATACAACATTTCATATTTACTGTAGGTACATTACACAAGCACTTTGTGGACGGTGAACCTTTGATGAATGAGGTTTAAGCTCTTGTGTAACTTCCAGTCATAAAGGCTTATATTTGCCAAAATGTGTTCTGCATTGAGCAGCTCACAGCCTGGGAGTGAGCTCTCTATTTCCTGTTATTTGGACAGTGCCAGGAAAGAATAAAACTAAACAATTCACAGCTGTTGGATGATACTGGTGTGTATGCAGAACATGGACAAAGATATAATGTAAGTTCTGTGCCTCACTGTGTATAAATGCCAGTAGAATCAGTAGAAAGTGCTGCTGTTCTCTGTTACAGTCGTTCCCCGGCTGCAATGAAATGATGCAAAAGACCTGGAAAGGCTGACCTGATCAGAGCAGACTGGGCTTCTTTCAGAGGGGGAGCTTAAACAGACAGGTGTTTCAGACAGAGGGTGTATACAGAAAGTTGTGCTTGTGAGCTTTGGTCACACATTATGTGCATTAATCTTCAAACATGTTTTGTTCTGGTTATCTTTTCTCTTAATTCCACTTCCTGAGAGATAGTTTTAACATGTGACAGGCAGAAAAGTCTTTTTGTGATTCTCCTCCTTCAGACTACTCTTCACTCCTGTCAGTTCTCCAGCTGTTGTGATATCACCAAGCATCCTCACAGCTCCACATCTGTCAGAGGTATAAATATCCTGTTTGTCTGTTTGTCCGTCTGTCCATCCGTTCATGTGTGGAAACATGTACATCTCCAGACAGATCATTTCTGTATGTTGACTTAAAGTGGAACCCTAACTTTGGGGTCTTGTATCCAGACTTTTATACCTCCTATACTTTTGTGTGTATCCTGAGAGTTTCCTCCATTTTATTGTATTGTACAGAAACAAATAATGAGAGGAGGAACAGAAATAAACTCTGTGGACTTACAGATGAAGAAAGTCTGAGGGGGATTCTAAATAAAAACACAATCTGACCCTGAAATGGAAAAAACATCTTTCTTTGTTTTATATTCAGTTTTTTATCCCATCTTATCTTATTTCTCTGTCTGCAGTAGTCATGGTCTTTCTTTCCATCTTTCTTTCTTTCTTTCTTCCTCAATTTTCTTTCTCAATAAACTTTGGTGAACTTTGACTGGCGAAGATGCAGCCTCAACCAAAGGAAAATGTGTGCAGGAGACATTGATTGTTGCTGGATTTGACGGATTTGACCAGTTGATATTGTATGACACTGGCCATGAAAAGCAAACTGTGCCCATGGCTGGCATTGAGTTGGGAGACAGGCGTGGAATGCAAGAAAATGGAAAATATTAGATAGCTTGCCAGCTAATAATAGCTAGCAAGCTAGGTTTCTATTTCCATTACATCCGGCACTGCCTATAGTCAGCGGGACTATTGCCTCAGTAGGCGATCGCCACTCACTTGTAAGCAAAGCATTGCATTAATGCGTCAATAATTATAATCCAATCCAGATTCAAACTCATTTGGCATGTTTGCTCCCTATATTTGTGTTTTTTGGCGCTGTTTCTCTTGGCTGCCTGCTGCTTACAGTCTGGCACCTCTACCTTTGTATTAAGCCCCGACCTCACCTGAGCACTGTGGGGGGACACGCCCATAAACGTCTCAAGCACAGAAAAGATGAAGAAAATAATAAAATCCAGTCTCTTTCTCTGCAGAAAAATACACCACCACACACAGAGAATTGATCATAAGTGATGATTTAAAGGGATTACATCTGTAGGAGTTGTAAGCCGGTAAAAGAAAACACACCCTCAAAAAGGAATAAAAAAGAAAATGGACCCCTGGCCACCTCCACTCAACTTATGTACCAGGGAAATGGAGCTGGTCTCAAGAATCTCATCTTAATCCCAACCATCTTTATATAATATTTAGCATGATGACTTTGACAGGTCTGACGTTCAGGTATGTCACTGAGATACCACAGTAGGGGAAGGAACCTGCATTGTTGTGACGTTTGCTGGCCAGTCTAATTGTCATCCGATTTGTTAGTTCATACAGTTCAAGAAAGAGGAAGTGCAGAGTCTGTTGCACAGCCCTCTAATGGTTTTTCAGTTTGTCTATTGATGACCCACACTTCTAAGCAGAAGCTGCAGACAACAGATTGTTGCATGATTGTCCATTTGATCCTTGTGCATGGGATCATCAGGAGTCCATTTAGAGCACTTGTAGTTGTTTTCCCATGAAATGCTCATCACACAGTCTCAAGACAGTCCGCTGTTTCCTTTATGTATAGTCTCTCCTTGAGGTCAATAAGTAGCACATGAAGCAGAATGCACCCTGGGCCTTGAACACCTCATTACAGAGTCTATACATGTTTCCTTTTTATAAAAATCCCTCATAGTATATATTTCAATTATAGGTCTGAGTACTTCTTCCACCACTGTCTGTCCTGCAGTAACTTCTGTGTACCCACTGTTAACCCGCCTGGTTGTGCTTTTGGGTCCAACCTTGGACTGTATTGTTCCTCCACCTCCCTCTCCCTCGTCTCTCAGGTCTTCTATCTCACTCTCATGTTATTTGCAGTGGAATGAATTGTCGACAGTTTGAGTCACGATGAATATGAAGCAAACCCGGTGCCCCCACTGTGTGTGTGTGTTATAAGGTTCTGACTTGATCTTTGCAAATCCACTAAATGCATGCATCCACACACCCACACCATGTCTCCAGCGTCTGCTTGTGTGTGTGTGTGTGTGTGTGTGTGTGTGTGTGTGTGTGGGTCGGAGGGTGAGCGACTACACCCATCTGTCACCCTCCCTCCCCCTCCTCCCCCCTCGTCGCCTCCATATGAGACAATAAGAACACAAGCTCAAAGTGTCTGGAACGAAAAATAAGAAGCAAACAGACAAAAGACAAACATGGAGGCTGAGCTTTACTCCATCTTTTAATGTAGCAGAACAAAAAATCTCATCAAACACTGAATAAAAGTAGAAATACTCCTTGACTTACCATTTCTGTCCCACAAGAGAAATGTGGTTTGCAGTAATAAAACAAGATAAATATTGCTCATATAAAGTACAATAAAAGCTCAAAACGAATACAGTAAAGACAAAGACTTAGGCAGTATAAAATAAAGAATATAAAAATGCACAAAAATGGAACTCTAATTTGCTGCAGCAGAGGGTTAACAACAGGCGGTAGATTGGATACCAAGTGTTGACCAATTGCATTCTCACTGCGAGCAGCTCGTTAACGTGTTTTTTACTCTGAATTAGTATCTGCTGCTCCGGTGTCACTTTTCATAACATCACATCATCTTCATGTGTTAACACATCTGGCTGCCAGGCTCTAATGAGCCACTTTAAATTGGAAACACACACTGAATAAATGCAGGAAAATGAAGTCACAGCTCTGCGCTGACCCTCATCTGCTGCTGAGGTGATGTTTTTCAAAATAAAAGTGTATAGAAGATTTAAATGGTGTCTGTTTAAAAACTGCTGTTAAATGAAGTTCAGTCACATCAACAGAGAATCTGCTGACTTGATGATGGCATTACAGCTACAGATGTGCAAAGTAGGATATTACCCATTATTCCAGCCCGTCCTCATTCCCAAGTCATCAAATCCTGCCGTTTTGTCAGTGATTTAAGCTTCAGACACCAACACAAGAAGGCAGTTTTCCCAGCAGTATGATACCCCGCCAGGCAGTTTATAAAACCACCAGACAGCATCAGTTTGGCCACCAGTAATAACATATGGAACTGGAATGTTCCTATAGGTCGGGTGGGAGGAGTGGTGGTTGGGTCCAACAAACCCTGGACTTTCACCATGTTTGCTTCCCGTATTAATGTTTTTTTCTAAACCTAACCACATGCTTGTGTTGTTGAATAAAATAAACGTAAATATGAGGTGTTTTACCGACACTGTAAGTTTACTATATGCATTTTATGAGCAGAAACTATACATTTCCTGTAAAAACAGAAGTGCATTTTTAAAAGACATAATGCATGTAACAAGCGTAAATTAACACAGTGTCCCGGAACGTCAACAACAGTTGCAGGAGCATGGAGTCATGGAGATGCAAAAGTCCACTGACTGAACTGGGATGAGAACACACTGACTATTCCAATGGTGAAAGAAAATTTAATCATATCAAATCAAATTTATTTACAATGTATGTTTAAAAACAACCTGAGTTGACCAAAGTGCTGTACAATAAAATGAGTAAATAACATAACATGGTGACAGCAAAACGTAATAGAAATAACGTATCAAACCCCAAATCATGCACAAATAAACGAATGAACAAGAATATAAAGCACAGAATAGTTAATAAATATGAAAAATAAAGCATAAACCTTAAGGACAATCAAAAGCCTTAGAAAACACGTGGGTCTTAAGGCTAGATTTAAACATGTCTACAGAGGGGGAGCACTTAATTAAAAAGAGTAAACTATTCCAAAACTTTGGGGGTCTGCTGCAAATGCATGATCGCCCTTCCCCCTTAGTCTCAATAGTGGGACTGCCAGCAGCAAGTGGTCTGAGAATCCAAGAGATACATTCTTACACAAGAACAGATGACTTGATGAAATCAGGCAAGTATGGAAGACTGGTTCGCCAATGACGGGTAAGATCCCCCTGCAGAACTTGGGACAACCTAAGGCAGGCACAGCCATGAGTACTTGGCCTTGTTGCCACTGTGTGCAGGACAGTATGCAACACTGGGTCTCATGTTCTTACACAAGAACAGATGACTTGATGAAAGAAAGAAAAGAAAAGAAAAAAAAAGAAATCAACACTGACGAATGGTTGTTGACGAATCTGGTCAACAACTATCTACATTTCAGTCTCAAAATATTTATATGATAACACTTAAAATAACTTACCTATACTGGTGTATACTGGTGCCCAAGCTGACAGAGTTAAAGCCCCTTGTTGGCCAAATCCCTGAGAAAGTAAACATGGTCCTCTGCAACTTCATGTCCTCAACCTCCTCCAGCATCCAACAATATATGTCTCCACTGCATCAAACTGTGACTCCACCCATGTGAAATGTTGATCATCAATTGTTGTAATGTATATTATATGTTTAAATTATCTGTTTTATATACACACACATATATATATATATATATATATATCATCCATCCATTTCCTAACCGCTTATCCTCTCGCGGGGGGGCTGGAGCCTATCCCAGCTGACATTGGGCGAGAGGCAGGGTACACCCTGGACAGGTCGCCAGACTATCACAGGGCTGACACATAGAGACAGACAACCATTCATGCTCACATTCACACCTACGGGCAATTTAGAGTAATCAATTATCCCCAACCTGCATGTCTTTAGACTGTGGGAGGAAGCCGGAGTACCCGGAGAGAACCCACGCTGACACGGGGAGAACATGCAAACTCCGCACAGATGGGCTCCCGCACCCGGGATCGAACCAGGAGGCGACAGTGCTAACCACCACACCACCGTGCCGCCCATATATATATATATATATATATATATATATATATATATATATATATATAGAGAGAGAGAGAGAGAGAGAGAGAGAGAGAGAGAGAGAGAGAGAGAGAGAGAGAGAGAGAGAGATTTTTTTTTTCCTTTCCATACTTACGTTTATTATTGTGCATTATTTGTAAATTTGTAATGGCTTTTGCAATATTGTTTATCTACAATCATGCCAATAAAGCTTATTAAATTGAATTGAAAAATAGTGGGTTAGAGAGCAGGCAGAGGAGCTCAGAGACGTACTTTGGTGCCAGGCCATGTAAGGCTTTAAAAACAAACAATAGGATCTTTAACTTAGGCCTATACTTGACTGGTAACCAGTGCAGGGACGCCAGTACAGGTGTGATGGGGACTGTTTTCCATGTACCAGTTATAAGTCTAGCTGCAGCATTCTGTACTGACTGCAAGTGAGATAAGGACGACTGGCTTATCCCCACATATATAGAGCATTACAGTAGTTCAAATGAGTGGAAATCAGGACATTCATGACTATATGTGAGTCATTTAATTAGAGGATCAGTTTTAGTTTGGCAAAAAGCTTGGAAAAAGCAACCTTTCACAACAGTGTTAATTTGTTGGTCAAATTTTAAAGCTGAATCAAAGATGACACCAAAATTTCGAGCCTGGGAATGAAGGTTAGGTGCCAGGGACCCTAGGTGGTTTGCTATGTCCCGGATGGAGTTGGACGGGGCCAAATAAGACCACTTCTGTCTCACTATCATTAAGTTGAAGGAAATGTTCCCATCCAAGATTCCACATCTTGAAGGCAATCCAGGAGTGTTGTTATTGTCATCACCCAGTTCTAATGGAAGCTAAAGCTGAGTATCATCTGCAGAGTAATGGAAGTATTGAGATCCTTTCCTTAAGGAAAGGTACTAACACCACACAGTAAAAATACCCTATTACAATAAAAGTCATGCATTTAAAGGTACAGTGAGCAGGATTTAGAGGGATATATTGTTTCTACAGTAGCCCAAAATGGACAAACCAAAAACAAGCTCTAGATAGGGACATTTGTGTTTTCACAACTGCAACAATAATTGGCAGCCCCTCTGCAATGAGAGGGTCAGAAAAACACAGATTTTTTAAAGTGAAACTGTTCAAGGCTCAATCACACAGAAAGCATTTTGCAGGTTGCAAAAGACAAGGTGCACCACACTGCCCTTAAAAAAAAAAAAAAAAAAAAAATTGAATGCCTTACTGAAAAAACACTTACCTCCTTACGCTTACTTTTTTGTGTAATCAATCTACCATTTGTTTTATTTTATTTTATTTTATTTTATTTTATGTATTTCACAGTAATCAGTATCTAGTTCAGGCAGAGGATAGTTTCTGCTGCTCTGGTTGAGGGTGAGAGGCTGTCAGCAGATAATCTGAGATTTGTGTGGGTACATGACAGAGGTGGGACCAAGTCATTATTTTGCAAGTCACAAGTAAGTCTCAAGTCTTTGCCCTCAAGTCCTGAGTCAAGTCCCAAGTCAATACAGGCAAGTCCTGAGTCAAGTCCCAAGTCAAGACTGACAGGTCTCAAGTCAAGTCCCAAGTCCTACAGTTTGAGTTTCGAGTCCTTTTAACCACAGAGTAAAAGTATATTTACACACATGTATGCTTTTAATATCTATCAAGTATTAATTTGAAAACATTTGAAAAAACAGGTGCAACTTTAACTAGTTCCACAGCAGTTTCTGTCCTGTCTTGTATTTATCTCATCTCATATTTACGGTGGCCCTGAAGTGCAAATCACAACAACAAGTTAAAAAACACAATGACAAATAGGCAAACACAACAACAAATCACAAAACACAACGGCAAATAACAAAGCACAACAAATCACAAAACACAACATCAAATTGCAAATCAAATTAACAAAAGAGAAAACACGACAACAAATGGGAAACCACAACCACAAAGCATAAAATGCAACAACATTAACTTCTACTGGAAAAGGTAGGTACCTTGCTATCGACAAGGATCGTCGCTGATTGGACGGACGCACTGTCTGTCTTTTTAACAGGAAGGAAATGTGCTATACGCCTTCATTTGGCTCCAGTGTGCAAGATTAACTAGAGGCTGAATCAACTGGTGATAGAGACAGATGTGTGGTAGGCGTGGCCTTTGAGAACCCATTGTCAGCTAACCAGGAAATAAACATTGTGATCGCTTCGAGTCTCTATTACATTCATTTACAGTTTTTTCCAAGTGCTAACACACTAAAATGACATGCATAGCACAATTATTTAAACTGACACACAGAGAGCAAAACCTCTTCTCAAGTCTCCAAAACTCTAAACACATTTTCTGCTTTACACACATTTTGCAATTCAAAATGGCACCTTTTAAATGCACTGAACACGGTTCTCTGCATAAGACACAACAATCTGACATAAAGTCACATGTTTGCCATTTCAAAACACTGCCATTCAAAATGACACTACATGAGGCCAACTTATGTGCCACCTGGCCAAACACCTCAATGGTTAATTGTTACCACTTCAATCAGGAAGTAAGCACTATAAAAAGACCACAGGTGAGCACCTTTTTTTTTTTTTACAACAACAATGGAAGATGTTGCAGAGAGAGGAAGAGGAAGAGGGAGGGTGAGAATGAGAGGGGGAGAGTGGGAGGTAGGGTAGAGCTGGTAGAGGAGTTCATGGCCAAAGAAGACAACAACTTTCAAATGAAATCAGAGCAACCTTAGCTGATCAAGTCATCAACCATGGGCTGACAATGCGAGAGGCTGGACAGAGAGTGCAGCCCAACTTGAGCCGTTTTACTGTCGCCTCTGTCATCCGGACATTTAGACTGGAGTACAGGTATGTAACCAAAATTTCTTTCACACTATGTAGTACACCCCATGTCATAGTGTATCAGTTGGGTGACACCTGTTTACTTTATGAATGGCTGATGTTATGCACTAACTGTACAAGTTTCCTGTACAAGTTTACTCTACTGTGGGGGAAATATCTTTAGGTTGCATTGTCCAAGCCCTATATTTTTGGGGTTTTTTTTGTTTTTTCTAAAGGACTGAGAGACACAACCATGGTGGAGGAAGGGGCCAAATGTTCAGCGGGGTACAGGAAGCTGCCATTGTAAACTTAGTTTTGGAAAATAATGAAATCAGATTACGAGAAATTCAAAGCCACATCATCCAAGACAACACCATATTCAACAACATTCAGTGAGTCAGTCTGTCCACACTGGCTCGCATTCTCAAGCCAAACCAAATCAGAATGAAACAACTTTATAAGGTGCCTTTTGAGAGAAACTCTCAAAGAAACAAAGAGCTCAGACGAGCATATGTGGATGTAAGTACAATATTGACTGCAGTACACTACACGCAACATCCCAGTGTACTGGATAACACCATATTGACTGATTTTTGTTCTTTTTTTTTAGAGAGTACTGGAAACGGATGTTCATGCAATCCCACATGAGTTCATCTTTATAGATGAGGCTGGGTTCAACCTAGCAAAGACCAGAAGAAGGGGAAGAAACGTCATTGGCCACAGAGCCATTATAGATGTTCCTGGCCAACGTGCGCTGCCATCTGCAATACGCATGGTGTCCTCCACCGTCATTCCAACCTTGGACCATACAACACAGCCCATATTCTCACATTTCTGGACAGACTCCACAACATTCTCATACCACCAGAGCGTATGAATGATGTAGACTATCAAAGAAACCGGTACGTTGTAGTATGGGACAACATGAGCTTTCATCGTGCAGCCCCAGTCCAAAACTGGTTTGCTGACCACCCACCATTTCTCGTGCAATATCTCCCACCATACTCACCATTTCTGAACCCCACAGAAGAGTTCTTTTCGGCATGGCGGTGGAAGGTATATGACCGGCAGCCCTTTGTGTGCATGCCTCTTGTGCAGGCCATGGAAGAGGCATGTGATGAAATTGATATGGGTGCGATTCAGGGATGGATAAGGCACTCAAGGTGCTTCTACCCTCGAGGTCTGGCAAGGGAAGATATTGCGTGTGATGTGGACAAGGCATTGCGGCTAGACCCAGCTGTGCGGCAAGATGCTGCCTAATTATTTTTCTTGCCTCTTTTTTTTATATATATTTTTTTTTCTGCGCATTTTTTCTGCAATTTTCTGTTTCAGTTTACTGTTTTTTTGTGAGCATATTTTTGTTCACTCCAATGTAAATATATCTGCTGTGCATATGTTGCACTGACTTTTTTGGTGAAAAATAAAAAAATAAATGTTTCAACAGCATGTGTGTGTATCTGCTAATATTTCTGTGCATGTGAACAATCTGAAGAATTTTCTACAATTTGAACTATTTTAGTATTATGCACTGGATGAAAAGTGGGATTTTCGTCCCCGTAAACGCCCGGAAATCTCACTCATTTTCGGCAGTTTCCGACAATTTACAGGCTGCGAACGCGGCGTTTACGGGTGCCAGAAATTGTCGAAAACGGACCCATGACGTATGTGGAGACCTCCTGGGAGGTGCTAATGGCTCTAATTAGCATATGAATAGCAGCGGAGCCGCGTCTGGCTTGAAATTCCTCACTCCAGGATTGGATGAAGCCACTACTTTGAAACAAGAAATATCACTCGTGATTGGTCGGCACATCTGTCGCTATTGGTCACTCTGGGTCATTGTAAACGTAAACCCCTCCCCTACAATAATAAAATATAAAAATAATTTTAAAAAATAATAACCCTTATAATATAATAATTATAATAAATGTATAATTATTATTAAACATTTAAATAAAATTATTATGTTGTATATTCATGTCATTGTTATCCTATGGGCTACACTATTATTACCATCAAGGACATGAATGAATTTATTGAGGAAAGGAACATTAGCGAGGAACATGTTTATTCAAAGAAAGAGCTTTATTTATAACACACAACTATGTACAAGTACAAATAGGAGATTTCAACAACAAATCAAAATCATACAGCGCCATCAGCTGTCTATTATTCGCCACCTCGGAGCTGTACGGCATCTGACGGCGATCTGTCTGCATGTGCTCCATCTTGCAGACGTCTGTGGTGCTGCCCTGTAGTTCGGGTTCGCCTCCAATCTGACTGCAGCGTTGCACAGAGTTCAGTCAGCTCCTGCTGCGGAACCACGGAGGTCGCACAATCCACTCAGACACCCCGTCAAGTGTGCCGTCTTCCTCATCGGACATCATGTCTATGGTGGCGCACATCCATAGGTCCACCTCGTCTTCTTCTCGTCGCTTCCAGCAGCTGTAAAAACAATCAGTAAAGACAATAAGTACTGCGCAGTGCACTGCATATTGACACAACACATCTATTAATGCACCTGAAAAATAGTCACACTGACCAACAACGAGTCTGATCTAAAAGTCACAGTAAAATGTAAAAAATAAACAGTAAAAGTCACTTACACACAATGGCGTCATTATCCGCATCAAGTGAACCCGGACTTGCAGACAGAGCTCTCAGTAAATAGCAGGTCACGGCCTCGTTATGAGGAGAGGTCAGTCTGTGAAAAACAAAATGGACGGTCAAGATCGGTCAAGAATGCAGAATGAAAGCATATTCTTTAAACTTACCCTCGCTCCGGTTCGTAGTGAATACAATTTGTCTCCGAGTTGTGGAGACGGCGTACTGCTTCCTGTAAATTACAAGACCAAAAAATACACTTTAATAACCAAACTTAGACTGGTTCTGCTTCTTCATTTGTTCTTTTACTTTTAGCTTAGCTAGCAGTCACCGAATATATTCTTACCGCCGTTTGGGGATTGTGCACCGTCTCCTCTTGTTAGTTAGTCTCCTCCACACGAGTTTACTGTGGTGAACTGCTGAGTCATATCGGCAGCAAACACAGCAAGCTGGCAGACAGCCCACTGATAGCGTTCAGCTGTGTCTTCGTCCATGCTGAGGAGTTTCCGGGTGTTGAAGGAGAGACGCTGTCCAGACATTGTAGTTCACGAAACAGCAAAGCAGCGAAAAACACGCGACATGGAGGAGACTGTCTGAATATACAGGAGTAAAAACAGGACTGGTGATATGCTCGTCTTGCGAGGTCTTCCGTTTGAATCATGCCGAGCTCGCACGTGATTGGACGAGGGCTAGACGGCTCGTCGGGCTCCTCCAATCACATGATCATTGTTTACGGAAGAGGTCACTGCAGTCATGCCACTACGCACAGTGGTTGAGCTCTAGGAGACTGTGATGTTGTTTGCATGGAGTGCACATTTGACCTTTGTGGCAAAGCCTGGTTACAACTAATTGTTGAGATAAACTGTTTTGTGTATCTTTTTTATTGAACATTGACCATTGCTAATGACCATACAGTACACAGTAATTAATCTAGCATACTTTCATGAAATAAATCAATTCAAGCTAAAACTTAAGAGTCTATAATTAGGCTATACTAAGCCTCATCTATTTATACCAGAGATGAATGAAGTTAATACCTTTTAGAGAAATGTCACCTCTGTGTGGGGAGTGAAACTCCCCCTGCTCCCCTGGTTTGCATTTCTATAGCTCACAGCATGTTCATTGACATGTTAAAGCCTCCCCTAGAATTAGGGGAAGGGGGGACAACTGCCAAGCAAGGCCCACGACAATTTACGACAGTTTCCGGCAGTTTTCTGTGTTGCCTGTAAATTGCCGCGCGCAGCCGTAAACCTGAAATTTCACGGCAATTTACAGTGCCGCATACTGACGGAAATCCCTCTTTTCATGCAGTGATGGCTAAGCATACTAAAGATGAGAGTGTTTTTCATTATGCCCAACAGTGTGTAGTTGGTTAGACAAACATCTGGTAATATGAATGAAGTGTGTGCCATTTGGTGCAAAAGTTTGATTTTGATAATGCTATATGTAGTTTTGGTTGCAGTGCTTCATTTTGCAGGATATATGAGGTATTTTGCAGTTTGGGTGTGTGGTTTTGTGAGTTGTGTGCATGCATCCAAAATGTGAGCAGGTTGATGTATATGTTGTAGTCAAACGATGTAAGTCTATACAATACTGACATTAGTCCGTGCCTCTGATCATTCTTGTTTCCTACACCTGTGCCTGTGCATACAAAACGCTTCAAAATGAGAGAGAAATTAAAGTCTGTAGCCTTTGATGTAAAACACGATTGTTGATAGTATCACAAGTTAATCTGAGTGGATCACATGTTACCACAGTGAGCTCCACATTACATGTGAACACCTCTGACTGTACTGTATGTGTAACTCACAGGCTGTAGGACAGGACAGACAGTTCTCAGATCCACTTGATATCAGATTAATAATGATATATAATAGAGACTGATGACAGGAACATTTTGTAAACGACTTACCGACATTTACAGTTTTGTCAACAGGCATTAATAGCGACACCTACGTTGCCCAGTGCGTAGTCATTGCAATTCAATGTAAAGATACATTAAACATGTAATAAATCCCACAAAGTTTTCAATCAACTGATTGATAGATGTTTGTGTGAGGCTGTGGTTGTGATGCAGATCCCAGGACACTTACAGAGAGGACTATGATGATGAAGTACGTGTCGATTACTGTTCAAAACACGGCGAACGTCAGCAAATCCTTTAGGCTATATAATGTTCTGTGGTCAGTCTAATATTTGTAACATTACTAATATGGTGTAAAGTTAATCTGAGAACTGATGTGATTTGCACTTCAGGGCCACCGTACATATTGCAGGTAGACCAGCACACACGGAAGTTGCTGGTCTACCTGCTGCGGTAAAATTGTTGTTTTTGTCAATGGACTCTGGTGTGCTGGAGACAGTGAGGACAACGAGCAGTATAACTTTGTTTTCCTGTCGGAAATGTCCGGCAAGCTAAAACGGCACACATATTCTTAATGTAGCATACATTTAAACTGACCTTGATTTTATTAGGTATGCCTCTTTTTAGGTGGCTTAAATACGTTTAGCTGCTGACTGCTGTCTACTGTGTGTGATACATTGACTAACGTTATGTGTAAGTATCTCATACAACCCCACTTAAAAAATCCCCAAATATCACTTAACAACAAAAGTATGAGTAAGGGAGTAAACCTGCAGTGGACGCAACAGATTACTGTGTTTGCAATGTAACGTTAACACTGAGTTTACACTTACAGCCTCATTAATTTAACTATGCAGCTAGCGAAGTTACTTAGCCGATAAACGTTAGCTTTCATTCAGAACTTACCGTTCTTTGTCCTACTTCAAATGTCGAATCAAGTTGGAAGTTGTTGTGTCTCCGTCTGAAATCTTTGTCCCACATGTTTTGCATACTGCAGTTCATTTTTTGTTGACCACCTTGTAGTTTTTTTACCCAAACAAAACTATCTTTGGTATCATTTTTGCTAACTGTAAAGTCATATAGCTCTGGTATCCAGCAACCGCTAACACTAGTTTCTCCTCGCAAGTTTACTAACTGTAAACTTGTTGTCGTGACCACCACAGAAGGTCTGCCCCTCAAATAATCCGTTTGGACAATGGGAAAAAAGCAAATATGATCTGGGGCATATTTCTGCTCTGAGTCAGAGTTTTTTCAAGTCAAGGAGCTCGGAGCAGGCTGGCAAAAACATCAGGCACCTAGTGCGCCGAAGCACAAGGTGCAACTCAACACAACACCAGCAAGCAAATCATTAAAAACAGTTACAAAAAGCCGGATTTAGCTGCTAAAATGGTTTCTGTATGATCGTGGCCTTATTCAGTATTTTTATCAATGTAAATCAGCTGTTCTGTTTCTTTTGGAGAGGAGGAGATCTCTGTGGATAATGTAGCTAATGGTAAAAACTTCCTGAACATCAGAAAGAGAGTACACAAAAGGTTCTCAGACAAAAAGCTGAAAGAAGGATGATGCTTTTGCCCACCAGTGCTATGCATTTGTATGTTTGTTTACAAGCTGCTGGTACTCCTATTGAAAGGAGCAGATCTTCATGTTTGTGAAGCTGGAATCATGAAATGTTTTTACATGAAAAACGACTGAAACCATCAAAATAACTTAACATTAATTTCTGAGTAATCATTTTAAAAATTTGCACCATATTTGGATTAAAACTTGAGTATAGTGTTAGCATGCTGCTGCTTGCTTTTCACACAGACGGAGTCACTGTGAGTTGTTTCAAAATAAAATACACTCTCGTTTCATGTTCACTGTAATGAAGGAATTTCTGCCAGAGACCCACCTCTTCTCCTTCCTCTTCTTCCTCTCCCCGTCTCTCACAGGAGAACAGCAGCAGGGAATTCCGGGTAGGGCAGCAGCCCCACACATCTCTGTTAGGATGGAGGATGAGGAGTGGTTGCCATGGTAATTTAACTGGGTTGTCGTTTTTCTTTCCCTCTCTCTCTTTCTCTTCAGCGGGTGTTTTACAGTCAGAATTGATCTGCATACTGCCTACCTGTTCATATTTCAGGACGCCACTGTAATGGAAACACACACACACACATACACACACACACACACACACACACACACACACACACACACACACACACACACACACACACACAGACTGGGTGTAATGGGTTTGAGTTAGGCAGCATATTGGAAATGCCAAGCCAATGTCTCAGAAGCTAAATCAGCCTCCGCTTGTGTGTGTGTGTGTGTGTGTGTGTGTGTGGAGAGCAGGTATTTTTAGAAGTCAGTATCAGGCTGTTAGCACGCCTTGTTCAGCTCGTCTCACACACACCAGTGGTAGAGGAAGTATTCAGATCCTTTTCTACAGTAAAAGTACTAACACCACACTATGTGAACGCAACACTACAAGCAACACTTTGCTGATTTTCAACCAGCTTTGTATTAAGACAATGTGGGAAGTATGTGTAAATGAATTGTGGTGAACTTCCCTCCATCTAACCAGCACCCAGATGTCACTGCTTCCCTCCCAGCAGAACGCCACTGGCTTCTGGCTGTACTTCCACATTTTCATATTGCCCACCACCAATGCTGACACAAAGAGTACAGACGTGGATCAAGGGAAAGACCCTCCCCTCTCTCTCAAACTCAGATGAAACAGTAAAACTAGGCAGTGCTGGTCAAATGTAAACCAAGATTCTGTCACTGAGTTGTGTATTTCTCCCCTCAAATGTTTTCACAGATATAACCAGAGGTGGGTAGAGTAGCCAAAAATTGTACTCAAGTAAGAGTATAGTTACTTAAGAATAATATGACTCAAGTAAAAGTAAAAAGTAGTCATCCAAATAATTACTTGAGTAAGAGTGAGAAAGTACTTAGTGATAAAACTACTCAGGTACTGAGTAACTGCTGAGTAACCCTTGATTTGTTGTTTTAATAATCAGGGCATGAATGTAATCAAATAGACATAAATATAAAATAGCAATGTGCAGATTCAGATGTTGCCAAACAATACCCCTATAACTAAAATAGTAAATGAAATCTTTACAAAATAGCATAGATTAAGGCAAATTCAGCCACAAGAAACAGTAATAAATCCTTTGTTACCAATTATGTAGCTTCAAAACATTCTCTTCTGTCAGACTGTCATTATTTTTCATAACAACATTTTTGAAACCAGTGCCTTATAAACAGCACTTGAGCGCTGTGTTTGAACTCTTCAAACATTTGGAATGAGGTTTAAAAATCAGTAAGCGAGAGACTAGGTGTTTGTTATGCTGAATGAAAATGAGTGGAACAGATAACAGTTTAGTCATTTCAAAACATTCACTTCTCAAGATCGAAGTGGTGTTCTTGTAGGCTGAAATGTCAACATGTTCAATTCAATTCAAAGTGTTTATTGTCATGTAAATGTAAATTTCCCCACTGTGGGACTAATAAAGAACTATCTTATCTTATATGTACAGTGAGGAAACACGTTTTTATTTATTTTATTTATTTAACCTTTATTTAACCAGATAAGTCCCATTGAGAACAGGATCTCATTTACAAGGGCGACCTGGCCAAGAGGTCAGCAACACACGTCCTTTCCCTGTACAATGAAATTCTTCCTTTGCTGACTGCAATGAATGCCAGAAAAAAGATATAACTAAATCCACACTCAATTTATATAGATAAAAAGTAAACAATATAGATGAAAAAATATAAAAGGAATATATAAACAAGGGAAATATATGTATATATATATATATATGGTAGTTATGACTCCTGTCGGCGGTTTAGGAGTCTGATGGCAGTGGGAAAGAAGGAGTTTTTCAGTCTAAAGAAAAAAACGCCTGCATTCAGGAGCGGTGCGAGCAAACACGTCTGCCACGGAGGGCACCATGTTACAACTTTGGGTAGACACAGATGACAGCACATGATATAGCTGTTCTTTTTTGTAGTCTGTAAAGTAAACATGGTTTTCATGTACGGCCACGGGTGTTCTGCCTGTTGTGGTTCGCACACCGTTTTTTCTGCCATTGTTGCCGTCTCCCGCGTAGTCACTTTGCTTCTGTGCAAGGCCGCGAAGAGTTCGTGTACGGTCATGTGACTGCCTGGCTCCATTTGATTGGTGAAATGGAGTCAAACGTCACTAGTGGCTACGTTTGATTGGTCAAACAGAGTCATGTGACAGAGCCTTTGGAGTAAAGTAGTGTTCCTTCTTCACAAATATACTCAAGTAAAAGTAAAAAGTATGTTGCATTAAAACTACTCTTACAAGTAGAATTTATCCAAAAAGTTACTTAAGTAAATGTAACAGAGTACATGTAACGCGTTACTACCCACATTTGTACATAACCAGTTAATAGTAATACCAGATCGTTTGTTACCAGCTGGCTGCCATTCTGTCAAACACACAAGTTCACACCCACCAGTGGGAGCATTTATTGCTCTGGTGCGGTGCAGTGCATTCTGGTTGTTGCAGGTGGTCTACCCCTTGAGCAAAAGTGTCCTTTTTCTGTTTGCTCAGTTTCTGTAGCTCCAATTTCAAAAGTATTTGTATCTTTCTACTTCATAGACATCCTAGTTTTATTAAAAGGCCGATGAAATACTTCTTTAAGTAAAAGTATATGTATCCGCTAAATTTACATAAACTGTAAAGCCCACTTCAGACCAAAGATTCACAATGAGACAAAACTGGTTTAGGACATTGCAGAGAAAAGTTGCAGCGGTCTGAACTGGCCCGTCTGACTTCAACTTCGGCTGATGGTGTCATCTGACATTCAGCTGGTGAATTCTCAGGCGACTGTCACATAAGGCAAGTCGTCTGTTTCAACTGCCAATCAGCTTGTAGCGAGGTCCGTTGGTAAAGTTAAAATGACCACAGGTGGCGTGTTTGCTCGCTGCAGCAGGTGCTCTGTCCCTGTCTCTGTTTCTGTCCTCACAGTGTGCTGGTGTCGGACAGTGGGTCACTGCTGCTGCTGGCTGTATGCGCTTATGCCCCACCCACACACACGCACATGCTCATTGACCGATTAATTGGCGCTGGTTATTTACATTGTTGTGGCATATTCATTATGAATACAGTCCATCTGATGCTGGTTTTGTTTATGTTTTTTTGCCATTTCATCATAACTTCTAACACAGTATCTCACTATAACTATCCTAATTCATATCATACGAAGCTAAAATTATATTCAGCCAGAAAATCCGCCTAAAAAGCTGGAAATCAGAACAGAGGTATAGAGAGTTGTTGCATGGAGATGATTCACCATCTCATCTAGTTACACTGGTGTGAACTGGCAGGTTTTTAGAACATTGCAGAACGGCACATTTTAAGTAGTTGCATGTTTCTACTCGTGTCATCACAAATGTTGGGCCTGCACTGGGCTAATAAGTTAAAAGTATATATTGTGAATTACACTGTTTCATGCTGTTATTGTTTTCCTATACCTGATGTTTTTGGATTAATGTTACTGCTGCATTAATGTGTATGTTGCTTTAATCTACAGTAATGCAATCCAATGTGCAAATACACAAGTTATTTTAATGTTAAAGCCAGGAACAGTTATTTAGTTTTGTTTGTATTGTCCTTTAGAAATAGGTGGGACCAGAACTAGTGAATTTATAATGCCAGATCAAAATATTATTATAAAAAAAATTTAAATGCAAAAACATCAGTATGTCAGAATCAGGACAGTGTAACATATTACTCATATCAGCCACTTATTACAGTTAACTGACTCCATAGTCTCCTTGGCAGCAGCATGTCATCATTCATCTCATCTCACCTGCAGCTTCTTCACTTAAAGAAAAACTACATTTCGAGTTTGAGGTTTGTCAGATCTTTGTTCATGTAGAGGCAGAGACACCGTAAGACCTTTTCTTATTTCAACTGTGGAACTCACTGAGAGAGACACTTTCTGATCCTCACTCCTTCCTCCTCAAATGTTGGCAGGGGACATTTCTGCAAACTCCAGACATGTTACGTCTCAACATTATTATGCAGCGGATATCTTGAAACGTTATGCTTAAACAACACTGTAGTACACATGGTTAAGTTTAAGTACAAAAACCATCATGTTGAATCATGCTTTGGCCTAAATTCCCGGTGTGGGGGGCACAATCCCGGCAGGAAAAGCAGCGATGTCCTGGGGAAAAACAATCACTTTTTATGGCACAACAGGTCACTACAAAACACCCACATTTGGTGCCAGAAAAGCCGCAGGAAACACAGCAGTGACTCATTAAAACACAACTGGTTTTGTTGTTCTCGAACAGTCATCTGCAGCTTGGCAGGCGTCTTGCCTCCAGTAGGTGCCACACCATCCACAATCCCCTCCGCCTCCTGATAACAAAGTCAGCTCATACACTACGTCTCTTTACAAACATTGACATGATACATGTGAAACATGCAAATGTAACGTGTTTGTGATTTGCATACAGTTCCAACATTTTCTTCTGGTGTCTAGGCTGCATGCAGAGGCAGAGGCACCCTGGGACCTCACTGAGAGCATATTTGTTTCAGCGGACATTTTCAGATCCTCTACATCGCTCCTATCTACATTCTCATCATCACTCCTTCCTCCTCTTTTTCAGTAACAAGCAAAAGGTTGATTCTAACCATCATCATCTCACGATCTACCTTTATTTCTGCCCTCTTCCTTCTCTTTTTCCTCTATGCTTCAGCTCATCATCCTCCTTTTTCTGAGAAACCAAGATTGGAAGCAACCAGGTGCTCTGTAGCAGCTGATATTTTCACTATAGGTGGGCAGTGCAGGTGTGAAATGTTTGGTGTGAAATCAGAGGTTAAAAATGAAAACTTGTAATAATATCCATCCCATCCATTTTCATCTGCTTATCCCGGGCCAGGTCACAGGGAGTAGAGGCTGAGTGGCATACCCCAGACGTCCCTCTCCCCAGTGACATTTTCCAGCACCTCCTGGGGGATCTCCAGACGTTCCCAGGCCAAATGTATTTAATCCCTCTGGTGTGTTCTGGCTCTGCCCCGGGGCCTCCCGCCAGTTGGACATGCCCAGAACACCTCTAATGGGAGGCACCCAGAAAGCATCTGATTAGAATGTTATGATTGTGTAACATTTTAAATTATGGCTATACTCTCTAAAACTCATAACTCAGTTGTTGGGATTCACTGGACCACAGATGATTTGTCATTTGTTAAAGTCTAAACTGGACATGTGAAGGCTTTTCCTCCTGAGATGGAGAGACCTCATGTTCTCGGTTTTTCAAAAAAGGGCAGCTATTTGACACCCAGCTCCACAGGACCCTACTTCACACCTCAGTGAGAGAAGTTTTCAAAACTCGATTGGTCAGTACTTTTACAATGTCATGTGACTTTGTGATGTCACCAGGCAACTGTAGAAGTTCTGTTCCCTTCACTATAGTCTTTCTCTTGCTCCTGAGCTGCTGAACAGCTCGTACCTCTTTCCTCCTGGGCTCTGACCAGCTCAGAGGCCCTTGCCCCGAACCACTAAAGGGAGGGCAACTGCTCTACAGACTTTTGCTCTTTTTCTCCTAAGACTCTCGCTCACAGCAGGAGCACGCAGACTTCAGTGTGCAAACACAAGGTTTGCAACTAACCTTCCAGCAACAAGGAGAACCAAGTTGAGTTAGGACCCCAACGTCTAACTCTTTAAAGACACCGAGCGACCAGCTTACTCGGATCTACAATTTCAGGACAGGGACACAACAAAGACTGCTTCCAGAACCACAGCTCTTTCCAGTCTTCTTCTGCCGGCTAACAAAAGCAGCACACCTCAAACCAACTCTTCCCTCCATCCATTTAAGATTTGGTGACGTAACAACTGGGCATGGCTTTATCATAGCTGTACAGGCTAAGCAAGACTGTTTAACTTGTTGTATATGATTTAATGCTCTTTATTGAGTTATTGTTGTGATTGTCTGCAATTAGGTTATTGACAGTGTTGGGCAGTAGCATCGCTACAAACAGCGTTGTTAGTAACTAACTACATTTTTCGTCAGCTTGGCAGTAGCGTCACTATTTCCTGACTCAAATAGCTTTTCAATAGCTTAACTGTTGTATTGATCAAGTAGCGTGGTAGCTCTTTTTTCCAAGGCCAAACCTGCGGAATGATCTAAAACATCCCCGCAGCACAGGCATGTTCTGTTCAGTATGGAGGAGTGAATGCGAAACATGTACATACAGCTGAGCTTGCAAAACAATGGAAGCATGAGCCGAGGCCCTTTCCAAAAGTTGGTACTTGGTCCTCCCCCTAGCTACGTCCACGAATTTGCCCGTGCACTAAATGCATCAATAGAGTGGGGGGCATGTGGCGTCTAGTTTGGGAAAGCCCAATCGGATTGCTTACAGGCTTGCACCCTCGTCTCTGGGTTACAGTAAGAACCAGACTCAGTTCAAAAACCTCCCAATGTCACACTAGCAAGCGCGTGAGTCTCATAATCACTGATGGTTGTGTTTTAATTATTTTCGGAAGCAATGACCACTCTTCGGCTCGGCGTTCCTTCACTCAAACAAATAGTAACAACAAATATTTATTATATCCCAGTATATGGCTGTCAGCTAACAGGTCACTGGTTTACCTGATGGTAACATTAGCGAGCAGTGTTTGGGCGAAAAAGATGAAATATTGTTAAAATATGCTTACAGCTGAAAGCCGAGTTATGTTAAATGGTAAAACCCGTTACGCTCTTCATGTTTCGCTGCTGCTAAGGTTTGCCGATAGACAGGACATTAATGTTTAACTGTCTGACCCTGCCTTGTGTAGGGTGAATATACCCCTCCTGTGAGATGAGCTAGCCCACATACTGCCTGTACCCCCTCCTCTCTCTCTCTGTCTCTCTCTCTCTCAATTTCAATTTTCAATTTAATAAGCTTTATTGGCATGATTGTAGATTAACAATATTGCCAAAGCCATTACAAATGTACAAATAATGTACAATAATAAACGTAAGTATGGAAAAAAAAAATATATATATATATATATATACATATACATAACAGATAATTTAAACATATAATATACATCAATAAAACTGAAAGAACAATACTGCCAAAGCCATTACAACAATTGATGATCAACATTTCATATGGGTTGAGTCACAGTTTGATGCAGTGGAGACATATATTGTTGGATGCTGGAGGAGGTTGAGGACATGAGGTTGCAGAAGGCCATGTTTACTTTCTCAGGGATTTGGCCAACAAGGGGCTTTAACTCTGTCAGCTTGGGCACATACACCAGTATAGGTCAGTTATTTTAAGTGTTATCATATAAATATTTTGAGACTGAAATGTAGATAGTTGTTGACCAGATTGTGAAAATTTTGAGAGAGAGCAGTGAGTATGATAGTTAAACATTCCCCATATAAATGAGCTCTTGTGATGAGGTATTAGCGACCACCTAACGATGCTCTGGCAACCACCTGAAGCACCCTAAAAACTTAAAGGGCAGCATATTGGCTCAGTTTTTTTTTTGTTTTTGTTTTTTTTTCCAAGTCTTGTGTAAGAACATGAGACCCAGTGTTGCATACTGTCCTGCACACAGTGGCAACAAGGTCAAGTACTCGTGGCTGTGCCTGCCTTAGGTTGTCCTGAGTCTGCAGGGGGATCTTACCCGTCATAGGCGAACCAGTCTTCCATACTTGCCTGTTTTGAATTTATTTCCTAATCTACCTTCTCAGGTGTTGTTGGGTTAGGACACTGCACAATGCCATTTCACCACTTAACTGAATTAAAGCCAACATGCAGGGTGCTATCAAGTGGTTACAGAGCATCCTCAGGTGGTCGCCAGTGTTTTTCCCTTTTTTTTTTTTAGATAAGTAAATTTTAATTAGTTATGTCAAATTTAAAATGTTTCATCTCCCTTTTTGTTTGTAAGGTGTGTGCACGTCTATGTGACCTGTACGTTTGCATTGGGCTGTAGCATACAAAGTAACTCCGGGGGTTTGTGGAGCAGCCTTCCTTAGCACAGTCATGATCTCTTTCTCCTCCTTCTTCTGCCATCCTTTCTCCTTCTTTACTGCCTTTTGTCTCTCAATTCAATTCAATTTCAATTTAATAGGCTTAATTGGCATGACTGTAGATTAACAATGTTGTCAAAGCCAATACAAATTTACAATTATAATAATAAAGGTATAGAAATAAAATAAAATAAAATATATATATGTATATATATATATATATATATATATATATATATGTGTGTGTGTGTGTGTGTGTGTATATATATATAAAACAGATAATTTAAACATATAATGTACTTCAACAACAACAACATTAATTAAATTGAAAAATAAATATCTAGTATATTTTATATTCACTTGTCGCAGTATTTTTTTGTGCTGCACATGAATTGAGGAAAATAACAAAATAAAAAGAATAAAGAAAAAAGCAGATATTGAGTTACAGGGACTGTAAATATAGACAGGTGTGTCAGGTGTTGTGATGGTTGTCTCTCAGGCTGTGACATAATCTGACATATTTAGCTGCTGCTAAACTGCTGACTTTGTTCTCTCCAAGGATGTGTTGCATTTTAGTTTGATCAGGCAGAGAATCAAAGTCAATGACTTTACGTTTTATTTTTGAGATGAACTCGGCTCTGACATGTTCATATTTGCTGCAGTGTATCAGGAAGTGTGTCTCTCTCTCCACTTGTCTGTGTGGACAGAGCTCTCTCTCTCTCTCACTCACTCACTCACTCATTCATTACAGTGATTTTTTTGTTTTGCTGCATGGCTTGACCTCTCCTGTTGTCTTCATTTATACTGTACTTAGCCTACATTATTATTTTAAGCATTGTTTTAAAGTCTTGGGAAATGTTTCCTTGTTAAGGAATGTCCTAATAAAGTAAATGGAATTCCAGCAATCTTTTTTTTTGGATTAACTAAATTGGCAGGTAACCACAAGAATATTCACTTGGCATGCCATTGGTTCAACTCAAATTAGGTATTATCATTATCACTATGTGAAGTTGCCACTACTGGTAAGTAGCTTCTCATGTAGCTACTTTTGCTGTGTCTGTGTAACTTAGTTTACTACGTTTTCCTGGGTGGTAGCTTTTGTATAGTGAAGCTTCATTTATTGCTGAGTAACTGGTAGCTTAGCTCACTACAATATCCATGTAGCTTGCCCATCACTGGTTATTGATTAGTTGGTTTTACCAAAGCTAAGTCATGTTTAGTTTGCTAGTGCTGCTCACGGACAACGTCTTGCATGCAACTAAACATCCCCTGCACTTATCCAGACCCTTTGCAATACAAATCTCTGTCACATAGACTCATTTACAATTGGCTTTCAACGGAGCTACACCCAAACAGGCAGCTCAGTGTTCCCGCCTCTTTTCCTTTGTCTTTGTGTTGACCACATGGTCAGACAAACACCTCCCCGGATCTGAAGCCAGCTTTGATTCGGCCATCTTGTAGTTTTCTGTTGTCAGCCATTTTGTTTTGTAGGCCAAACGGCCCTTCGATTACCACACCCGCCTTTGTCTTTCTCTCTCTCGCACACACACAGAGAAACACAACTACACACGTACACACACACACACACACACACACACACACACACGCTTGTATATAGTTAGTTAGAATTCGTGTGCTTTGGTCTTGCTTTGCTTTCCTTTGTGAATAAATATAATTTTGGAATTGTACCTGCTGTCTGTTTAATGTTGTACAAGAGTAAATGGTCAACCTCTGCTATGTCAAGAACTCCGAAATCCTTCAGGCTTTATTATTAATTTTGGTTATGGTTATTAATTTAATCATTAATCAAAATCCCTAATTAATAGTTTAGTGAACTTTATGAGACTGATATCATTAACTGGCTATCGTTTTTTCCTTTATGGGAATGGTGCCCCATGAGGTGATTTGATGTCAATTAAGTCACGTTATTTAACATAATTAATTATTATTATTAATAATGATTAATTATTTATGATAGCCAATTTGATACTCAGGTTGGAGATCTGTTACAAGGTCAGGCCCTTGATGAGGCATAGATCCCAACTTTTGGTGACCCCAGTATTGTAATTTACAACATATTTGGTGTCCCTTGGTGAGGCCTATTAGTATTGTTCCCAACATTTTTGTTGCCGCCAAGTGAAATTATATATATATATATATATATATATATATATATATATATACTGACATCATGTGACACTTAGATTGTACACAGGTGAACATTATTTAACTAGTTATGTGAGTTCTGAAGGAAATAAGTAGAACCAGGTCTTTTAAGGGCGTTATAGGAAAAGGAGTAAATACATATGCACGCACCACTTTCTAGTTCCTTGTTCCTTTCTAGTTTGGTTTATTTAGGATCTTGTTACATGACAAGATGGTGTGCTGAAGCTTTTGGCAAAACCCTGTCTCATTCCAAAGTTGTTGAATAGTGGTGCTTGGGCAGTGGCTTCTGTATCAGACACCAACAAAAAAAGCCGTCCTTTAAAGGCGGCATGATCTTCAGCCAAGTGTCGTCAGAGTGTAATGGCACCTAATGGCGTCTGGGGAAACGTGGCCGGACAATAACATGAGTTAAAGGGGCGGAAAAGGTGGGAGGGATAGAGGAGGTGGATGGTACCAACAACCACTGACTTTCATCCAAAAGGCCAGTGTTACCTTCCCGTGCTTTTGTTGCCTAAACGTAACCACATGTGTTTGTTGCTGAAGTGCGACAACGTAATATGTTTATTTTAAAAGAGACTATACAAAATGTGCATTTCCTGTGAAAACGGATGTGTATTTTGAAAAGACACAATGCATGTAAAAGGCTGAAGATGACACGACATCTCAGAATGTCAACAACAGACACACCCAGGCTACCTTCCACATCATATGTCGACATGGAAAGTCCAAGACAAGTGGCGATATGTGACAAGGTCGGAGTGAAAATGTGTTGCTTGGCGTTCATAGCACTGACCTGTGAATCTATCCTTTACCTTTTAAATGTTCCGTAAATAATGAAACACTGATCTGAGGAAGGGCATTTCTGTTGACAACAAATGCACGAATGAATGCAAGGCAGTGGACAAGACAAACAACAAAACAGAAAGATGCTGACCAACACCAAACAGGAGGAAACTTGACTGGGGAGTGTCCTCCAGGTTGGGCACAAAATCTTCTAAAGCAGTTTGCTGATGTTAAAAAATCATTTGAACAAAAGTTTGATGCACTGAATGAAAGTTTGAAAAAAAAAAAAAAGACTTGCATGCCCTAAATAACAGCGGCAAACACGGAGAAGTGAATTAGCCAGAGGACTTAAGTGATGCTCACATCAAAACATTCCGAGATCTTTCCAAAGAAGTGCAACAGTTAAAATCTAAAGTCACTTTTACCGTAGTGTCACGTAACTGTAATGTCAGTTGCCTCGGCCCTTACAGTCCAAAGACCTAAACATCATTCACAATCTGTGGCTAGACCTCATTAGATCAATGCATGTAAGACGGTCCAAGAATCTCACAGAGGTAGAAGACTTTTACAGCACAAATGGGTGTAAATCCCCCAAATAAGAATTGAAAGACTCTTAGCTTGTTGAAAAAAGTGTTTAGAAGCTGTCATACTTGCCAAAGGGGGTGCTACTAAGCACTGACCATGCAGGGTGCCCTGAATACTTTAACAAGGCCCTGTATTATAGCATGAAACAGTTTTTTTTTTCAGACGACCGACCTCTGACTTCAAAGGTCTAAGTAATTAATGTATTTCTAATCTGTGTGTGTGTGTGTGTGTGTGTGTGTGTGTGTGTGTGTGTGTGTGTGTGTGTGTGTGTGTGTGTGTGTGTGTGTGTGTGTGTTGGTGGTCCACATCAGTGTCCCATTCTTCATCATTTGACTCCCAGCTGACTGTGTGAGTCTCTCTCCACCATTCAGGTCAGAATAAACTACTGTTAGGATCTGATACAAGACACTAAAAGGTGGGCTGAAAGCAGCACTCTGTTGTCATGGAAACAAGGTGCGTGATCTACCATTGCACTTTTTTCTGGGAGAGTGGAGAGGTTTGTTTTCTGTGTCCGAGGTCAGGCTGCCCTCAAACACCCAGGGACACTCTGGCTTTTCCACTTTTCCTCTCTTTTATTTGTTTTATTGTCTCTACAGGCGCTCGCTGCTGCATGTCCCTCAGCTGCCCCTTCGATTCCCCTTCAGATAAGAATGGACTAAAATCCTGCTCTTGAATCAGGTCACAGGTATAATTGGTACACCTCTGCTCAGGTCAGTATCCCTCTGCAACTTTGACCTCCCAATGAGCTGCTTATAATCTTCAGGTGGAGATTATTGTGTTGCGTGAGCATGTCAGCTAAATGTCAGCTGTAAATGCTAAAAGCCTGCCGCTGATAATGTGCTAAATGTAAGCCACTGATGTGAATGATTGAATGCAGTTGTCTGGATGAAGCGAGGCACCGGGGAAAAAAAGTCATGTTTGGGTAAAATCACAGGCTCCGCTTTTAAAATGTCACGGGAGCATTTTTGTAACAAACTGCAGCGTTTTGGTTTTTAGAAAGCTTCAACATTTCAACCTGTCAGAAGCCATCTGCATGATACTGTGTCTGCCCTGCAGAGCAAAGAGCAGCTTCATCCCATCTTTCAGATGAACTGCTGCTACCGAGGCCGATTTAATCACATTCAGGAGCTAAATCTTATCACCTAAAGTTATGCTGACATGTGAATACACCTTATGGTGCAACCTGGACACATCGTCAGTGATGTTCCCGGGGTCATAGGGTGTTTCAGGTCTTACATCAAACACCCTCACCTGGGTGACCCAGCTGGGGGTGATCAGGCCCCGATTTGTGTCCAGGTAGCACACTACACCATGTGTCCCCCCTCCTTAACCAGAGCCACCGTGAAGTCTTTTCAGCGGCTTCCAGCTTCCTACTTGGCTCTTTGCCTGTGCAGAGACTGGCCTGCGAAGCCCCTGCAGCCCACTTCAACAGGCTCACAGTGGGCCTTCCACCCATTCCTCCAACACTCAGCTACCAGGTCAGCGTCCTTGGCCCTCGTCCTTTCCTGGGCTTCCTCCATTCGATCTTCCCAGGGGACAGTTAGTTCAAGTAGCACCACCTGCTTGCTTGCTGCGGACATCTAGACCATGTCTGGTCGGAGTGACGTGACTGCAATGGTGTCCAGGAATCTCAACTGTCTCCCTAGGTCAACCAGGAGCTGCCAGTCTCTTGCTGTTGCGAGCAGGCCCCCTTGGGTCTTTCTGGGGTGCTGGGGCTTCTCGCCTGCTTGGACAAAGGCAATTGTAGACTTGGTTGGGTGTTGCTGCTTGCTGATGTTAATGCCAGTGCAGATGGTGTCTGCTACTGCCTTCAGGACCTGGTCATGAAATTATCTCCTGATAATGAATTATGAAATGTGCTTATATTATGAAATAAAGGATGAGGTGAAGTTGAAGTCCATTATTTTCTATTAGGTCTTTTCCACTGTGGGAACTTAAAGGTCCAGTGTGTAGTATCAGGAGGATATATTGGCAGAAATGAAATATAATATAATAAGCATGTTTTCTTTGATGTATAATCACCTGAAAAAAAGTGGTTCTGTTTTCGTAACCCTAAAGTGAGCTGGTCCTCGTCTACAGAGACAGCCATGTTGCACTGCCATGTTTCTGCAGTAGCCAACAATAGACAAAACAACGCTGCTGAAAAAACACCCAAGGGTCACTATAAAACACTCTTATTTGGAGCTCCAGTAGCTGCTGGAAAAACACCAAGGGGTTGCTACAAAACATCTACATTTGGAGCCCTCAAAACTGCAGGAAAAACAGACATATCACACGGATTACTACTAAACACTCACATTTGGAGCCCTCAAAACTACAGGAAAAAACTGACAGGCTGCTACAAGACACCCACATTGGGACCTCAAAAGCTGTAAGAAAATCACAGACATGCAGCTACAAAACACCCAAAAAACCTAGGCACCTTTGGAGCCTAAAAGCCACTGGAAGAACACAGATGGGTTGCACCTACATTTGAGGCCTATAAAATTGCAGGAAAAACACAGAAGGATCACAACTAAACACCTACATTTAAAGCCCAAGTGCGGTTGGAAAAACACTAACAGGTTACTACAAACAACAACCACCAACATTTGTAGCTTAAAAACAGCTGAAAAAACACATAAGGCTTGCTACAGGACACCCATGTTTGAGATCTAAAAAGCTACAAGAAGAACACAGGTAGCTACAAAACACCTACATTTGGAGCCTAAAAAGCCACTGACGCAACATTGTTGGGTTGCTACAAAACACCCACAACTGGAGCCCCAGGACACACCACAAATAATAATTTTTTATTGATTTTTATTTGATTCTTTTTTTACTCAGTGACATATTTTTACAAGTGTTTCAATGACATTTTTTTCCTTTTACAGGTCTTGTTTTCAATGCCAAAATTTACTATCACTGCTCTGGCCCTAAACACATCAGAGCTCCTGGGAAAATGTTAATTCAACTTCTCTCCAATATACTCTCCAACACTGTGCGGACAATCTACAGATGGACAGAACATTCTAGCAAACACCACTCAGATATTCTGAATCGCCTGTATATTCATATTTTACTCGAAGTGTTGTTTATCTAAACACATTTTGCTGGCTGGAGCCTATCCCAGCTGACATTGGGTGAGAGGTGGGGTACACCCTGGACAGGTCGCCAGACTATTGCAGGGCTGACACATACAGAGACAAACAACCATTCACACTCACATTCACACCTGTGAGCAATTTAGAGTCGCCAAATAACCTATCCCCAATCTGCATGTCTTTGGACTGTGGGAAACCGGAATACCCGCAGAAAACCCACACTGACACAGGGAGAACATTGCAAGCTCCGCACAGAGGGGCTCCCGCACCCGGGATCAAACCAGGAACGCTCTTGCTGTGAGGCAACAGTGCTAACCACCACACCGCCGTGCCGCCCTAAAACTTATATGGGTAGACTTTTAGATTTAATATAAATTCAAACATCTAAAATTTTGGCTGTTAACCCTACTAAATGGCACTACATTTCCCGCTTCATGTAAATGTGGAAACATAAAAAATTGTCCCAGATTATACTAATTAATTTTAGTCTGCATAATCACAAAATCCCTCTAATTATTCAGTGGTTATTATAGGTTTATAATAAATCATTTTATTCATGCAAAAAGATAAATTTGATTGATTCCTCACTCTTTAACTCATCCGGGTGACTCTGTGTCTGTCTGACATCAACATGTTTAACCTGATGTTCATGCTGTCCCTGTCTCCTCAGGAGTAACCAACATATGAATGCTCCCTTACTCATTTAACATCTCATTAATGTGCTGTATAGAAGTGAACGCTCCCTAAGTCAGTGAATGGCATGCAAAAACACAAATGCACCATGAGACAGAGATCCCTAACTTGTTTATGGCTTATGTGATGCGTGCATAACTAACTACAGACGCTCCCTGAGTTATCACTACCCATCATACTGCACAGAGACGCTCCCTAACTTGGTTTACTGTGGCCTGAGGGATGTACGCCTTATAGATAGTCACTAACTGAGTTAGCACAGCTGTAACCTGATAACACATGATGAGGATGTGACTGCATGTTGTGAGAGTGACTGTATTAAGTGAACAGGGAAATATCATGTGTGGAACATGTGGAGAAATCACCCTCAGAGGAGCAGCCTGCAGAACTTGTGATGCAGAAGCACTCTGTGGGGGTGATCTGAACACTGTGACATCACTAGTAGATGTGACCTTAACAACCCACTGTTCGCACTGTACGTTTCTGCAAACCAGGGATATGTTTCATATGTATGCTATTACGAAGCAGATTCATAAAACTTAACATTTCAACAACACTGTGGATAATGTGTGGTTATGTTTAGGCAGAAAAATCACTTCCTTATGGTTGTTTTGGCCTAAAAATACCTGGTATTGTTGGCACAATCCCCGCTGAAAAGCTGCTATGTCCTTGCAAAAAAACAACTGCTGCTTTTCATGGTACTATGGGCACAGCAAAACAGTGATGGATTGCTACAAAACATCCATGTTTGGTACCTGAAAACCTGCTGGAAACACAGTAATGTGTCTGTAAATCAAAAAAGGTTTTATTGTTTGTTGCCTCAAACGGTGGTCTGCAACTTGGCAGGTGCCTCCCCTAGTTGACATGCCATTCACCATCCTCTCCATCTCAAGATGACAGTCAACTCATATACAAGATATGAAAAGACAGAAATGTATGAAAAAATTACTAAGAAAAAAATGACAAACACTGAATTTTTGTATTTATGTTGTTTTCATAAACATGCATATGACTTGCATAGATGTTGTTAATTTATATGTTAGCAACATATACTGTCTTATAAATATTCATCATTTAGATATCGTAATATGTACACATTCAATATATACTAACATTATAGACAACATATAATATGTATAAAAATTCTTCATGTAGATATTAATGAAATTTGTATGAATTTAATATATAATTATATTGTAGACATATGTTATTTACATATATTGACCCATCAATATATGTTGATATTATATAAACACATATAAGCATAAGAAATGTTTGCATGTGTTTCCATAAACTTGCATTAAAAAGTAAAAAAAAGATATATATATACTGTATATGTGTGTGCATGTGTGTGTGTGTGTGGGGTATAAATATATATATACATAAAAGCACACACACACACACACACACACACACACACACACACACACACACACACACACACACACACACACACACACATATATACAGATAGATAGATAGATAGATAGATAGATAGATGTTCACATATGGCCAACATAAATGGTCACAATATATAATACCATATAGATACAAATTCTTTATAGTTATTTCATCGTATAAATATTTATGATAAATCTACATATAAAATATATGCCTCTATTGTAGACAAATTCATATGCACATGCAGTCACCCCAAAGCTCATCAATATATATTGATATTGTATATGTAAATATAAAATATGCATATGTATGTTAATTTCAGAAAAAAATATATAGAAGTAAACAGATTTTTTTTGTATACAAGTTGTTTTTTTTAAAAACTTGCATATATAAATTAAGTGTATGTTGTTGACATGTAATACATAAAAAAAAAATTCATGTAGATATTTATAATATTTGTACATATCTAATATATGCTGATATTGTAGACATATATGTTATGTACATATATTAATCCAAAAGCCCATCAATATATGTTGATATTATAACTGTAAATATAAAAGATGGACAGTCATTTTAAAATGAATAAGAAAAACATATAGAAGCATTCCAATTTTTTGTATTTATGTTGTTTTTATAAACTGGCATATAAAACCATATAAAAATTATCATATATATTTTTAATATGAGTACATATTAAATATATGCCTATATTATAGACATATATGTTATGTACATATATATCCATCCAGAGGTAGTATAATCTGATATTGTTATTGTAAATGTCAAAGATAGACATATTCTCGAGTTTTCGATGTTTCTGTCTTCATATATCCAGAGGATGTTTGCATGTGATACATATGGCCTTATAGGCAACATCACTGTTGATTGGGGCATATACGTAATATATATTACATTTTCATATTCTAAAAGAGATTCTCGCATGATGTTTTTTACGCCCCTTCCTCCTCCTCCTCCTTTTCGTACTCCACATGTTAGAGACCTGACAGACCTGCTGAGGAATGTAGAAGGTGTTGCACAGATGTTGCCTCTTCATCATGTGTTGGAGCGCTAATGACTTATACTTGTACAACTTTATCGTGCTGCAGAGGGTATCCTCTATTATTGCAACTCCTCCCTCCTCCTCCTCCTCCTCCTCCTCCTCCTCCTTCCCCTCATCGAGTGTTGATGAAGCTGCTGTGTGATTCAAATGTTCCGCAGATGTTGCCTCCTTCTCTAACACTCCCCCTCTTCCTCCTCCTCCTTTTAAACTGTGAAAAACATGCAGCCATAGACAATCTTACATTCTTCTTCTCCTCTGTGCCTTTTAGTCCTGATGCACAGATGGTGCCTCCTTTTCTCCTCCTGCTTCTCCTCTTCCTCTTTGGGAATAAAATGTGAGAAAATAAGAAATTGAAACACTCCTTTTTTTTCTTCCTACCTGCTGCTTCACCTCTCCAAGTGCTGTAAAGTACACTTATTCAACAGCTGTACTTAAGTACAATTTTGAGGTACTTCTACTTTACTTGAGTGTTCATTTTCTGCTACTTTATACTTCTACTCCACTACATTTACTGCTACGGCTATAAGTTACTTTATAGTGGATTCTCTGCATCTTTTCATCCCCTACTTTGTCCTCTTACTCTGCTTCTCCTATAAACGTCCTGTATGCATCTGCTGCATCTCCCTCCTCCTCTCCTCCTTTTTTCTCTCCTCGTGGAGCAGCCCTCCTCCTCCTCCTCCTCCTCCTCCTCTCCCTCCTGCTCGTGTTAAAGTGCTGATGAGGCTGGTGTGCGATTAAGGAGGTGCTCCACAGATGTTCCCCCTGTGATTGATTGCTTCATTTATTGTCTGAGGGCTGAATGTAATAAACTCATTAGCACACTCCCTGGGTAGGAGGCCTGTCAGAGTGTGTGTTTGTGTGTGTGTGTGTGTGTGTGTGTGTGTGTGTGTTATTGCAGTCACGACCTACAGTGTCCACCGCTGTCTCTCTGATTCTCTGACGGTTGATTAATGGAGGTTTTCTTCTCTCCAGAGTGAGTCAGTCAGTCACATGTAGTTGTTTCACTGAACTCAGCCGGTTGTCTCATCACATCACAAAGTTTTAAATGTTTGATATCTGACAGTCAGCTCGGTTTAGTTAAACAGCATTGACAGGATTTTATTTCTAAAATCCAAATTTCTGGATATAAAACAAAGAGAAAAATTCAGGTATGAAACTAAAGGTACAGTCAGTGTGGAGGACTTAAAGACCTAAGATGGTTTGAAAGGCAGCACAATTTAAAATCTGCGCAAATTTTTCAGTTATTGTTAAACTTTGTCAAACTTTGATCTGTGAATTTCTGCCTCTGACAGATTCCGCATGAATTTTGCACTGGTGTCCCCTCTACTAGAGTTACAATGTGACAGGTGGTTAGCTTGTTAGTATTATGGATGTATCCCTGGATTGGCCTAACAACTACACTGAACAAAAATATAAACGCAACACTTTTGTTTTTGATCCCATTTTTCATGAGCTGAACTCAAAGATCTAAAACATTTTTTTATATACATAAAAGACCACTTCTCTCAAATATTCTTCACAAATCTGTCTAAATCTGTGTTAGTGAGCACTTCTCCTTTGCTGAGATAATCCATCCCACCTCACAGGTGTGGCATATCAAGATGCTGATTAGACAGCATGATTATTGCACAGGTGTGCCTTAGGCTGGCCACAATAAAAGGACACTCTGAAATGTGCAGTTTTGCTTTATTGGAGGGGGTCAGAAAACCAGTCAGTATCTGGTGTGACCACAACTTGCCTCACGCAGTGCAACACATCTCCTTCGCATAGAGTTGATCAGGTTGTTGATTGTGGCCTGTGGAATGTTGGTCCACTCCTCTTCAATGGCTGTGCGAAGTTGCTGGATAATTGGCAGGAACTGGAACACGCTGACGTATACGCCGATCCAGAGCATCCCAAACATGCTCAATGGGTGACATGTCCAGTGAGTACGCTGGCCATGCAAGAACTGGGATGTTTTCAGCTTCCAGGAATTGTGTACAGATCCTTGCAACATGGGGCCGTGCATTATCATGCTGCAACATGAGGTGATGGTCGTGGATAAATGGCACAACAATGGGCCTCAGATCTCGTCACAGTATCTCTGTGCATTCAAAATGCCATCAAAAACCTGTGTTCGTTGTCCATAACATACGCCTGCCCATACCATAACCCCACCACCACCATGGGCCACTCGATCCACAACATTGACATCAGCAAACTGCTCACCCACACAACGCCACACATGCTGTCTGCCATCTGCCCTGAACAGTGAAAACCGGGATTCATCAGTGAAGAGAACACCTCTCCAATGTGCCAGATGCCATCGAATGTGAGCATTTGCCCACTCAAGTCGGTTACGACGACCAACTGCAGTCAGGTCGAGACCCCGAGGAGGACGATGAGCATGCAGATGAGCTTCCCTGAGACGGTTTCTGACAGTTTGTGCAGAAATTCTTTGGATATGCAAACCAATTGTTGCAGAAGCTGTCCGGGTGGCTCGTCTCAGACGATCTTGGAGGTGAACATGCTGGATGTGGAGGTCCTGGGCTGGTGTGGTTACACGTGGTCTGCGGTTGTGAGGCCGGTTGGATGTACTGCCAAATTGTCTGAAACGCCTTTGGAGACGACTTATGGTAGAGAAATGAACATTCAATTCACGGGCAACAGCTCTGGTGGACATTCCTGCAGTCAGCCAATTGCACGCTGCCTCAAAACTTGCGACATCTGTGGCATTGTGCTGTGTGATAAAACTGGACATTTTAGAGTGTCCTTTTATTGTGGCCAGCCTAAGGCACACCTGTGCAATAATCATGCTGTCTAATCAACATCTTGATATGCCACACCTGTGAGGTGGGATGGATTATCTCGGCAAAGGAGAAGTGCTCACTAACACAGATTTAGACAGATTTGTGAACAATAGTTGAGAGAAATGGTCTTTTGTGTATATGAAAAAATGTTTTAGATCTTTGAGTTCAGCTCATGAAAAATGGGAGCAAAAACAAAAGTGTTGCATTTATATTTTTGTTCAGTGTACAAAGAGGCGCAAAACTAAAATGAGGTGCAAAACAAAACCAAAGGTCTATAAAACAAAAAACACAAGGGGAAAAAAAGGAGCAAAACATACCTTCAAAGAGACGCAAAACAAAAACAAAGAGATGGAAAATAACTACAAAGAGATGCAAAACAAAAACAAAGTGCTGCAAAATAAACAAGACACACAAAACTACAACAAAAGAACACAAAACAAAACAGTAAGACTCAAAACAAAAACAAAACAATTACGCAGTGACTCAAAACAAAAATCAGAGACGCAAAACTAAAAACAAGACACAAAACAAAGAAAACACTAAGATGAAAAACAAAAACAGATGTGGGAAGAAAAAAAAAACGAGACACAAAGACACACAAAAACAAAAAAACAAGACAAACAAAAAGACTACGAAGGAACACAATACAAAAAACTAAAAACAAATTATTATTATTGTGTCTCCAGTGTGGTGATTGAGAGCTCTGATTTTCAGAATAAGAAGTGTAAGTCTGCAGATCAATTTCCTTCCAGTATTTCTCATTACAGCTCTGTTCACCGCAGCACTCGCTTTGTTCCACATTGATCTTGTTCCATTTCCATCTTCCATTTTAGGCCGAAGGTAATATGCCATATATATAAACTCTGTCTGTGAATCACAGCCTACAGCTCTGACAGCACACTCAGTTTACTGAGGGCTGAGGTGCTTCAGGCCCTAAGGTGTGTTCCAGCCTGATCTTCTGCTCCTGTCTGAAATGAGTCATTATGTTGAAATGTGATTTCAAAAGGATCATTTTTAAATTTTTTGAGATTGACTGTCCCTCCAGTGGTTGAAAAAAATGGCCACAGATCCATTTAGTAGCTATTGTGAAGTGAAGAAACTGACACAAAGTAACTACAGGGAGACACAACACACAGAGGCATGCAATACGACTACAGACACACAAAACGACCACAAAGTGATTAAAAAACGATTATATAGACACAAAACAGTCACAAGCATACAAAACAAAACAAACAAACATGAAACAACCACAAGGAGGAACAAACCACTACAGTATGATGTAAAACCATCCCAAAATCTGGGGATCTTGCTTCTTATTGTAGGGGTGGGGGGCCTTTTACATGTCTGCTTTCAGGGTCCTGAAGATAGGAAATTACTAAATCGATTATCTTTGAATTTTGAGCTTTTTAACAAGACATTTGATGACATCACTTTGCATTCTGGGAAATTGAATTGCATTAAATTAGAAAAAGGAAACTGCTGAAGTCGGAGCGGCCCTGGTTGTAGCTGAAGTAGTCTGCTCAGTCTCATCTACTGCTTAACAAAGCAGAAAATCCCACAATATGAATTGGAGTGAACTTTTGGGAGAGCCTGGGAAAGCTTGTTGATTGGTTTTCTGTGGGGAAACAGAGCGAACTGCCAACTGGCCGTGTCGTGTCTGTTTTTTTGGACGTCAACTTTGTGTGTTTCTTCGCCAGGTTATTTTTCCCTCTCTGCAGTGCTATCAATAGAGCGTCACATGATGGGCACGTGCACTGCGTGCGAGGGTGCTGGATGTGAACCAGGAGGCGTTCAGGCGGCCTGGCCGATGTGTTTATCGCTCTGCTTTCAGAGCACTGCAGGGAGGATAGAAGCAGTCATATATTTAGTAATGACCCAGTTCTACAGGGTGCTGGCAGGGGTGAGCGCCAGTCCCTGCAGGATGATTTCCAAAAATTACACAAGATCAAAACTCCAGTATAAATTCCACTGTTTGTATTTGGACCACCTCAATGAGAGCAGATATGATGCATCATATAATTTTTGTATTTTAGTTGTTTTGTCCTCTTTCAGACCTCTAGATGAATCACATCCCTTAAGTTTTAAGAATTAAGGACTTTAATATCCATAAGTGTGTGGTCTCTGCAGTTTTACAACAGAAGAGACCAAAGATGTGACACCAGTGTAAACACAGTTTTCTGGTTTTAACTTTCTCCTGAAAGTTATAGTCACATGTAACTGCTGTGTTTCTTTGTTGTATTTTATGGGAAACATTTTACCACCTGTTATTTTATATTATTAACATAACAAATAAAACATTCACATGGAAATTTTATGATCTTGCACTTCTATGGTTAAAGTTTTGCTCAGTTTAGGCAACTAAAACTTCTCTGTTTGTGTTAATTGGAGATCTAAGTGTCTTTAAATTTGTTGGTGCACTATTAGTTGGGTCTGTCTAAATAGCTGAGGATAGTGTCCTGGATTTGCTGTTTGCTATCATGCTCTTCCTGCACTAATTTTTTGGGCTGCCCTTCCACTGAAAAGTCAGCTCAACAGTGTGCTTCCCTTTATATGTCTACTTCCCCAGTATTTCACTCTGAATTGAATTAAAAGAGGAAATGCAAAATTAATTATTAATAAATAAATAAATAAGTATTTCCCCCCATCCTTTTCTTTACCACGCATATAATCAGTTTTGCTTCTGTATTTGCAGTGTAATAAGTTATCATTCAACTGAATTTCATGATTGTTCTCATTCTGAAGTCGCCCAATACTGGTTCTTTGTCAGTGGTTTAGGTGTCCAACACCGACGCCAAAATGGTGTTATGATATTCCGCTGGTTGGCCAGACGGCACCTGTCATGGCACTATGATACGCCATTGAACAGGGTCAGTTTGAAATGCTGCCAGTGATGACAAAATATAAGGAGTTGGAAAGCCCATATAAGGCAGGTGGGAAGGGCAATGGATGGGTCCAACAAAGCCCAGACTTTCACCCATGGGCCTTGTCTTTACTTCCTGAATGAATGTAGATGTTTATTTCTAAACCTAACCGTGTGCTTTGTTGCCTTAACCTAACCACATGCTTTTGACGTCCCAGCGTTGGTTGCTGCGTCGTGGAACATCAACAGTAGATGCAGGAGGATACCTATTACTTAATTTATAGATGTGGAAGTCCACTGACAATGCACTATTATGTGACACCTTGAAATGAGAATGCCATGACCAAGGGGCCTTGCATCTGACAAAATGAACAGTGTCTCAATGTCTGGATACAATAAAATCTGGATTAGAACTACAGATTGGAAATGAAAGACAGATAAAAGTTTTAATTTGCTTTGTGTGCTTTGGATTTTACCAACACAGAATCTTAGGCTTCAAAGATGTGATGTAGCAACAGACCAATTTATTCATTTCGAAATGTTACAAAATTACTATTCAAGTTCAGTCAACTTATTTTTTTAAGGCAGTCCAGATACTAACCTTTTTAAGCTAAAACAACTACTTTCTTTTCATAGTGGTTTATGATTGTAGTCCTGACGCACTGTGAATGCATTAAAATTCACTATAAAGCCTATACAATGCATTACGATCTTTATAGAAAGTGTTACTGATCTGATCCGATCTGATTCTGTCTTGTCTTGTCTTGTCTTGTCTTGTCTTACCTTACCTTACCTTACCTTACCTTACCTTACCTTACCTTACCTTACCTTACCTCACCTCACCTCACCTCACCTTACCTAACCTTACCTTACCTTACCTTAGGATACTCTGCTCTGATATCTTGAAGATATTAACCTACCTAACCTAACCTAAGAAGTTTTACAGCACTTGAAAAATGTCAAATTTCTTACCAGCATGGTGGTACAATGGTCAGCCAGTTACCCTGGCTTTTCCCCACAGTCCACAGACGTGCAGGTTAATTGGTAACTCTAAATTGGCCGTAGGTGTGAATGGTTGTCTATCTGTCAGCCCTGTGACAGTCCGGCGACCTGTCCAAAGTTTATTTCGCCTCTCGCCCATTGTCAGTTGGGATAGGCTCCAGCCCCCCCATCACCCGTAACAGGATATGCAGTTACAGAAAATGAGTGAATGAACATTTCTTACATCCCTTATGGAACAGAATACTCTGCCATAAGTCATTGGGGTGGAATTTTAAGTGGACCTCAAGTTACATGAATATGATTAATGAAGTGGCATAAACAAATTAAAGTGCTCTAAAGCAAGAAAGGCTAACCTGAATCTGTTGTATAGTTCAATAAAAATCAACTTTTTATTCATAGCTCCCTGGTACTGTTAAATCGGAAAAAAAAATTCAGCTTATAATTTGAGAACCACTAACGTACAAAATCATGCACAATACACTGTGTAGGCAGCACAGTGGTGCACTAGCTCAAACCCAGGGTCGGGGGCTCGAACCCAGGGTGGGGGAGCCCCTCTGTGCGGAGTTTGAATGTTCTCCCCGTGTCAGCATGGGTTTTCTTGAGGTACTCCAGCCTCCTCCCGCAATCCAAAGACATGCAGGTTAGGTTAATTGGTGACTCTAAATTGGCCGTAGGTGTGAATATGTTAGCCCTGCGATAGTCTGGCAACCTGTCCAGGGTGTACCCCGCCTCTTGCCTGATGACAGCTGGGATAGGCTCCAGCCTCCGTGCAACCCCCAACAGGATAAGCAGTTAAGGAAAATGAATGAATGAATATTATGTGTAGTGAAATGCTTGTTTATCATTTTAACTCAAAGGACCCCTGCAGCTGAAGTTAATTCAGAACAGGAAAGCTCCAGAAAAGAAGACATTAGGTCATATTTTTACGCCTCCATGCTGGACACCAGAGGCACTCTGTTGGGGGTTGTCTGTCCATTTGTCTGTCCCATTCTCATGAATGTGATATCTCTAGAACAAGTCGGGGACATTTAATTAAATGTTGCACAAATATCCACTTGGACTCAATGATTAATTTATTAGAATTTGGTGGTCAAAGGTCAAGTTCACAGTGACCTTATATTCATTGCATTCTCTTGAAAGTGATATCTCAAGAACACCTTGAGGGACTTTTGTCAAATTTGGCAGAAAAATCCACTTGGATTCAAGAATGAACTGATTAGAATTTGGTAGTCAAAGGTCAAAGGTCACTGTGACCTTACAAAACATATTTTTGGCCCAAACTCAACAATTCTTACACTAATTATGACAAAACTTTACACAAATGTCTAATACAATATAATGAAGTGATAACACTTTATATGCAAAAGGTCAAAGGTCTTCTTCACTATGACATCATAATTTTCTGGCCAATATTTACCACCATATCTCAGGAACAGAAGGGGAGACATTTGGTCAGATACTAAATTAGTGACACTTATCTTAAAACTGTGCTGATTGTATAGATCCTCTGTGTTGTCGGGGTAAAGATGCGTGTGAAGCATCCATGTTGTCACAGACATGGATGTAAACTGTAAGAGAAACTTGACTGGTGTATGGAGACATACAACCTCAAGGTGGTTGTTCTTGTTTTTGTTACTATTTCTTCAAGAACTAAACATTTGACAAACTGCATAATATCTAATAATAAAGATAATCAAATAAAAGTCATTAAAAAATATCTATGTTGTTAATCATGTAGCAACCTCTAAGATTCACCTTGAGATCCATCAGTGGGTCCTGACTTCCATGTTGTGAATTTCTTCCCAATCCAAAATATTCTTTTCATTGTGGGCCGTACAATTTAAGAAAATGATCTTAAGATGCAAGTTTGAGGCAGAAGTATTATATATTAATATATTTCAAGCAGAAATGTGGTATACGTAATCACAGAGGAAGAGTTGTCTTTATTTCTTAACTTTTATCATGTTAATAAGTAGAGAACCTTGTCAAGATGATAAACTGATCTAACCTGTACAATCTTTGACTTTGTGTGTCGATGTGTTCCTCTGCTGCAGAGCTGCTGTCAGAAACTCTCAGCCAACCCACTAATCTACTTCTGTGAAGCGTCCTCCAGCTCAAATGTAGGCTGTTAGCTCAAAGTAAGAACTTGTGACCCATTTAACACATCCACAACTCAGTTTTAGCCTCTTCTGCTGTGGACAAGCTGCCGGACACATTTTACTGGGCGACCGGCCTTTTTCACCCGCACACAACCTCGATTCCAGTCCCTGCTGGTTCTCACATAATACTGTTTTGGAGTGGGTTTGTTCCTCCTAGGGGAACGCAGGCCGATATCCGCCCCATTTACACCAGGAGCTGAAACCCCAGAGAAGACAGAGGATGTTATTTTAGGTTCTGTCGGCCTGTTTTAAAGCAACTACACGCAGTTTTTAACTGGTTATGAAACAGTCTACATTTAATACTGATGTCTTTATATGACCTACATAAGCAAACAAGACCATCAGCAAAGAGATGCTATACAATTATTATTAATGCCTGTACACAGGTCAGATTCTCCAACAAATTAAACCCAAGGATTTACAACATAAGGATCAGAAGAATCTCTTGACATTTTCCCATGCAAAGTTTGGCATTTAGTTGTATGTTATTCAATTAGGGGTGGTCAGAGGTTCAGGTAGCAGTGGACATTACTGTAATACAACAGCAGGAAAGGCAGCACCATAATGCTATAAAAACATCTGGCACAGAGTGGCACAAATGTGACTAGAAGGGCAGTCGTTACAAAAAAACAACTGAAAAAACTTTGAGTGCCACAAACGCCTTTGTTGTTTGTTGGTCTTGAACACCAACCTTTTGGGTCAAAGTCTAGTGTTTGTTGGACCCACCACACTACATATACCACTACATCAAGTTACTCACAGCATGATGGGTTTACAATGGAGTTGGTGGAAAGCCTGGTGTGCCTCACATGGACGCTAAACAGTGTCCTTGCCATCATTATAGTGACACAGACGACACTGCCCAAGTGGCTGCATGACAGCTTGTTTACAGTGGTTGAATGTAACTAAGTACATTTACTCAAGAACATTAGGCTACTTCAGTACAAATTTGAGGAACTTGAGTTGAGTTCTATTTTATGTAACTTTATACTTCTATTCCACTACATCTCAGAGAATAATATTGTACTTTGTACTCCACAACATTTATCTGACAGTTGTAGTATTGTTGTAATTAAAATGAGCTCCATCTTTACCAGCTGCAGCATTAAAGTGATGAAATAAATAATCTTATAATCATATGTATGATTCTGAAATGGGACACTCTGCATAATAAGTACTTTTTGTGCTTTAATTATAATTTGATACTTTTGTACTTTTACTGAGATAATAGTTTAAATGCAGGAGTGTTTCTGTGGTATTGCTTAACTTAAGTGATAGATTTGAGTACTTCTACCATCTATGTCAGCAGCCTGATTGATGCAGCTGAGCGGTCACCTGGCACACCTGATGTTTATTAGCTGTTGTTTCCTGACAGCTCTCACTGCTCCCAATGGTGCCTGAAACTGGAAACATGAATCTGTCCCTTTTTGGGGGGAATAACTTCACTCTTCATTGGATCTGCTGGTCGGCTTCCTCGCTGTGACACCGTAAGTGGTAAGGAAGGTTTAAAAAGTTCTCTTTAATTTTTTTTCTGGAGCGCAAACATGTTTTCCACTATATATATACACTGAACAAAAATATAAACGCAACACTTTTGTTTTTGCTCCCATTTTCCATGAGCTGAACTCAAAGATCTAAAACATTTTTTTTTATATACATAAAATCTGTTATAAATCTGTGTTAGTGAGCACTTCTCCTTTGCTGAGATAATCCATCCCACCTCACAGGTGTGGCATATCAAGATGCTGATTAGACAGCATGATTATTGTACAGGTGTGCCTTAGGCTGGCCACAATAAAAGGCCGTGCAATTGGCATGCTGACTGCAGGAATGTCCACCAGAGCTGTTGCCCATGAATTGAATGTTCATTTCTCTACCATAAGCCGTCGTCTCCAAAGGCGTTTCAGACAATTTGGCAGTACATCCAACCGGCCTCACAACCACAGACCACGTGTAACCACACCAGCCCAGGACCTCCACATCCAGCATGTTCACCTCCAAGATCGTCTGAGACCAGCCACCTGGACAGCTGCTGCAACAATTGGTTTGCATAACCAAAGAATTTCTGCACAAACTGTCAGAAACCATCTCAGGGAAACTCATCTGCATGCTCATCGTCCTCCTCGGGGTCTCGACCTGACTGCAGTTCATCGTCGTAACCGACTTGAGTGGGCAAATACTCACATTCGATGGCATCTGGCACGTTGGAGAGGTGTTCTCTTCACGGATGAATCCCGGTTTTCACTGTTCAGGGCAGATGGCAGACAGCATGTGTGGCGTTGTGTGGGTGAGCAGTTTGCTGATGTCAACGTTGTGGATCGAGTGGCCCATGGTGACGGTGGGGTTATGGTATGGGCAGGCGTATGTTATGGACAACGAACACAGGTTTTTGATGGCATTTTGAATGCACAGAGATACCGTGACGAGATCCTGAGGCCCATTGTGCCATTTATCCACGACCATCACCTCATGTTGCAGCATGATAATGCACGGCCTCATGTTGCAAGGATCTGTACACAATTCCTGGAAGCTGAAAACATCCCAGTTCTTGCATGGCCAGCGTACTCACTGGACATGTCACCCATTGAGCATGTTTGGGATGCTCTGGATCGGCGTATACGTCAGCGTGTTCCAGTTCCTGCCAGTATCCAGCAACTTCGCACAGCCATTGAAGAGGAGTGGACCAACATTCCACAGGCCACAATCAACAACCTGATCAGCTCTATGCGAAGGAGATGTGTTGCACTGCGTGAGGCAAATGGTGGTCACACCAGATACTGACTGGTTTTCTGACCCCCCCAGACCCCCCCAATAAAGCAAAACTGAGTGTCCTTTTATTGTGGCCAGCCTAAGGCACACCTGTGCAATTGATATGCCACACCTGTGAGGTGGGATGGATTATCTCGGCAAAGGAGAAGTGCTCACTAACACAGATTTAGACAGATTTGTGAAGAATATTTGAGAGAAGTGGTCTTTTGTGTATATAAAAAAATGTTTTAGATCTTTGAGTTCAGCTCATGAAAAATGGGAGCAAAAACAAAAGTGTTGCGTTTATATTTTTGTTCAGTGTATATATATAGCTTGTTGTATCACGTGTTTAAAATGAACTTGTCTTCAATTAGATAGCCAATTCAAAAGCATTTTGTTTTTTTTTCCTGTCTCTGTGAATTTATGAACCAGAGTTATTAAGTTTTTTGGAAAAAATTCCACTCAAATTTTGAAACTTGTTTCCTCAATTCATTATTCCCAGACTAAATTACATTGACTTTTTTGTGGGGTTTTTTGCTTCAGTTTGTGATTAACAGATAAAATTGTATTGACTTTTTTTAATTTCTTTAATTTGTGATCCCCAGTGATTTGTTTTAATGCCTCATGTTCGGTGTGAGCATACTTTAAAAGAACTGTTGTTTTTCCAACCCTCATAATGTACATTAAAGACAAATAAAAAATGTTCAGATGCTTGTTGACATGTTAACAATGTTGATGATGTTTAAAGTGTACCGATGCAAAAATGTTGTATTTTTCTCATCTTTTCTGTATCTTTGTGTTGGTTTTTGTGAGATTTGATGATATTTTTGGCTCAGGGAAAGAGGATTATCAGAGTGTGAGGAAGATGTGACTGCAGCCTCATCACATGTGTGAATGGGAAAAATAAGAGTGACACCTCTCTGGGGTTTTGGCAGATTTCCTGTCTGACGCCTGCTCCCCCCACCAACCCCCACCAACAAACACTAGGCTACAAACCCAGCCCTACCACTTACACACTCATTGTGTTCCCTGCTTGAATCCATCCTCAGTAATATTAAGCAGCAGTCTACTCAGGTAACTCGTCTTAATTACACACCTTTCTATGTCATGATATTGTGCTAACAGACAGAGGCTGAAACTATCAGGTCCCATGTCATGATATGGTGCTAACAGACAAAGGCTAAAGCTAACGAGTCCCAAGTCATGATATTGTGCTAATAGACAGAGGCTAAAGCTCACAGGTCCCAGGTCATGATATTGTCCTAACAGACTGAGGCTAAAGCTAACACTCCCCAGATAATGATATTATGCTAACAGACAGAGGCTAAAGCCACCAGGTCCCAGGTCATATTATTTTTTTGTATATCTTGTATATTTTAACAATATATTTTAACTATTTTTATTCTTTTATTTTTTATATTATGGTAACACCACTCCTGGCTGCTATAATCTCGTTGTATATATTGTACAATGACAATAAAAAGCTATCTATCTATCTATCTATAATATCATGTGAACAGACAGATGCTAAAGCTAACAGGTCCCGGGTCATAATATCATGCTCACAGATAGATGCTGAAGCTAACAAGATCCAGGTCATAATAGCATGTCAACATATCCATCTTATTCCTAGCCCCCATTATCCCTTGCGCGAATTATGTGTGCGACTTCCAGTGTTGATCCGAATCCAGCAATTTCTAATGGTAACAGTTCATTTACAGCACTTTATTCTTCTTTCCAAGAGAAATTGGGGAATAAAATGTGGAACACACCACCTTTATAGCTCAGACGGGGCTATGTGATCATACCTCTGCCATCTCTGACTGCCATCTCAAAGCATTTTTTTTTTTTTCCCTTTTCAATTGAGCATGCTAGCCATTAGCTTGCCTTGCTCTGTTAAAATATTGTGAACTTGAACATGGCCCAAGCTAGCTTAAGGCAAACATCTGCTCCTTCTAAATATGATGTCTGATCTATGATGACTTATTAAGAGATACTAACACATTCGGCAAACATTTAGCATAATTCAGTATTAACTGTAGCTCCATGTAAAATGAATACATGTGATGTTTCCTAATCCTGCGCTCATCTGCGCAACAATGATTTTTTAACTTCTGATTCATTAAAAACTGTTCTGAGTGAAACATGATATAAAGTAGTAGTAAAAGAAGTAACTTTTGGCATTCATTTTTTTAATACGACATAAAGGAGGTACGGTTAATCAGTAACACTTTCTCAGCTCGAGCAATTTTCTAACGTAGGTTGAGAATGAAGTCAGATGGGGAAACACAAGGATATCATGTACTGACAGGGATATCGTGAGTGACAGACCTGTCAGCCTACGTGTCATTCTCTTCAAAAAAATTCTAATTTAATACTTTTTTGCTATGTCTGGTGAAACTCTTGTGATTTTATTTCTCATATCAATGTTACCTTTGGCAATAGGAACAATCCCTTTTTGTTCTGGTTACATGTTCAACACACAGTTGCTGAAGACAAAAAATTATATTAGACTGGTTGTTGGTGGTATTGGTGTAGTGGTTAGCACTGTCACCTCACAGCAAGAGGGTTTCTGGTTCAATTCCAGGAGGGAGCCCTTCTGTGTGGAGTTTGCATGTTCTCCCTGTGTCAGTGTGGGTTTTCTGTGGGTACTACGGTTTCCTCCCACAGTCCAAAGACATACAGATTGGGGATAGGTTAATTGGTGACTCTAAATTGCCATAGGTGTGAATATGAGTGTGAATGGTTGTCTGTCTCTATCTGTCAGCCTTGTGATAGTCTGCCTCTCGCCCAATGTCAGCTGGAATAGGCTCCAGCTCCCCTGCGACCCTCAAGAGGATAAGCAGTTATGAAAATGGATGGATGGATGGTTAGTCGTTACAGACACTAACAGTCCCAACAGGTACCAGAGCTCCGCAAAGTCAGTTTAGAAAATGCTAAGTTAACATTAGTTAAATATCTGTTAAAAATAAATTAGTATTTACTAAACTGAAGGCAAATTACTTTAGGAGAGAACCAGTGTTGGCGGTTAGCCAACAAGAGTAGCCACTGGGACTAACCACAAACAGTCTATGGGACTAACTAGTTTACTACTACTTCCGCTAACTCACAGGAAGCTGCGCACATAATAATTTCTACAGTAGTGCCCTCAGGAATGAGGTGGATAGCATCCAAGTGTAAATCAAGCTGACTCCTTAATGTTGTTTCAGATGCTGACTGAAACCCCTGCTGGTCCCTGACCCCGAGCTTGTACCCCACTGAACCAAATCACACTTTAGAATATCAGTATTTTAATCTTATAACATCTCATAAACATATTAAACAGAATAAGTCTTGCAGCTCCTGTTCACGCCGTTATATTAGTCATAGATGCTGGCAGATTACTGAATGAATAAAAAAAAACGGGGTTAGACTATTGGAAATCTCTCCGAAATCCCGCGGGAATTCCTCCATCTCGCAGGCTTCCCCTCATACATTTTTAATGTGGAGCCTGACTGAAATCTCGCCTGCTCTTGTTTCCTTTCTACAGGCGATAATTGCCTCTCAGGATTTTTTCTTTTCTTTTTTTTTTTTTTTCTATTTTCCAGGAATTATTCTGTCCCTTGTACTGCTGCTGCTGCTTTTATGAAAATGTTTTTAACAAATACAAAAATCAAGATTCCATTTACATTGATATAGGCCTAATTATTGCCTTTTTAAAATGTTGAGATAGATAGATAGATAGATAGATAGATAGATAGATAGATAGATAGATAGATAGATAGAAAAAATATAGACGGATACAAAAAAGTGACAAAAAATCCTTTGATAAAAGCCTGTAATATTATTCTTTTCATTCATTAATGAAAGTGCTTGTTTAATATTGCCAAATATTTTTTATTTTTCTGTGGAGCCATACGAATACCTCTGTTATATTTGTTGAGCCTCCTTGAAGAAATATTTATTAACAGGAGATCAAATGTAATCGAAAATGTAATCGATAGGCCTAAGCCTATATGGCCCGTCATAGCGCACACTGAGCCTTACTTTGAGTGTTTAATCTTATTGTACAGGCGATTTTAATGTCCGCAAAACACTTTTATCTAATAGGTTTCCATTAAATCCCTGTAAAATATATCTTTTATTTTTAACACGCATTTTTCCATCAGGTGTAATTATATCTGCAGTTGTCACGCTTTAAGATGGTGAAGCGAAAGAAAAGGCTTTCTGCTCTTTTCTACATATGTTTTTTTCTCTACTTTATTTATTTATTTACTTTTCGGTCCTGTGAGGAGCTTCCCGATCTGCAGACAGCAGCTGTATTCTCCCTCACTTCACATCACATCACATCCATATTAATTCAGAAACACGCAGTGCATGCGTTTCCCCCCGGGAGCCCGCAGCACGCAAACTGCGGCTCTGATGAAAATCTGCATGAGCTTCATTAAACCTTAACGAAATCATTCTGCTATAGAATTACTAAAACCCTCGCTGTAATACAAAATTACAACTGAAAACCGTAGGGCCTTAAAGAGATGAATATCGTGCTCATGCAACAAAAGGCTTTAAAAATAGCTGCAAAAAAGGATATTATCACTGTAACCTGAAATGGAAATATTCTGTTTTATAGGAACAATATAACATTAAAATGCAAGTAAGCGCGAGACACTGCAGCTAAATGCCTACTGTGCTAAAAGAGTAATCAGGTCATTACAAGAATGTTGAGTGGTTCTGGATACACCACCAGCCCTAGTATTTTAATAGTATTAATGTCATTAAAACTTTATGACGCCCAAAAAAGTCTCAATATACTCCCTAACAGTTTTCTACTGTTGTTAGCCTGCATAGATTCCCATATTATCTATAATTTCTTATTGTGTTATCTCTTGTTTTCCTCTTGTATCATGGAAACGAGACCTGATTTCATCCTTACTTTGTTTTTATGAGATATTAAAATTAAAAACGTGTAATATTTCCCCCTCTAGCATGAAAATATGATCCGCTTTTATCCTAACAGGAGTATTACCAGATATTTCTATGAAAAACTATGAAAGGTAAGTTTAAAAAAAAAAGTAAGGATAAATGAAACTCAGATCTCATTACGACCACACAAGAGAAAATATTCAATAAGTAGCCTAGTAAAAAGAAATATTATAGGAATACTTTTTTTTCATTATCAATCATAAATATTCACCTTTTTTAGTTTTGTTTGATATCTTCTGCTGCACCATGGAAACAAGAGGCTACCTGCTTGCATCCTTCCAGTAACATTATTGGAATATTAAAATACCATAAAATACAGGAAACATCGCTTATTGATTTAATATTTCCTACTGCAGCATGAAAACCAATCAGTTTGCATTCTATAATCTTGACCAAATATCATGAAGATTTTTGTTTTAAGTCGTATGGAATAATTGACCAGCAGCTAAGATTATCCATATTAAACAGAACAAATATCCTCTACAATAGGACCTGCTCCTCGCTCCTCCTCCTCTCGATCAATATAAACTGAGTGCTGAGACATGTGGCAGCTCAGGGACTCTCCCTCATTAATAATGAATACACTCCGAACCACTGAGTGTGTGTGGTTGTGTGAAGAAGAGTCCATCATCGCCCCCCTCCCCATCAAAATAAAAGCACACACTTATTTTCAAACATTAGTCATTTTATTTATTACTCTTTATCATTTTAGCAATCTTTTATTTTTATATCTCAGTAAGCCTATAATCTGTAAAGTATCAATCTGGTGTTAAAACTGTCTGGGATAGACTATCTATAATAGAGCTTTTTTAAATTTTCTCAAAATCCTTTTATAGGCTATACATATTCTGTTGTTAGATGATATCTTTCTTTTTTTTTTTTTTTGGAATAAGACCATTTTTTAAACTCTTGTTACGCGACATCCCCATAAACAAACAAAGAGACAAACCAACAAACAAACAAAAGTACACATCTTGTTGTCAGAAGGCAGTGGAAACATCATCTGTGCCTCAGCAAAGAAAAAAACATCCTCCTCGAATTTATTTACTGTGTTTATGATGCTACTGTACTGTTGGGACTCAGCTTTTTAATCTAACATACAGACCTAAAATATATCACCTCTAAGGTCATCTAGTATGACTCACTGGTATATGAAAAGGGGGGATGTGCTAAATGGCAACAGTCATATCACTCTTCAGCCACGGTTTTATTTTTTTTAAGCTACACTGGCCATGAAGTCACGTCTTCGTATTGCTGTTGGCTTTTCAAAATATTGTATTTCTTTCTTTACATTTTGCTCACAGATTCATTCATTTCTAACACGTGGTTCTGCTGAGCAGGGATGTGGCCGGACGGAAGGAACGGTCAAAAATCAACCGCAAACATGAACTAAAGTTAATTCTAATGTATTTCTCCCCTCCAAAAGATCCTTGAAAAGTTTCCATCAGGCTAATGTGTCCTAAACTTTACAGTCTGAACTTTGACTTGTTCTCGTGGCTTTTCAGGAAATGAGCACAATGTGTGATGATGCAAACTGATTAAAGTGAGAAAAAAACAAACTGTTTGTCCAAAATTACTTTACCTTTTAAAACTTTAACATTAGACTCTGATGAGCAGACCCATACAGAATCTGCAGATTTGTTTAGTTTTCAGCTGTGAAAATGAAAATTGAAACTCTGCAAAATGTTTTTTGCTCATTATGTTATAGACTTGAAAAAAAAAATGCGGAAAATCTCCAGAGATATTATCAACACACTATCTACTTGAAGGGAGGGTTTTCATCAATTTACCTAGGATCAAAAGGCTACATGAAACTCTTAGGGTTGAATGGAGAATTTAGCCATGTGCTTACCTGAACTCTTAGCCAACTCGATATCTTGTACCTTCTGACCTCAGCTGTCAGCTAACCTAACCTAATCTAATTTAGCTGCTACATCAAGTGCTTAGCTAACCTGACACAATGCAGTTTAGCTGCTAACTCAAACATTATCAGTTTTAGCCTTTTTAAGTCTGACTTAATCTGGTTTGGCTGCTAAATTTATGCTGCTTTCAAATGGGTCTTTGTCACCATACTCAGGCCAAAAGTCTAGATAAATGCCCCCCTGTTGTGGCACTCACAACCTCATAAGTGAAAATTTTCTAAGAGCTCCGAATTCATGAGTTTTTGTTCACAACTACCTATTTTGTAAACATGAGCTCACGAGTTCCATTTTAAGGCAGCATTAACTAGCTAGTCTTCATCAATCTGGTTTAGCTGCTAAACCAAGTAGTTAGCAAACCTGACACAATCATATGTAGTTGCTAACCCAAACATTGTCTAATTTAGCCTCTAAAATGTTAGATAACCTGAATTTATCTGGTCTAGCGGCTAAACAATGTGGTTATATCCTGACACACTTTAGTTTAGCTGTTATCATAAACATTGCTTGTTTTAGCCTGTAAACTGTTAGAAGCCAAACCAGATTAGTTTAGGTTAGCTGAATCAAACTGCTAGGTTAAGATGACTCAATTTGTTCCAGCTGCTAAACTGAATTCTTAGCTAGCTTTTATCAGTCTGGTTTAGATGCTATGACTGATCTGATAGCTAACCTGATGTTTATGGTTTGGCCGCTAAACCAAGTGGTTAGTAAATTGACAGTATCCCATTTAGCTGCTAACCCAAACATTGTGTGTTTTAGCCTGTAAGCAGCCAAACCAGATTAGGCCAGGTTGGCTAGATTGAACTATAAATTAAAGTGACTCAATCTTGTTTAGCTGCTAAACTGAACCATTATCCATCTTGATCTGTTCTAAAGTGAAAATGGTTAAAATGACATAATCCTAACCAATCTGTTTTAGATGCTAAACAACACATAGCCACCTGAGTGGGGCTGATTGCAATTTGACGAGTTCTTAGGTGTTAATTGGTGGGATTTAATCCCAACTGGCAGCAGTAGGTCCATGAATCTGTTTACCAGGCAGGTTGGATTAAGGTTGCTGTAAAGTCAATTAAACCATTTTTGGAGTTTGTGCTCATTTCCTGAAATGTTTTGAACCTGTCTGAACTGCCATCATGCAATTTAACATCAGTCTAAATTGTTAATGAAAAGCAGGCATTATACTCTCAACTAGCCTACATCCCTGCACCTCAGAGTTTGGTGGGGAAAAGCAGGCTATGGTCACATCAGAAACTGGCAGAGCGAGATTTCTTCACATGGCATTGATTTTATAAGTGGTAGCTAGCAGGGTGGCAAGCTAGCCGGTTTAACAACCAAAAGTACAACAGTACAATACTATAAATTTAAGAATACGCCCACAGCTGGCACACAACTGACTGGAAGCCATGCTGCTTAGGTCAAAGATCAGTCATTGCGGGTTTGCTTCAATGCCACAAATTTACCTGTTAAAAGTCCGCCAAAGTTTACCTGTACAGGAGGACATTATGCAAAACAGATTTTGCAGATTGAACTTGAATTCAGTTTGGTGCAAAATGCCAGGGTGATAAAAGCTGGTGTGACCATAGCCTGAGCACAATAAACAGCCAATAAGAATACAAATATTACATCACAATCAAGCATTCAGTCCATCAAATCTACCGGGCTCAACACAGTCAACTTGGCGCAATATTTTTTAAAAAGGAACAACTGTTTGTGATGGAAATGAGGCGACCGGTCTGAAATGGGCTCTCAGCCTTGGCTTGTCTTATTGATTTTGTGGCGTTAAGCTTGGCCTCGCGTTGCACATGAATGTGTACCTTAGGCTATATGGGAACCCTAATATATAGCCTGATACTATGTCAGCACCCGGCAGTCACATAGTGCTGTCTAGGCCTAGCCTACTAAACATCAATAATTCATGGTTGACTTTAATACTGTGTAATTCCACGATTGTAAGCGAGCGAGGATCCATCAAATTTTCATCATTGTCATCATTTCAGCTCAACGGCGTGTTGAATATTTCATATCATCGACCTCCGGGTCAGGTCAGCGTGTGATTGGATGAGCGCTCCAGGCGGACGGCCTGCAGATGTCCCAGAAAGGCAAAACAGGCCGCCGTAGAGTGATGTAGTAAAAATCCATTTTGGGTGTAGTTTTCTGGTGATGAATTCAAACTCAGTTGTTTTTTCAGTATCGAAGAATTGCTATCACTCTTTTTCTATTTTCTTTTTTTCATTCTTCATTTTTTTCTTCTTTGTATTTTTTTTTTTTTTTATATATATATATTTCTCCTTGTTTTCTGTTAAAATGCCAACCAAGTCAGTATGGTGGGCAGTGTGGTTAGGACCAAGGCGAGGCCCCTGGCGTCAGCTGATCTGGGGGCTGTGTTGCTGCCGCCACAGAGTTCAAACAAACTCCCACGGAACTCCAGGTTGCGGGACTCCCTTTTCAGTTTCTCCCAGAGGTCCGTCGCTCCCTCTTGGCAGTCGGCCAGCGCCGTCGTGGCACAGGAGTGGAAGTTATCCCAGTAACTGGCAGGAGAAAACACAGCAAGTGTTAACACCACAAGCTTATGACTGCAGTGGGAGGCTGGTTTTAAACTGAATGCATCATCTAGTCGTGAGGCAGAGCCAAGAGTGGAAGTCATCCCAGAATCTGGCACCACAGAAAACAGAGCGAGGGAAAAGCTTATGAAGATACAGCCGGTGAAGTTCATATTTCCAGTAAAACAAACCTAAAGCAAGTGTGGAGCCTCAGAGCATATTTCTACACTGTCTTTATCCATGAGTACTGGGCAGACAGACAAATACTAAAGACAGAATACTAGATACCAGTGAAGACACTGAGGTCATGTCTTTGCCTTTTTTTTTCCTGGAAATAATATGATAGTTGATTTATTAGCTTTAATCTTCATGAGGGCCAATAAAGTCATTGGTGTTTCTAAACTCATGGCCTTCATCGTGCTCCAAATAAAGATTTATCACGTAGAAGTACTGGACTTATCACCACTCTGTATTTATTTAGGCCATTTCATTACCAAATTAAGTTTACTCTATTCCGAGGGCAAAGCCTGTAAAACTTAGGACTTAGGTGACCAAATTAACCCTTCACTAAGTCCTGCCCCTAGACGTAGGCTAAGCAATCATAGCGTAGCAATGGGCCAGCTCAGAGACCAGGGTCTGACAACAACACAACTGTACTTCATTGACTCCAGTGCAATTGTTTGAGATTTCCTTCATTGCAAGCTGGTTTTGTGGATTTCGAGTTAAGTTTTATGCCTAGGGCACGTCTATTGATGATATCTTGAGAGATTAGAAGGAAATATACGTTTCTTCCCTGTTCCAAAAACAAAATCAAACTCTTAAAAGTGTAGGGTTAGCTAGCCACTGAAGATATAGCCTACTGAATGCATACACATGCTACTTTTGCTTTTTAATGATTATAACAGTGAAAAAAAGACCAACCCTGCTGTACAGGAACCAGTGAAGGGAAGCAGGGAAACTTTGCTGATATTCAACCAGCTGTGTGTCATCGCTTTGTGAGCAGAAGAACGGTGTTTGACTTCCCTCGGAGCTCCCCGACAGTCCAGCAGCGGGGCGGTGGCACTGGGGGGGGTGCCAAACACTGTTCATCTGCACACACTGTGATGCCATACAGCTGGTTAATTATCAGCAAAGTTTCTCTTTATATTCATTGTCTTCTGTCTCGATCACCAGGTGATGTGGTGGTTCACTTTTACACTGTCACTGGTAGCTTACACGTAGGCTTTAGCTTCTAATTATCTCCATCTTTTAACCTATTTTTCTGAGTCAGTTTGACATCCTGGATATATCCTTCAAACATATGTTGTAGACCCCTCTGTCTGCTTCTCTCTGGAATCACTTTTTCATTTTTCCAAAAATATAATATTTTATCAGGGAGTGGAGTCAGTTACAGTGTGGGCACCACGCTAGCTCGGACAACATGTTGGACCATTGCAAAGGGACAGGGGTGTAGCGAAGGGTCAATTGAGACAAGAGTCCTCCAAGTAGGTGGCCAACAGTGGTCGCACTGTACTGTACTTGGTCGGGCTGTTCTCATGCACTGTTCTTACAAAAAAGTAATGCACCAGAATTTGTATATAATCCACATAATCTGGAAGGCTGTGATCATGTGATCAATGCGCTGACAGGAGTAAAGAAGGTAGTATAAAGAACGCAGTTCTATCTAAGGGCTCACTTAGGCTTAACGTTAGATATGTATGCAGATACAGACAAAGCCTTCTGTCCATACTTAAGGATACAGGCTAAATGGAGCAGTACCACCACAGAACTTTTGACGCATCCTTTTAGTGCCATCTATTCGATATATCTATGCCGATATGAAGGATGTGTGGAAGTATGACAACAGTGACAGTTACAACATCTTAAATGTATCTAATTTCGTACATAAAGGGAGTATAAAGAAGGCAGGTTTGGTGGTGGGCGGGTCAAACAAACAAAGGACTTTCCTTCGGGGGAGACCGGTGTTCATGTACCGTGACAAACCAGGCGAACATTGAGTTATTTAAAGGTACATTGTCAACATGTTTTTCCTTCTAAACTTAACTATGTAACTGCGTTAAGTATGTAAATTTACATTGAGTACATAATGTATCGATGCTATTTGTGGGGCGCTAATTTGTTAGATATACATAACGTTGTATGAGGATACATGAAGGTGTTAACATTTTCCGCTATTTTATCTCATCTCATCTTATACATTTATGTGAGAACTAGTTAGTTTACAAATGTTTTGTACATGAAAACGTAGACGATGCATTGTTCTCTGTAAACAACAGTATATAGAGTACTTAAACTTTGACCAGTTTCAAAACCCACCAGCATTTAGTCTGACAGTGATAATCTTGAATCTGAATGCAATGGCCAGTATTTTTGGAGATCTGGTGCAGCCAGAGGATATCCTGGCCAAGACTTCCTCTTCTATGCATCGGTCATGTCAGCTGATCTCTATAAACGCACGTCTGTTTATGAATGCAGATATAGTTTTTTTTTTTTTTTTTTTTTTTAAATAAAAGCTAATGTAGGGCTAAATTGCAGTCAGATTATAGCTGAAGGGTTCAGAGATTTAAATTCAGCAAATGTTTTCCACGCTTGTTACATGCATTTTGTCTTTTCAAAATAAACTTTTTACCGGAAATGTACAGTTTTCGATCATTAAACGCATACAGTCTCTCTTCAAAAAAAACTTTGAATGTAGATATATCACTTTGTTTTTAGTGTTACTTTCTTCAGTTGAGGCAGCAAAAGCCCATGGTTGGCTTAGAAAAAACCGCCAGGTTTGTTTTAAAATAAGTACCTTTGTTACTAACTTTGTGTAACATCACATGACATGACGAGTGAAAGCCCAAAGTTTGTTTGACCCATCCACTTCCACTTTAGACTCTCTTGCTCTCTATAGCAGTTGCTTGGAATGTCGAAAATGCCACTGCCTAGTACATTTTATACTGCTAATAAAGGGTGCCTCTGTGTCGTGGTGTCTGACGCTGACGGGGGCTGACCAAGGGTCAGTGCTGACAAGTTGGGAGAGAAACTGGGTTGACTTGGACTACAAACAGAAACCAGAAGTCTTCCAATGGGCCTAAGGTCTTGGCTATTCTGCAAGCATGCAGATATCTGTTCATAGCAACCAGGTTTCTTTCTGAAGTCATCAAATACCAGAGCTTGGGCAGTGACTTCCCAGTCAGACACCAACAAGAAAAGCCTTCCTTTCATATCAGCATGATAGGTAGCTTGGTATTATCAGTGTGTAACGGGGCCTGATAGCGACAGGGGAAACTTGGCGAGACAACATCGTAAGTCAAGGGGGCGAGAAGTCCAATTAGGATGGGTGGATGGGTCTAACGACCACCAACCTTTGACCACCCTCCATCCTTCCTTTTTCCCTTGCTTCCTTACCTCCTTACCCTTTTTTTTCCTCCTCTCCCCCTTTCCTTTTTTCCTGTTTTTTAACTCTCTTTTTATTCCTCTTTTTGTACCATCCCTTGCTACCTCTTTCCATCCTCTTTTCCATCCTCCTTTCCATCCTCCTTTTCCCCCTTACCTTATTTCCCTCCTTCTTTCATCCTCTTCTTCTCTTCTTTTATTGTTCCCATTCCTTTCTTCTCCCTCCCTTCTCTCACTTCTTTGCTGGTATGTTTTATTCATATTGAATCCTCCTCCCTATTTTCTCCTTTTTCCTCTCTTACTTCCTCTTTGCCCTCATTATTCTGCCTTTTTCCCCTTTTATTTTATGTTTAATCCCATTTTCTTTGTCTTTTCTGAGCCCCCCTCGCCCTTTTTTGTCTCCATCTCTCATCTGCTCATCTTTTTTCTTCCATCCTTCTCCCAGTTAATGTAAAGATGACACCAGCCTGCTGACAAACACACACACACACACACACACACACACACACACACACACACACCCACACACACACACACACACACACGCACACACACACACACACACTCACACACACACACTCTCACAGCGTATCTAATCCAATCTTCCAATCTGCTCTTATTGATGTTGACCTCCTGAACCGAGTCATGTCGATGCTACATCTCTGAGCAATTAACGTGTGTGTGTGTGTGTGTGTGTGTGTGTGTGTGTGTGTGTGTGTGTGTGTGTGTGCACGTATTAACCGGTCCCTCCTGCCACGCCTCAACACCGCTGTGATGGAGCTGTCACTGAATTAAAAAATTATGGGTGTGTGTGTGGAGGGGTGGGGGCTTCTTGCTGCAGCATGCCATCTGGTGCCCACCCGGTTTGGGTGGTGGGGTGAAAACGGGGATAAAAGGAGGTGTGTGTGTGTGTGTGTGTGTGTGTGTGTGTGTGTGTGTGTGTGTGTGTGTGTGTGTGTGTGTGTGTTTGAGGTGGTTCAGATGGCTAGCAAGCCCCTCACCCCCCACTGCCTTGCACATATGCACACTCCACCAACTACACCCTCAAACCCCCAGTTTCCCCCTCAGGGTCTGCAGTTAAATCACTCATATTATTTTCTCTATATGATCAAGAATTAAGAGAGCATCATTGAGACTCACAGCTGATGTCAGATGTCACGATCAAAACCATTTTTTGAAAAATACTTGTCAAAAGTAGTGAAAATATTTTTAAAAGAATTAGGTATCAAAAGAAAAAATATAATTGAATATGTCACAAACAGCAAAAAAAAAAAAAAAAATCATAACCATTTTGTCTGTTATGTACTTTTTTACTCTTAACAGCAGAGGTGGAAATTTAAGTACATTTATTCAAATACTGTACTTACACTTTACTTCCATTTTCTGCATTTTATCTTTACTCCACTCCATCTGAGAGGGAAATATTGTACAGTTTACTCCACTACATATGTGCACTATCCACACTGTAAACCCCAATTCACTCACTTAGAACAGTACAGTAATATAAAAGTTTTGAGTACATCAGACACAAAATAAATGTGTCACATGACCCTTGGCTGACATGAATTTAATGTCTGTTCAACATACTGTAACTTTTTTGCTGTTTGAGCATTTATTCTATATCATATAAACAAAAAAACATTAAGTATATATTTTACAAAATGCTCTATTCAGTTTTATTGATTTGTAAAAACATATAATGGCATGCTCAGTTTTCTCTGTGTATATAAAATAAGTGCACTATGATAGTGTTGTTTATTGGCCTTAAGCTAATTAGGCAAAATTGGCTTGATAACTTTTAATCAAATTAACTCAAAACTTGTTGACTTAACATAAAAAAATCATGTCAAGCTTGCAAGGGATGAGTTTTTGTGTCAAGTGAACATAAAGTTTTTATGTCATTTTGACAATCTGGGGCATCTGTGTAGACTTTACATCAAAATTTTGTGTCATGGATGGTTTGGGGTTTACAGTGCAGTGGTATACATAGTATCTAAATTTGGCTCCAGATTGATAAACTCCAACACTTAAGTTCTCTTACATTAATTTGTTAGTGAGGAAAACAGAATAATACGTTAGTACAGCTTGCTGACCATGTTTCTGTACTTTTAGTACATGCTTTCAGTTTAATTGTTTATATTTGTCTTTTCAGGCCTCTGTTGCTGCTTCAGTACACCATGTCCTGATGGTGAGCCCATCTACACACGTTTCTGCAGGTGAGATCAGAACGTTTCTGCCCTGTGAATATGCACAGGTGTGTTTAAACATACCTGCAGATCTTGTGCAGGTTCTCCCTGTCGTCCAGGTCTTGGGGATAGTGGGCCATGTTCTCCCCCAACTGAAGCAGACAGTCTGAGAAACCTTTAAACACGGAGTCACATTGACCAGCACTGACCAGCACCGTCTGCAACACAGAGACTGCAGGAGGAAGAGGAGGGAAAGGAAGAGATGGGAGGAAGAAGAGAAGGGGAGGGTTTTTATGACACAGACTTTGATTACCAGGTATTATTATTTCTTGAAACTAAAGGAATACTTTAACCATGATATCCAGCAAAAGTGTTTGTATAATTTTAATTTACTTTAAATTAAGGTTTGTTCTGCATTTTATGAGAAAAAAACAATATAACACATGTCACTACATTTTTTTTTATTTCAGCCTGTGTGAAGTTTATGTTGGGGCTGGTGAAGTACTTATGTGACAAAACATGACATGTCTTTCTGCATAGATAAGTGGTTGTTTTCCACAAACATGGACTAATTCACTTGTTTATAAATGTAAAATCTACAGAGAGAGTTTTGGTCAATCAGCTGACCACTATATACATGTGTCATATGTACATGCAGAGGATATTATACCCTCCTGAGACCTCAGGTTTTGTTAAGTGTGCATTTTCATTTTCTTTTTTTCTGAGCCATTTGGGATTAGTAGGACGTGATAAGCATTAAAAAACTAAACATTATCTTTCAACAGTGAGGGAAAAAAAGATGTCCTCATGTGGGGACATTGGGTTTATTTTTAATAGTCACAAGTGTGTATTAAAGTATAAAACTGTTTATTTCAATGCCTGAACATGGCTGTGCATAACAAAACTGCAAATAACGCAACATATCTATGTGATTTATTTAGTTTTTTATCTCTGTAAAAAAAAATTCATACTCGTAACTGGGGATGTCCTTTTGTCTATAGGAGCAGTCTGTCACACCTCACTGGCCTGTGTGAAATGTTTTGATAATACAGTAATAAAGTCCCAACGTCCTCAAATGAGAGGATAATAAAATCCCAATATCCTCAAACAAGTACTTCTTGATTAACAGCATCATAGCTTGATACTATTGCTAAAATTGGTCAAATTTGTATGTCATATCAAACTACAAACTTTATTAAGCATACATAAACAAGGATCAAACATAATATTTGATCAGGTTTTGTACATTGTCCACTTCTGTGTTGGGATCAGCTGTCAACTGACTTGGCAGAGTTGGCTGCCATCTTGTTTTTACATGGATTAGTGTTTTTGCTACCACTAAATGGCACAAAAAGTGTCCACAAACGAGGACAACAGGTCTAGGTTAAAAAGAATAAGTATAAGGAGCAGCAAACACAAAATGTAATGTCATCATCTTAGGACATAGGTTTGCAGGAAGATACTGCATAAACTTAGTTTGGGCAGATAAAGACAGAGTCATCAGCAAACAACAGAGAGAGCAATGGAAAGTTTCACCCACAGTCACAAAAATGTTTTTTTTTTTATCTTTTTAAATAGACTAAAAACAATGCAGGCCAAGTACGCTAGATTTGTGCTTTTCAAAACAGTAGTTACAAAGTGCTTTAAAGGGCAATAAAAAGTGCACAACTCACAAAATATAAACTTCTAAACATTAAAGAAAAGCCAAAAGTTTTAAGATACATGTTGTGGGAGGATGTTCCAAAGTCAAGCTGCAAAGTAACTACAAGCTCCAGGAGCCAAATGTCACAAACTAAATCAGGAAACTGTAGAGAACATTTCCTCATCCAATTCCTCCAAAACACCTAAACACTGGCACCAAACACAGGCTCTAGATGGGACCAGTCACATTTTTGCATCAGCCATTGTAGTTCTCCTACATGCTTGGCACACAGGGGAAGTTACTGCTCTGCACCCTCACCACTAGATGCCACTAAATCCTACATGCCAGACTCCACTGAGAAGAACAATGATTTAACATTGCTGAACACAGGAGCTGCTGGTCTACCGCTGCCTCGAACTCATTTGTGTTTCTGTGTGACTTTGACTTTTAAAGTGTATAGTTTGGATTCACCAATAACACAAACAAAATAATGGTTCAGGGGAGCAGTAGACCACCAGCTCATGTGTTCAGGGAGCTTGAATTGCTGTTTTTGTTGATGAAGTCTAGTGGCTTTGAAAATACATTTTGCTGCTGCCTTCATCCACAACAGTGCATTGCTTAGCCTCCATGTCAGAACCCTGCCTGCTCTCCAAATGAAGGCGTGCCATCTGACATATACTGTATGTAATATACTGACTATGGATAAGTACCTCATCCAACCCCACTTCAACAAGTCTGAGCTATCCCTTTAACTGTACAATAGTCTCCATGTGAAAGACATGAAAAATGTTAGCAGTGAACATTCAAAGACATCACATTGAACATGATCCGTGGTCCTACAGCAGCTGTGGTTGTTAACTGCAATACTTTGTAACTATATTTCATATGTCTCATCTAGTTTACATTTTTAACAGAAAACCCAGTGTCACATCAGAGCTTTTAAGATGAAAAGTTAATTTTGGAATGGAAGCTGGTGGACAGTATGTGAGACGGAATTTTGGCTCTTAATCAAATTATGGTTTTTGGAACTTCTTTATTGTTAATCTGACACTTTTTACATTATTTTTTTTAATCTACACTTTACTTAATCTACTAGGGGTAGATTTCAGGGGTGCAGGGGACACGTCCCACTAACAATTTACAATATGTGCGTTTTTTCCCCCGAACAAAACATGAAAGTAGCAGAGGACTTTTATTTTGATGAAATTAAAGACATTTCCACTATAAACTGATGCAGAAAAGGTCCACACTGCTGCGTTAAAATTCACAAGTATGCAGGAAATTAAGTTTTTAATGCTCAAAATTTCCTCTGGAAGACTCCAAACTTCCCATTGCATCTCTGTAATTCCAACCCATTCTCATACCAAAGACGTCAAATACCGTTGCTTTGTTGCTGATTTCTGTGTGAGAAGCTGACAAGAAACACGTATCCTTTCATGGTGGTATGTTATGCCATCGGGCAGTGTCAAGTGGAATCTCCACCAGACAGCAGCGTAATTCAAGGAGCTGGAAAGTCCCAATAGGGCAGGCAGGTGGGGTGGTGGATTGGTCCCACAAAACCCAGACTTTCACCCAGGAGGCCCATGTTTGCTTCCTCTATGAATGTTGAGCCATACATGCTGTTTTCTTCTAAACCTAACCCCGTGCTTTTGTTGCACAGGAAATAAACATTAATTCAAGGTGTTTTACCAATGTTGTAAGTTTATTTTAAAGAGACTGTATGCATCTCACAAGCAGAAACTGTACATTTTTCAGACACAATGCATCTAACAGGCGTCCCAGAACATCAACAACAGATGCACACTTAGCACGTCATATGTAGACGTGAAGGTCCACTGACCAAGCACTGATACGTGATGAGCTGAGAGTGAGAATGTTATGGTATTACAGCACCACAAACTTCATCCTCCAAGATGGATCATACAGTTGAATCTCTCTGATACATTTTTAACACAAACTAAATTGATTTATTGCAGGACTGCTGTATTAGACTGCATTAGTTTTAGCTTGGTGTTCCTAACACTGGAGCTGCTCTGCTCTGGCAACTGGAGCATATATTTGGTCTCTTTTGTTCTGTTTTTACTGTACAAATAAAGTACATGTGAATGAATCACATTTAGACCTCTGTTTCACTTGTTTAAATTAACATAGAGGCACAGTTTCCATGTTAAATTCCCATGTGGGCACATGCAGTCAGACATATATTAAACAGCATTTCAAATGTCACGGCGGAGCATGTGGTTTTTAAAATGTGGCATATTTAAATATTTCACTTGCAAAAACATGAAACGTCCTTTTTGTTTTTCCTTGAATGAAAAACGTCCAAAATACCAAATGACATGACGTCAAACTGTGTACTTGTATTCTCTGTGTACATGATGGAGTGTGTTTAAACAGCTGTTATGTGTGTCAGTCTCCTCCTTCATTCACTTAAACAGAGAGAGAACTCAACTACAAAACACACCAAGTCTCCAGTCGGACACGCCTCCACCCCCACCCCCACCCTCATCCACTCACACAAACCAACATGACACACACACACCCCTTTACATGACCTCTGGTACCTCAGTGTGTGTGCGTGCGTGGTTCGTTAAGCAGAGGATCGGGCTGATTGATTGGTTTGGATAATAACACGCCTGCTGTCCGGTTCCACTCCATCAAACTGTGGACTAACACAGCATGACGTGTAGGACGAGACACGGCTGTTAGAGGAGGACGAGAGGGACAAATCCATTGATCAAAACTGCAACACTATGTATAAATACTAATAAAAAAAACTACAAATAAATACTATCATAAAAACTACAAATAGATAGTATCATAAAAACTATATGACTACGTACATCTGATCCTATTGGTGGTATTGTGAGCATCAGTTACTCAATAATAGATTCATATTGAGGTTGAACTTTACGGGATATACTTCTGCAACATGTTTCCTATGGCATCCCAATAATAATCGCTTTTACATGTCAGTTTAAAGGAGCACTCCGCTGATTTATCATCACACTCATAACATTGGTCAGACTCATGACGTATCATTAAAAACAAAAAAGTAAAAACTCTATGCAGCAGAATTGGAGATATCATGTTTGTCATTCCACATGTTCTTCGCCCTTGTCAAAACCTGCTGCCTTTGTTACCCACAATGCACCTCCATCACAAACAGTTCAGCAGGAGATTCAGGTAGGCCTTTCCAAAACTGGACCCTTCTGACTTTCACTTTGTCGCAGAGTGTAACTCTGCTTGTAGTCCCCTTCACAGCCGAATGAAGCACCCTACATCAAGGTGTAGGAGATAAATACAGCGGCAAGCTTTGCGACAAACTTCCCTCTTTTCATTAACATGAAGAAAAATAAAACTTAACCCCATTTTATGTTCTTCATATGTATTGACAACGCTTATATTTGATCTGTATGTGCTAAATATCCCCTTGTTTTTCACTCTGGTGTTTTTTTAAGCTGCTTGGTTTTCGAAACAGTTCTTGTAAATATACAACACTACAATCAAATGAATGTGTCCTAGAGAAGGATATATTTGATCCTAAATACAATGTAACCTTTAAGATGTTAAAATTAGTATTACAATATAAATGTCTGTCTTAATTTGAGCAGCTCATATTTGTAGGGTTAGTCTTTTGGAACTAGCTGAACTAACTGGAACTGACTAGCACAGTTCTGTGATGCACATGGTCAGTAAGTCAGCATCGGTGCAGGCTCATTGTCAGAGGGTTTTCAAACACACATCCATTCCCCACTCGTTGATTTGGGATAGCACCTAATATGGCAGACCCTCCACGTGAAACCAGAAACAGAGTGAAAGTGGGTGGAGAGAGGGTGTAGGAGGTGGTTTGGGAAAGGGCCGACAAATGAAAACACTAATTTGATGTCATCAAGTCATCAAGTTGTTGAAATGTTTTGTAAATATGAGACTGTCCTCCCCCATCGTCTGTACGAGCAGCTTTTTGTCACCCATATCTATGCTTACTGGTAGGCGGTGACTTCTAGTTACTACGTTGATTATGATGGGAGCAAAGGAGGAAGTCAGGTCGGTGGAGGGATGAGGTCGGGCTGGACGGATGGATCAAACAGGACATTTTCCCAGGTGACCACGGTTTTGCCTTGTGTTAGACCTATAGTTAAAGTTGAGTTACATTAACTGACACAACTTAACTGTAAACTACGTTACATATGTGACTTCAGTTACATAACAAACATACTTCCTTTTACCCAAGCCAAACTCTTCTCCTAAACAGAACCACTACCACCACTTGTGGCACTAACAGAGGAAACTTCCTGTGGGTTGTTTTAGAGAGTAGGAACAACCTGTGTGGTCATTGGGTTGAAGGATTTGATTTGCTTGTGTGGTGTCTATTTGCCTATGCTTTCTTAATCTGCAGTGTGCTGAGCTCTCAGGGCCACCATTGTTAGAAGCAGTAGCCAGCAGCAGCAAGTGTATCCTGAAGTCTGCCGCAGTATTTTTTGTACAAAAACTGTATTTCATTTCATGCTTTGTATCATGAGAATTTGCTCACAATCTCTTTCCAACAAACATAAATAATAACCTCCAGATTTTTTTTTTTAATTTTCAAACATAGTAGTAGTCAGAACCAACTGACACTGACTCAGGTGACATCACTTATGGCACTTTTCATATATGTATCGGTACTCCCCAACAACCTGAAACACGCGTTAATGTTTAAAATCAGTGGTGTTTTTCTTAAAATGACCTTATAGCACATTTCTGACCTGCCAGTAACACAGTAGGGGTTTATCCGTGGTGGACAACAGAGATCAACACACTGCAACTTGAGACAGTAAATAAACCACTCTAACAACACATATATCCCATTTAGAGCTAAATCAATCAACAAATCAATCCTAGCAGCTTAAAAAAATAGAAAAAAAGTAAAGAATAGTGTATTTCTGTAGTGATACTGCACTCAATACTCATTCAATACTAAAAGTCCTGCATTGTTATATTGACTGTATCCTGTGGTCAGAATAAGTTGGACAATGCAGGAACTAGCACATTCAGAGTCCTTAACAAATTATTACAAACTTTTTTTTTAAATTATCTTTATATATATATATATTGTATTATTACAAACAAGAACAATAGCTAATGAGAAATCAACACAAACAACTTAGCAAAAAAACAACAATAATAACATCAAACAACAAGTGCAAATTTCGTCCTCTGGATGGCTTCAGCCTATTCATTTTTGACGCTGGACATTAGTCATTACTTGCTGCAGAAGAAACACTTTTATTTTTTCTATGTATTTATTTAGTTTGTATTTTTATTCATTTTTCTATCAGTTCTGTGTATGTTTGCATTTTAATACAGTTACATATTGTTTATGTTTTTTGCGTCATATTGTTATTATGTGTAAAGAAATAAAAATAAAATATAAGGAGTCTTTATAGGTAGAGGGCTGGACAGGACAAACGATGTTCATGTCCCATGTGAAACCAAAAGTCAATGTATATATACATATACATATATGTGTGTGTGTGTGTGTGTGTGTGTGTGCGTGTATATATATATATATATGTATATATATATATATATATTTATATACCCTTAATAGTCCCACAAGGGGAAATTCCAAGTTTTCACTCTGTTTTTACAAATACACACAGGCCTGAAACACACACGTGCACAAACAGGGCCTTTTACATGCATCAAATGGAGAGATGTCAGAGTGAGGGGGCTGCCCATGGACGGGCGCCCCAAGCAGTTGGGGGTTCGGTGCCTTGCTCAAGGGCACCTCGACAGTGCCCAGGAGGTGAACTGACACCTCTCCAGCTACCAGCCCACGCTCCATATTTTTGGTGCGGTCGGGGACTTGAACCGGCGACCCTCCGGTTCCCAAGCCAATATTGTGTTAGGGGTGTTAGGTGTTTGGAGTCACTGGCAAATAACCTACTCTGTCTGAGGATGTGTTTCTTTCCTGCCACCAGTAGGGGTGCTGATTTAGAAAAAAAAATCTTCTGTTGGATTATATTAGAGAGAAAGAACAAATCAAATGACCTATGCAGCTGTGTGGGTGAAAGGATTTGTTGATTTTATCCTTAAAATATATTTATAAACATTCTAAATGTATATATATGTGAACTGCAAATTATTTCCAGAAGTTTACAATATGTTACTGTAATATTTCACAATAAATTACATTACTATCACCTTAAAGGCTACAACTGTGATATTTAACCATATTCAGAATTTTAGTGTTAAAAAATATGCAGGTAAATATAGTCATTTTACAGAAGCACTCTACTAAATCACAGTATTGTAATGGACTTTAACTGTGAGGTTACAGTGAAATACAGTGATTCTGTGGGAGAATACTATCATATCACAGTAATACACAGTAATATGCAGGCATAAGTAGCATACTGTGAGATCACAGTATGCAGCTGTTATTGCACAATAATTTATTGTAAAAATGATACAGTAACTTACTGTGACAGCAATGCAACTAGTAGCTAGTAATTTACTGTAAATGTACAATCAAATATTTTACAGTGTATTCTTAAGATTATTCTTTGTATCAGTGGTATTTATTTAATATTCTCATGGAGACTTTCAAGTTTGGTGTTCAGTAGAGTCACTATTGACTTACAGTATTGCTTTTATCACCTATATTATTCCCATTTAACGATTCACTTTTCTTAATATTCCCACTTTAGTGTTCCTATATGTATTATAGGTTGGTATCAATCTTTTAAAATCAATATCAATCAGTATCAATCAAAAAACTTAAGTTTTTTTGCTCTGTTTGTTTTTCCATCCATAAATTACTTAAATAATCCCATCATATTATGTGTAATATTTCTTAGATGTAGAGAAAGTGCAACTACAAAGGGAAAAAACAGAAATCCAGAGTTATTTACTGTATATGATGCCACACTGTGACTTTAAGGTGACTTTTATAATTCTCTGTATTGTAGTAAATCCGCAGTAATGTTCCCCCTGGGACTGTTGTAGTGAGTCTATAATGACTCATCACATTTTATTCTATAATATCACATGCTCTCATATTGTGTCTTTGTAATATTCCTTTAATGTTTCAATTGTAGTTTTAATTGAATCTATTGCTCAGCAGTGCTTATTGGACCTTTTATATCACTGAATATTAATATTATGTTCACATAATATTTTGAATGTGTTTTAAAGGTGTATTTTTATTTATCCTTCAACAGTTAATATACTTTCTAAATCATTCCTTCAATGTCTTTTTTTATTATTAATGTATTTTTTATATTTAATATGTATTAAACAGTCAATACTTTTAATGTTTTTGTCATTATGAATATTATTTTTCCCTGCATAATCCTGTTGTTTGATTCTTTAAATGTAGTATGATCATATTTGTGTAATATTCTTATTCTCCTAATACTTAATGTGTATGGATGAATGAGAGAGAGAGACACCCCCTCCTCTACCTCTCTCCCTCTCCATTGTGTCTCCCGGTGTCTCTCTACCACTGTATGGAGGTGGCATTACATCATCTCAAACATGCAGCGCTTCCTCTCTGCAGCACTTATTATTATTGTTATTATTATTTTATTATTTAGCCAAACGGGCCAATAGACTCCAAACAAGGTCACCAAAAAATCCATGAATGAACCCCACATGTAATAACCTCAGTGTTTCATTCACTTAATCCGCTTTTATTAACAAAAATCTGACATTTGAATTATGTTTCCCTCGGGCTGTTTTAAATTAATAAATATTTAATACGAAACTGACGTCAGAAATGTAACAGTTTCAGTATCTTTGTTTATGTCTCATATGCAAAAGCAGCGCTTTTAAATTCACTTTCTTTACATAAAAAGAATCGACTAAATATGTTTGTTTTATGTGACTGATTTTTGTAGATTCTGTTTGCATGTTATTTCATCACCTGCTCAGAGCTGCAGACTCGGGTCCGGTTTTATTCGTTTTTTGTCACCTCCATCTCTTCATTCTTCAATTCCGCCTATATATCTATATCTATATATATAATTATTTATTTATTTTTTTCATTTAAACCAGGACAGTCCCATCACGCGCACATTAAACGGGGGCGCGCACAGTATTTTTCGTTCACGCCTCCCATCAGGCACGCTCGCACTCATTCACCCCACCTCCACACACACACACACACACACACACACACACACACACACACTGTTGCCTGCAGTGCATCGATGCCAAAAGCAGCGTGTTGTAGCTTTCAGCAGACACACCCACCTCCGACACACGCGAGGCCATTTTCGCGCGTAAAAATACTCAAAAAAAAAAAATACACAAATTGCGACCATTTCATAACAATGAAAAAAGCTACTAAACATATTAATTTTTAAATCACTGCCGAGAATATTCTGCACGAGTTACTTTAAAATGCATTAAGATCTAAGGACGTGTTTTTGGATATTTATGCTGCAAATCTTTTTTTTTTTCAGGTTTAAAATCATCTCTGAGTTTTAATGAGACGGTTTGGGTGTAAAATGTGCTGCAGCATCGCGCCAAACCTCCGCTTACAGCAGCCAATCACATTGCACAATTCAAATAAAACAGAATAAAATAGTAAAATCGGAAAAGGCTAAGTAGATTTAAAGCCAAGAGCCCAACGGAGTCCAATCTGAGCAGGAGGCTGGCCGGGTTAAAGTAGATGGGAAAGGGGGGAAATGCAGACTAAGTAATCGATTTCATTGGATTTCCCTACATGTATCAATTAGTGTGTGTGGAATAATTCAGCAGCTTTTTGCCCTCATTTGGTTTCATTTTCATTCTCGTCTCGTTTCACAACGACTGAGATCGAAAATGATCCAAACAAGCAACAGACGGACAGTTCTCTTTATTTCTAATCTAATCTCTATTTATTGTTTCTATTTTCATCCTGGTTTCACTGGTTTGTTCCTCCTGAACCCTCCGGACCGTGAATATCAAACCTCTCTCTCTAACAATAGCACCGGGGAGGATTCTGCGTCTTGAATAATTCAGCATTTCTCTCTGCCACCAGCATATACACACATATACACACTCACAACTACACACACATGCAGAGCCCTCCTCCACAGCGTCGTTATGCAATGCAACAGCACAAAACAACAACCATATTCCTCTTGTTTCATCTCACATATTTGCAGCTTTTTCATTTTCCAGATATTAGACGGATCCAGGATTTCTCTCCTCTGCATGATCTGTTGCATTCAAACCATTAAACCTACATGCAGGGTCATTATCTAAAAAAGCTAATTTACACCAGATTATTTTCTCATAAAATAAAATAAAAAATCGTGTCGTTTTATTTTCCATCGTGCACGAGGCGTGTGTACGGCTGCTTTCGCGCGCATGCACGCCAAAAATTAACGAGATTAACGAGCTCTCTCAACCGTTTTTTTCGTTTTTTTTTTATCAGAAACATAAGATAAAAATGAAGATGATATTAATAAGGAGATGTTTTAACGGATGCTTCTTATCGTCCGGTTTTTATACCCGGACAGCGCGGGTGTGATGGTGCTGCTGCCTCCCTGCAGCTCCGCACACTGCGGCGGGAAACACGGATCCTGCACAACCGATAAACGCTGAAAAACGAAGCTCCAGCTGGACGTTTTTAATATCTGATATTTGTACATTTTTATTTCGGTTAAACAGCTGTTTGCAGACATTGAGACTGGCCTTTCAATTCCCTAGCAGCTTCTCAAACACTCTCGCAAATAACACCAAATTTAACCCGCATGAAATAAAAACGTCTGCTTTTGTTTTTCGATGTTAAATCTGTAAAATAAATTCATTTCCGCTAATGAAAAAAAATAAAAATCCACAAATGTTTTCAGTTTTGGGACAACCGAGGTGCGGGGGGGGGGGGGGGGGGGGGGGGCATTCCCCTTGTTAGCACACACACACACACACACACACACACACACACACACCACACACACACACGCACACACGCATGCACACGCACCCACTCGTGTCACACACACTCCAAATGTGAAGTGTAGCCCCGTTAAAATGAGCCGCTGCTGCTCACATGCCCCCAGTGCTTCATTACGAGCCAAACCAACAGGGAAACATCCGGCAATAATTACATTAAACATAATTTAAAAATAAATAAATATTATTAAAAACGAATTGAAGCGTGCCAACCTAAAGATGACCAACATTTAATTTGTGATCTAAGCAAAACCATTTTCTTTATAGCCTTTTTTTCGGGTGCTGGATTAAAAATAAGACAAATATTTAAAAAAAAAAACTCGTTTATAGAAGCAAGTGTAATGCTTATTATCTACCTTAAAAATAATAGTAAAAATGTGAAACACTTTCACGTTTCAAGATGAGCCTAAAAAACGACATTTTTTGTTTTTAAAAATTAACGTTTCTCCTCCTAGAAACCAGTAAAAAAATAGATTTCAGGACAAAACAGAAGGAAATAAATAAAAAAAACTGTAAAGTATGACTCTGCATCATTTTGTTATATTGTTATATAATAATACTAATAAAGATGGAGAGTTTTTGTCACTCACCTATGTGTAGAGCTAGAAAGAGTGCGAGGCATTTGGAGGACCAGGTTACTCCCATCCTCTGCGTCCTCCTCTCACCATGAGAGCAGAGATTCAGAAAGTTGAGGAGGAGCCGCACATTCCCCGCAGAACACCCGCAAAACAACAGCTATATCCAACACTCTTCCTCCTCCTCCTCCTCCTCTCCTCTGCTGCTTTCTTCTCCTTCTTCTCTCCTGTCTTTGGTCTGTGTACGTGTGTGCTGTTGTTCTTCTTCTCTGCTCTCTGTCGTGCTCCGCTCTGCGCTTCCTGCCTGTTTTTACGCGTCTGGAGAAAAAAAAAGAAGAGGAGAGAGAGAGAGGAGGGGCCTCCCCTCTCTCCCTCTCTCTCTCTCTCTCTCTCATTATGATTTCATCACATCCTTTTTTGTATCATACCCTTCACTCATTTCATTTATTTGCTTTTATACCTCCAACTCACAAACACTGAGGTCATGAGTCCTGATATTGAATATAAAATTGCATAATTTATAATAATAGTTTTAGCCTAATTTAATCTTTTTTCCCCCTGTAAAATAGTTAATTTACCAACTAACATCTACTTTATCAACGTTTATCCATGGACACATTATGAGACAATGAGCCCTGAGCTCAGATATGCAAAAGGCCCCACCACCTCTCCTCCATTTGAGAAACACATATGGTGCCTCTGCTTTTATTGTTTTGTATATCTTTGTAGTTCATATGCATCTTTTGTGGTTTTGTGTCTCTGTGGTGATTGGGTGTGGTATTTTGTGTCTCCTGGCGGTAGATTGATATCTATTTGTGGTGGTTTTGTGTCTCGTTGATGTAATGTGTCTCTTTGCAGTAAATTTGTGTCTCTTTGTAGTTGTTTCACCACTCTTTGTATTGGTTATTTTGTAGTGGAAGACATGACCCAGATATTATTGTCTTTAAGAGGCTGTGGTGCGCTCATTATTTCAAGCTAGTGTGAAAGTAATGCATTTAGAAATTACACATCCTAAGGCATGAGTCTTCAACAGGGAATCCCTGACCCCTATGGAATCATAAATTATTTTTTGATAATTATCTGAAAACCTTTTTTTTTTTTTTTTTTACAAAATTAAATATGTATGAAAATACACATTAACATGGTTCCAGCATATTATTAGCAAGATCATTTGGCCTGTTCATAAAAATGAGAAAAACAAACATTTAATACACAACGTTGTTGATGCGGTGTTCACACAGACAGCGTTGTTGCTGCGGTGCTGCTGTAGCACTGCATGCTGCTGTACTTCCACAATTAAAAGCCAGTACTCCAATAATATATGGAGCCCTGAAGCCACTGCATCATCAACAACACAGTTATGACAATATTTCACAATAAAAAGCCTTTGTGTTAACAAATGAAGGGATTCTATCCACGGAAATGCCGCCAGGCAGCCTTTGTCTTAAAACAGAAAGTGTTGCGATAAAAAGAAATACCTATATTTTGTCATGTCTGCGACAGATACACACATTGAAGTGTAAGGTGGTACAATGCCAGTATAATAATCAAAAGATCAGATTTACTGTCTATTTTTGCTGCCACACATGTGTGTTGTGTGGAGAAAATAGTTGAGACTCCTGTTCTCTAGATGTTCCACAGTTGAGCAGCAGCCAAGCTGCACTGGAGCAGTGTTGCTCACACAGGCAGCATGGCTGCTCTAACCTGAAGAGCACAAGCACAAAAAAAAAAAAAAAAAACCCAAGAGGTACTGCGATGCAAACGTGCTTATGCAGGCAGTATGGCCTGGGCATTACTGCTACCCATGAATCCTTGTCAGATGAATCCATGATGTATACATGTATGAATCAGTCAGTAATTATTGTAGTGTTGTACACACAATACAAAGTTTAATATGCATCTCAATTTTATAAAGGTCGTCCCTGCTCATCTCTGTCTCAGCTGAGGGGCCTTTGGCCCAGAAAGCCTTCAAGACCCCAGACCTAAAGCATCCATTAGTACCAACCATGTCAGTGCTCCAAAGTTAGGCAAAATTTTGGCAAGGGAAGAACTGGCATCGCCATTTTCAAAGGGGTCCCTTGAACCCTCGACCCAAGATATCTGAATGAGAATGGGTTCTATGGGAACCCACGAATTTCCCCTAAACTGGAGAAGACTTGTTCCCAGTAGATGTTTTGTTTCTTACATTGAGTGTGCTCCTTCAAATTAAAGCTGTATATTTGTCTCTTCAAGGAAGCAGACAACTAGCCTATTAGAAGAACAATAACTCACCTAGCATGTATGGATAAATAACACATTAAAACAGGATTAACTGTATTGATATGATAATAGTTTTCAGTTAGCCTTTATATAGTATTTTATTTATTTTAACAGTACAGTATAATTTCTTAAATGCAGTTATGAAACTAAAAGAAAAAAATACTTGAGGTATATGTATATATTTTAAACTCAACTTTAAAACATGTTAACAACTTTATTTGAAGTCTTTATTTATACATTTAATCATTTGTTTTTAGCGTAAAGAAGCATTTTGATAATTACTATAATAATAATTACTTTATTACTATGAAGTTTTATGATGCCTTCACTGTTCAGGGTTTTTTAGCCTATGTGTTTAATTATTTCCTATTTTTGTATGTATGTTTATGTAGGCAAAGAAGGAGGCCAAAAATAAATAAGAGCACCTCTTTAGTTCAGTTCAACACCACCTTTAACTACAACCTCCTTAATAAACATAAAATTGAATTTACAAATTTCTGATGGGGACAAAAAAACACTGACAATAGTAAACATAGTCAAGAAGGAAATCACCTGTCTTGTAGACATGTTGCATGCTTTTATGTATATCATATATCTATCTATCTATAAAGCAAGAAATGTCTGTGTGTCAGTCAGTGTGTCTGTGGCTCGCATATCTCTCTGACCGTTTGTCAGATCAACCTGAGCTTTCGGATATGGCTTGCGCATGGCACGATGGTGTGCATCCGTCATTTTGAAGTTTTTTGGCTTAATATTCACAACATTATCATTAAAAGTTAAAATCTCATAGACCTCCGTGTAACCAGTCAGCCTATGGCGCTCTCGCTCGCAGCTGTAGCCACGCCTCAGGGAATAAAAGATCAAAGTATCCTACTGCTATACCGCTCTGCGTCACCCAAAACTTTGCACACGCTTACCCCGGATGTCCACTGGATCCTTCAAGTGGGCGATTCAGCCACAGCGTGGGTGCTGGAGCTAATCGCTGCCATTAAGTCAATGTAAACTGCTCCACCAGAAGCGGCTCGGCTCCGCTCCGCTAAAAATACGCGCCGGGCCTATTTTTTGACAGACGCCGCGCGACGACGCGTCAGTTCCCACAGACCAAATGAGTCAAACAGGAAGTCAGGCGCAGACAAGACGAGAGTATCCGGTCAATTTTCAAAATAAAAACACCCATGAAAACTCCGGAGCGTATTTCACATCGCTACAACATGACATCAAAGTTTGTGGCCCCCGGCAGGTAGAGAAATCTTTTCTTTGTTCATGTCTTTATACCTCCAGTGTTTCCGCAAATTATCGTGTGACATCATGATCTCGCTATCCGTCAATTCCAGCCGCTGGCGTGCGCGCCGCTATAGATACGCTTCCATTGAGGAAGGACGGAGGAGTCCGTGCCACGGCCGGACCACGCACGGGACGGATCCAGTGTACACCCGGGGTTATGGCATTCCCTTTCGTCCCTCCCCCATATAGGAATAGATGAAGTGGTGCAGTTTGCATTAACATGACATGTTTCAGTAATCTCATGGTAAGTAGTATTTCTTAAGTTTCACCACGCTGTTCTCATCTGCTCATGGTGTTTGCTGACATGGCTACAACATGGTTAGATTGACTAAAACATTGCCTAAACTTCCCATACCAAAGTATGGCTAGGTCGGAAACATTTGTTTTTCCTTTCAGGCGTGCAGGGTTACGTGCTTGCTAGCCACCATTTCAAGATTGTTCGCCTATGGAAAGCTAGGAAACCTAATGATGTTGCGTGTCTCTCCATATCTCAATGTACATTCATGTCTTTCCCAATGCACAGTTTCTCTATTAACACTATGTAAGAGTATGTACACCTCTTTGTACATCCAACCATCGAACACAGCCTCATTTGGCCATACATGAAAAATCTACTTAGGCTTCCACTTTTCTATAGACATATATATACTTCCTAAGGGCACTGCACTAGTTTAAGCAAATTACCACAAATAGCTGATTGTCACCCTGGGGCCCCCTGGTGGATTAGTACAGCCTTACAAGCAATTATTCAAATCACACTTTCTTCTGGTGGCTCTTTGTTTAGGCCTCTCAGGGGTATACAGGTAAACAACAGCAGCAGCACGCACTGCTGTGGGATTTTTTTGTTTGCTGTTGTTCTTCACTTGCTTTCCTATACTGGATAAATAAACCAAATTAAAACAATGGCAGGATAAAAACATATTTTGTAGGGAGAAGTATGAAAGCCCATTTTTTAATAATAATAAAAATAAAAATAATAATAATCTTAACTTATAAAGCGCTTTTCAAAACAGTTACAAAGAGATTTACATATCAATAATGGAAACAAAGAAGACATGAAAACAGCAACTATTAAAAGAACTGGTAGAAATACTTTGGTGTATAAAAACAGAGAAAATGAAAGACAGTCTAAATGTACGTACGTAAGTACATCCTGGCATGTACGGCACTAAGAGGTCAGAGATATAGCCGGGAGAAGGATCATGAATAGCCTTAAAATTAATCAGTAAAATCTCAAAATCTATTCTAAAACACACTGGGAGCCAGTGTAAAGAGGCTAAAACTGAAGTGATCTGATCACGTCTCTTGGTTCTGGTTAAAAGCCCAGCAGCTGAATTTTGTACAGTCTGGAGTCAATTAACAGATTTTTGATTCAGACAAGAAAAGAGGCTGTTGCAGTGATCCAGGCATGAAGAGATGAAGGGGTGTAAAATTGTCTCACTGTCTTTAAAAGTTCAAATGGATTGTATTTTTTTAATGTTTCTAAGATGATAAAATCATGATTGCAAGTTTTGTGACATGCCGCTCAAACTTAAACTACTGTCAAACCAGACTCCAAGATTTCTTGCAACAGGTTTAATATTAGCCAATAGGGGACCAGCCAAAGGCAGAATTTGTTGAATAACATGCTGCAGCTCGATGACAACAATCTCAGCTGAAGAAAAACAAAAAGCTTGCTGCACCTTTTTATTGTTGCCAGGCAATCACACCATCACCTCCTTACTCTAACCTTCCTGTAAAATCAATTTACTGTTTATTTTATTATTATTATTATTATTATTATTATTATTATTATATTTCACTTTAATTAGTATCTAGTTCCTAAAATGGACAGGCAGAGGGTACTTGCTGTAGCTCTGGTTGAGGGTGAGAGGCTGTCAGCAAATAATGTGTTGGCAACAGGGAAACGGAAATTTGTGTGGGTACATGAGACCCTAAAAAAGAGGGCGTATCACAGGGAGTACCACTAGCTGGTCCAGAAGCTTCGCCTCGATGATGGCCATTTTAAAGCATATTTTAGGATGAACTGAAGGTAGTTTGACAGCCTGCTGTCTATTGTCAGACCATGTAGCTTTGGGTATCCAGCAACTGCTACCACCAATTTCTCCTCTATTGTTTACCAGTTGTAAACTTGTTGTCATGACCACCACAGAAGGCCCGCTTCTCAATTTATTCAATTGCACAATGGGAAAAATTACAACGAAAAAAGAGATGACATTGAAGTTTTTTCAACTCAACTAAAATGCTTCCGAAACCTAACCCATGTAGCTTTACTTTCCTAAACCCAACCTACATAACTTTACTTTCCCAAACCTAACCTTCGTAACTTTACTTTCCTGAACTTAACTTTCGTAGCTGTACTTTTCTATACCTAACCTACATAACTATATGTCCTAAACCTTACCTATGTAAGTTTAGTCTCCTAAACTAAAACTATGTAACCTTACTTTCCTAAACCTAACCTACATAACCATACTTCCTAAACCTACCCATGTATCTTTAAATTCTTAAATCCAACCTATGTACCTTCACTTTCCTATACCTAACCTATGTAACTTTACTTTCCTGTACCTAACTTACATCACTTTATTCCTCTACCTAACCTATGTAACTATACTTCCTAAACCTAACCTATGTAACTTTACTTTCCTAAGCCTAACCTGCCAATTTTGTTAAGAATGTTATGTCAAGACAATAGGTATGTAACGTGACTGTGTCCAACCATGTTTTTTTCCCTAAACCTAACTTATGTAACTATTTTTCCTAAACCTAACCTATGTAGGTTTACTTTCCTAAACCTAACACACGTAACTTTATGTTAAGTACTTAATTTGACAATGCCCAGCCTTTTTTTACCCAAACCTAACCTATGTAACCCTACTTTCCCAAGCCTAACCTAACCTATGTATTTTACTTTACCATACCTAATCTACAAGTTTTATGTTAAGAATACAACAACAACCAAACCATGTCTCTTTTACTAAACCCAACTGGAAGAGCCGCTAAATCATTACATATCATACAAAGTATTGTGACTGCATTTTCATCTGATATTACATGAATTGATGTGTCATTGTAGTGTCTGCTGCAGCAGACAGCAGCATTCACTATGACTTCCCACCATAGTAATAGTGGAACCCACAAAGCAGTTACTGGAGTCATCCATACCTCAACAAATGTTAATGATTCAGTAATTATTAACCAATATTTATTTGATACATAGTAGCATATCAGTGACAGGTAACATTCTGCATTATAAGTACTTTTACTTTTGATACTTTAAGAACATTTTGATGACAATACTTCTGTAGTTTTACTGAACAACATTTTTAATACGGGACATATACTTAAAATTGAGTATTTTAAAGTATTTTAAGTAGGAGGGATGTAATGTAAAAGGAAGCTGCACACTGAAGAGCTGAGGTCTGATGATGTGTGTGTGTGTGCGTGTGTGTGTGTGTGTGTGTGTGTGCGTGCGTAAAGCGAGGGGGATCTCGTCTTCCTCCTGCTGATGTCAGCTGAATCAGAAACAAACCGACTCCCTCTCTTTCTCCTGCATATTAACACAGATGTTTCCTCGAGGCAATGCAGCGCTGCAGCAAGAGGAGAGCGCACATACACACACACACACACACACACACACACACACACACACACACACACACACACACACACACACACACACACAGTAATTGGGTCCCCGGACAGTTTCCAAGTGGCTCAAATTTGAAAACATTTAACTTCTGGACAGACACAAAATTGCCAGCTCTGTGTGTGTGTGTGTGTGTGTGTGTGTGTGTGTGTGTGTGTGTGTGTGTGTGTGTGTGTGTGTGTGTGTGTGTGTGTGTGTTTGAGACTTTGTTGTCTGACTTTGAGTTTGACCTTCAAAACACAGCCCATCCTCCTCTCATCCAATCAGAGGTGGACACAGAGCTGGTCTCCGTCACCTCGCTGCCCCACTTGTGATTCATTTAAAGGCCTGAAGTCATTAGTGACCCCTGCTGGTGAACAGGGGGAACTGCAGTGTTTCTTTAAATGTATAACTTTATTTTTCTTATTATCAACAAATCCTATGAAAAAACGTAGTATAGTGTGCGTATCAGTGAGAAACACTGTGTCTCTTGCTGACATGTTCCTTCATTGTCATAAGTGCATACAGTAGCTTATTTTGACTCAGTCCCACATACGTTGTCCTCCAGACACAAACACTTACTAAAGCATTAAATGTGGATTAATCCGCAGCTGAAAATAGCCCCCGAAAGCAACTGTGCTCATTCAGTGCTTCATTAAGAGGGAGATCAAGGAGGTAGTTGAAGAAAGAGGCTTTGACAACTAGCATCTCAATGAATCGTTTTTACTCAAGCTGTTCTAATGCACTATTCATATGAATACCTACAAAGTAATTAATGAACCAGAATTTGTTTATAACCCACGTAATCATGAATGCTGCAATCACATGACCAAATGCGCTGACTGGAGTAAAGAAGGAAATAGCATAAAGGGTGAAAGTCCATGTGAGGAGGCAGGCTGCAGTGGTGAATGGGTCAAACAAACACAGGACTTTTCCCCAGGAGACCATTATCCATGTCCAATGTGAAGCCAAGTAAACCCGAGTTATTTTTAGGTACGTCATCATCATGTTTCTCTTATCTAAACATAACCTAGGTAGTTTTATGTTGAGTATGTAACTTAACGTTAAGTACATAATGTGACAACATCCAGCCATGTTTCTTTTCTTAAACCTGATCTTCGTAAAGTTACTTTTTTAAACCTAACCTCTCTAACTCTACTTTCCTAAACTTAACCCATGTAACTTTGCTGGCCTTATGATGCCATTTGTGGGGCACTAATTTGTGAGATATCATACCAACCATTGAAACCGTTGTAGACCCTAACCCCTATAACTTTACCTTAAGTACATGACAACTCTCAACCATGTTTTTTTCTTAAACCTAATCTTCGTAATGTTACTTTTCTAAACCTAATCTATGTTACTCTACTTTCCCAAACCTAACCTACATAATTTTATTTTTTCAAGCCTAATCTAGATAACTTTGTATTAAGTACGTAACGTGACAATGTCAAAACCTAAACTTAACCTGCGTAACTTTATGTTAAGTGTGAAACTTTATGTTAAGTACATAACATGACAATGTTTAATTTCCTAAACCTAACCTCCGTAATTAAAGTTACATTTACGTAACTCTGTGTCAATGTAACTTTATGTTTACATAACTTCACTTTAGTGCATTACATGGCAATGCAATTTGTGGGGCGCTTATTAGTAAGATATCATATGAACCCTTGTTTAAGAACTTAACCTATGTAACTTTGCATTTAGTCTAGCTGCGCTTGACAAGAGAAGGAGTAAGCTGCTACAAGTTGGTTAGCCCTAAACCATGGATTGAACTGTATATATGTATATAGTTTATATGTAATTGTTATATGTTTTCATTATTCTGCCAATCATAAGTTATCATCAGATGAGTTTCAGTCAATTTCTAAGTTTAATTATTCATTTTTATTAATTATTATTAAGTACATTTTCTAAATTTAATCATTTTCCGAGTTGATACATCATTTGTTGTCATTAATCAATGAATCAGTTGCTAAGTAAAATAATTCACATTCTTTAATTTATAATTCATTCTTAATTCATGTAAATAAAAATAAACAAAAAGGACTTAACAATTGTCGAGTTTTTCAAATGCATTTTTTTTTGTGCTTTCAGTATCCACCTTATTCCTGAGGGCACTACTTTAGAAATGATTATGTGGGCAACTTTCAGTGAGATAGCAGAAGTATCGGTAAGCTAGTTAGTCCTGTAGACTGTCTGTGGTTAGTCCCAGTGGCTACTCTCAGTGGCTAACCGCCAACACTGGTTCTTTTCTAAAGTAATTTGCCTTCAGTTTAGTAAATACTAATTTATTTTTTTACAAATATTTAACCAATGTTTACTTAGCATTTTCTAAAATGTCTTTGCGAAGCTCTGATACCTGTTGCACTGTCCGTGTCTGTAACGACTTACAACCAGTCTGTGTGTTGAACATGTAGCCAGAACAAAGAGGGATTACTCCTGTTCCTGTAAAGGTACCATTAATATGAGAGATAAAACCAAGAAGAGTTTCATGAGACATAGCGAAAAAGTATTAAATCAGAATTATCAGAATAACACCTAGACTGAAAGGTCCGTCACTCAACGTCAGTACATGATATCCCTGTTTTTCCCGTCTGACCTCATTCTCAACCTACATTAGAAAATTGCTCGTTATAAAATAAATGCAGCAACATACCAATATGTATTTAGTCATTAGGGCTGGGAATGTGTTACTGATTTACCGTACTTCCTTTATATCGTAGAAAAAATTGAATGCCAAAAGTTTCTTCTTTTAGTACTATTTTATATTACTATTACTGAAGTCTGCTGCTAAATTCATCATTATGGTTCGCTCGAAACAGTTTTTAATGATTCAAAAGTTAAAAAACTGTGTAAACTGCGTTGTTACGCAGATGAGCGCAGGATTAGCTGGGATACATCACATTTGTTCACTTTACATGGAACTACAGTTAATACTGAATTATATTAAATGTTTGCTGAATGCGTTAGTATCTCTTAATAAGTCATCATAGATCAGACATCATATTTAGACGGAGCAGATGTTTGCCTTAAGCTAGCTTGGGCCATGTTCAAGTTCACAATATTTTAACAGAGCAAGGCAAGCTAATTGCTAGCATGCTCGGTTGAAAAAGAAAAAAAAAGAACACAGGTCGTGTGTTCCGCGTTTTATTACCCAGTTGCTCTTGGAAAGAAAAATAGAATACTGTAAACAAACTGTCACCATTAGAAAGTGCCCGATCCGGTTCAACGCTGGAAGTCACACACATTACTCAACGCAAGGGATAATGGAGGCTAGGAATAAGGTGGATCTGCTATATTGTAGTGAAGGCGACATCTCTACAGCTGATATCTCCAACACTGGGCAACTTACTAAAACAATCCTAGACTGATTAATTTCACCACAGCTAAGAGTAAAAATGTGTATTTTTCATTTTGTCCCTTTAAGTAAAAGTAGTAATACCACAGTTTGAAACACTGTACCAAATACCAGTTCTGCAAAATTTGAAAGTAAAAGTACCAAAACATAAGCGTCAGTAAGTCACAAAGGTAAAAATATTCATGATGGGGAATGTCTCATTTCATAATTACATATATTTTATTATTGGATAGTTATTGATGCATTAATGTGTTCATCATTTTAATGTTGCAGCTGGTAAAGGTGGAGCTGATTTTAATGACTTTAGACACTGCTGGGTAGTTTGTAAATTCTTTTTCCATAATAACAACCATAATTTTATTTGTTGATTATATTTTTGTTTTAATAAATCTACAAATAACTGATATCAGATAATATAGTAAAAGTACAATATTTTCCTCTGAGATGTAGACATTTAACAAAATAAAGTAGTATGAAATGGAAATACTGACATAAAGCATAAGTACCTGAAAACTGTACTTCAGGGGTTCTACAGCAGTTAACAAACTACCTCAGTGAATCGTCACCACTTCACCAAATATTTTCTGAGGGATGCACTGATAATGCTGTGACTCATGACCTCGGTATTTCTCATAGTATTTCTTGTCATTTTTCAAGGCAAACAAAGTAAAAACAGTATCTATCAATGGCCTCAGTGTATTTCAAATCCGGACTCTATCTCTGCCTTTGGCCCAGAACTCCTTCTGTAAAAAAACTGACTAAAAATAAAGAACTCCATCAAAAAAAAAAACTTCCCCAGCAGAGCCCAATTCACCTTCATTGACATGTAGCTCCATTGCATCATCTCTGCTGTTCTGTGAGTATTTTTAAAGGTTATTAAATCATCACTGACACTGCAGCAGTTATGGGGTTTTGGGCAGCATTAAAGCAGCGGTCTGATTTGAAGTGAGACACAGATAGATTTCACCGATACTGCTGGGAGACGCCATCATAAGAACACACCATACATAATACATCATAACTATAGGAGTCTGAGAGGCAGCATCAATGATGTCAGCCAAATTTAGCTCGATGAAGAGGAGGAAGAGGTGACGTCACAGCAGCAAATTCTTCAATGGAGCTGTTAGTGTGTTTGTGTGTGTGTGTGTGTGTGTGTGTGTGTGTGTGTGTGTGTGTGTGTGTGTGCGTGTGTGTGTGTGTGTGTGTGTGTGTGTGTGTGTACAAGCTGCAGCAGTCATCACACTGCTTCCATTTGTTTTCTCAGTCAGTGGCACCATCTGGTGGCAAAAACACATAACAACAGCTGTGATAGTGCATAATTTTGAGGTACTTGCACTTTACTTGCATATTTACATTTTATGCTACTTGATAATTCTACTCCACTACATCTCAGAGGGAAATAATGTAGTTTGTAACCAACCGCATTAATCTGGCAGCTTTAGTAGTTTTACAGTTTCAGATTAGTAATACAAAATATAATAAACTAATACATTTTAATTTTATGATATCAATAAGATCCTCAGGAAGAAATGTACGAGCTACAGATCAGTATATAAAATAGTTAAAATGAGCTCCACCTTTATCAGCTGCGGCATTAAAGTGATAAACACATTAATGCATCAGTAATTAATCCAATTATATCCATCCATCCATTTCCTAACCGCTTATCCTCTTGAGGGTCGCGGGGGGGCTGGAGCCTATCCCAGCTGACATTGGGCGGGAGGCAGGGTACACCCTGGACAGGTCGCCAGACTATCACAGAGCTGACACATAGAGACAGACGACCATTCACGCTCACATTCACACCTACGGGCAATTTAGAGTAATCAATTAACCTATCCCCAACCTGCATGTCTTTGGACCGTGGGAGGAAGCCGGAGTACCCGGAGAGAACCCACGCTGACACGGGGAGAACATGCAAACTCCGCACAGATGGGCTCCCGCACCCGGGATCGAACCAGAAACCCTCTTGCTGTGAGGTGACAGTGCTAACCACCACACCACCGTGCCGCCCTAATCCAATTATATAATAAATATTATTCTGAAACGGCACAGTTTGTATAATATGCACTTTAACTTTATTTTAACTTTTTGAATTTCAAGTATATTTTGGTGCTTATGTACTGAATTTATCTACAATATAATGTAATATGTATTATTCTGCATAATGAATACTTTTACTTTTGGTACTTTATGTACCCAGGTGGCCACCAATTTCTTTCAACATATGACATGATATTTGGTTGAATATAGGTTGTGATATCAGATGACCAAAATTCAATGTCTAATGCCAATGTCAAGTTGTAGTAGAGTGCTGACAATAGATGAAACTTAGTTATTTAGTTAGTTTTATGTGGTGTTGGTAAGAAACCAAATCCAACTATTCTAAGTGTCTCATGCCAATGTCATTTTGACATAAACTAGATTAAGCGCCTTGTGGTTGTGTGCCTCCGCAAACCAGTCAGGTTGCAATTACAGTTTACATCCATGTATGTGAAAACATGGATGCTTCACACACATCTTCCCCCCAGCAGCACAGAAGATCTATACAATCAGCACAGTTTCAAGATTAGTGTCACCAATTCAGTATCTGACCAGATGTCTGCCCTTCTGTTCCTCAGATATGACGCTGAGTAATGGCAAGAAAAGAAGTTTTATGTGGAACATTATGATGTCGCAGTGAAGTTGACCTTTAACCTTTTGGATAAACGTGTCACCACTTCATCATTTTATCCTATCAGACATTTGTGTTAATTTTTTTTGTTATAATTAGCATGAGAATTTTTGAGTTATGGCCAAAAACATGTTTTGCAAGGTCACAGTGACCTTGATCACCAAGTCCAAGTGGACGTTTGTGCCAAATTTGGAAAAATGTTCAAGGTGTTATAATAACAACAATAATAATAATAATAATAATGATAAGAGGAAGAATCATGCCTTTATTAAGGACACAGAAAAAGGTCCATAGTGTACCACGAAAAAAGACAATTGTCTGTGTACAAAAATATAATATAATAAATACTATATATACACACACACATATACATATATATATATATATATATATATATATATATATATATATATATATATATATACATACATACATACATACATACATATATATATATATATATATATATATATATATATATATGTTAGGGGTGGGACGCGATTAAAAAAATAATCTAATTGATTAGAGGCTTTGTAATTAATTAATCGTGATTACACATTACATTACTTTTATATATATATATGTATGTATGTAGGTATGTATATATATATATATATGTATACCCAACACTACATCATGTAAGTTTATATAAAAAGGCATCATTCAATAAACTGCACCCACAAAAAAGCTGGAGTGCCAGTGGCCCCACAGTCTGGATGAAAACCCTGGATGATACCATTTTCTGAGACAGAAAGCCTGCAAATATGTCAGTATATAAGATTTGGTATTAAGGCAGAGCAAGTAGGCACACCAGCATTTACAAACATTTGGCTGGCATTACATCATCGTGGAAGTTTAAGAAGCAGTCTCATGCCTACATTGTAGGCCACATGAAGTCCCTGCATGGTGCCCTTCATACAAGAGCACCACAAGTGGGCAGTATATAGCAGGGTACAAAATGCTCTAAAAAGAGCCATCCTCACATTAGCTGAACACATGCTGAATTTGCAAGCAAGCATATTAGCTTGCCCATATAACTTGCAAGACTGTCTGTGGATATCTTTATTATTAGATAAATAATTCACAATATAATGGCAGAGATATTTAATCTCACTTTAAGAGCAACACCAGATAAGAAGAATTCAGGAAATAATAATTTTCTGTCTTCTTTACTTCTAACTATCATAATGTTGCTCTTATAGGCATTATATTTTTCATCACAATCACCACCATAGTTAGAGCAAATCTTCAACAGCTGTCGTAGGCCAGCACTACATGGGCAGAAGATTACCAAACATCTGTATGCATTGGATGACTTATTAAAATACTGTCGACCATACACATTACATGCATTTAACTGTTGTGACAAGTCAGCCTTGTATACATACATGTTAGCACCTACACAATGTGAAATTTTAACTTTGTTAGACATTTAAAATAATTCTTAACACAATTTTAATTCCAACATAAATTTAATGTCTGGCCAATGTCTTTCTGATGTCATATTGACATCTGGTGCCAGCTTGATGTATAGTCATATACATATATATATATATATATATATATACATAGTCATATTTAATGCAGGACCTTTACATGTACCAGAGTATTTTTACATTGTTGTATAACTACTGTTCTATAAGTAAAATTTCTGAGTACTTTTTTTCTCCCACCGCTGGATTTAGTCTCATATTGGGGCATGTTTAGAGTATAAAGAAAACTGTATAATATAAATAAAAACAGGACCGTGTCTCCCTCTTCTTCTCTTCTTAGCTTTTGTTTTTGTCAACCCCTTCTCACACTTCCTCTTCCTCTTTTCCTCTCTTCTCTTTTGCCGCAGGGTCACAGTGACATCACTGGGCAGCATCTGACCGTTGACCCGTAGCCTCAGACCTCGGACCTCAGCGTGGTTGTGATCATACATGATGTGGTGCACAAGATGGGAGGTAGTCCTCAAAAAAATGTACTAAATGAATGTTCCTACATTTGTCCGTTTTTTTTCTCTGAGGCAGTTCCAGCCTGTTCTAGTTTCAAGGTCATCAGGTATCTACATCGTGTCACGCTCCTCAGTGTGTGATACTGACGTCGAAGACACCCTTTACCATCTTTATGTGACGCTCCAGGTTTTCACGTAACTCCAACGTGAACCCATCGACACAATACTGAGAACAACTGACACAATACAAAAAGCAAGAGAGTCTGTAGGGCAGGAAGGATGTGAGGTGGATGGATCATACAAAACTGGATTTTCTCCCAGGACACCACCATTTGTGTGAAACCAATAGTCAATGTTGTTTTGAAGTAATGTTATGTAACTTAGGTACAGCTCTACTGTACTGTCACTTCACATTACATGACAAATGTTTTTAACCAAAACATGATGTTTTTTAAACCTAACCAAGTAGTTTTGTTACCGAAACCTAACTGTATATCCGTTTCACAACAATAGCCAGGTGTTACAATGGGCGCATTCCAAGTCTCTTAATCTACGTCCATGTTTCCCTTACTTGCATCTTCTTCTTGGGTCTTAGTCCCTCCCAGGGAAGACATGTAAGGAGGAGAGAGGAAACAAGGAATTGTTTTGAGAGAATTTTGATGTCATTTCCTTTGAAGCGTCACGTGAAGCGACATCTGTCTGATAAGTTTGTGTCTGCAGACATATACACAGTGCTCATACTCAAAAAGATGTATAGTTATCACTGGCAGAGAAACAAACAAACACCTGCACATTAATAACAACCTGCGTTCTGTATTTAAACCCCACTGTGTCCCGCTCAGAAGCACAGACTGCCTTTATATGATTTATTCTGTGCATCTGTGGGCTATTTAGGGATAATTGCAATTATGAAACTCATTACCCGACATTCAGGAATTATCAGCCTCACATGTGAATGAATGAATGAAAATAATACTAAAAAGGTAAAAAAGTATTTATACTTTCTTTGACTTTTTTCAAAGATTTTTTGGGCTTTTATGCCTTTAATGTACAGCGCAGTGTGAAAAAAGGGCCATAGGCTGGAATGAGACCCACGACCGCTGTAGCAAGGATGATGCCTTGGTACATCGGGTGCCTGCTCCATCCACTAAGCCACCGACGCCCCGATTGTCTCTGACTTTAATTGTCGCCATAATAAAACTTTGTGGGAAAATAACAGATTTTGACAAGAAAAATCTTTCAAATGACTGAAAAGTGTTGTCTGTCTTTTGTTCAGACCTACTGTTTACACAGCTTTTTTTTTAACTAAATGGTGAATGAAAAAAACAAATAAGTATAAACCTTGGGTATGATACATTTTAGTCATAGGCGGAAATCCCGGGGGGGACACAGGGGACGTGTCCCCCCCTTCCATAAAGTTGTCCCCCCCAAAAAATCATTGTAAGCACACAAAAACAATTGAATAATAATATAGTCATGTTCAATAAAAGCACAACACAAGTGCTGCAAATTATAAACGTAAAACCTTTTTTTTTTAATTGTTGAAAGATTATGACCCCCCTATTTCTCAAAGTGGTTTAGTCCACATGCTGTTTCTAACGGGCGGGGCTACCGGCAGCTCCGTGTGTCAGCGAGCAAGCGATCGTCTCATCTCTCTTATTCTTGATGGTATTTCCTCTATAGTTTTGGAAGTTATTTTGAGCTTCAGTTTTGTAAAGCTACTTTGATGGGCTATGGTGGAAATTAGAGCAGGGTGCAAAGAAATTCTGTTAGATGTGGTCTTAAAGGTGTATCATTTCCACCTTCCACCTAATACCATTGTTGATTTCTCAGTTTGAACATAGAAAAACCTGTATACAGGTAGAATATGCACTGATACACAACAATGCTATACCTACTATTATTACTTTTTCTAACATTCAACATGCTGTGGGCTCAACCCTGCAAGGCAAGTTCCAAAGGAGCAGGAGAGAGAGAGGGAGAGAGCATTTTTTTCATGTCCCCCCCAGGAATTACACTCTGAAATTTTACTGTTTATTGTCCCCCCCCAAAATGAAATGGGATTTTCGCCCCTGATTTTAGTTTATTCTCTTATCTGTTTCCACTCCGCAATGATTTGATGTACCAGATCAGTGCGATCAATCAGTCAAATACAGGAGCGTGTTTGCCAATAAAGACTTCTGTGAAGGCTGCTCTCGTGTATCAGTGCTCATCTCTCCTCAGAGATCCCTCCTCAGAGTCACAACAAGAGCTTTGGGATGGTGTTAAAGATGACACACCAGAATGATTTTTGGTTCAAGTGAGGATCAAGGAGCATGGAAATGACAAAAAGAAGACATGAGATGTACCCAGTGTGTTTCAGCTGTGTGTCACATAGAGACACTAAAGGGTAGTCTGTGTGACGCTATCAGAAAACACATTCTCATTTCCAACTTGTCAAATGCTAACACCCGGTCAGCGGCCCATCATGTCAAAATATGACTTGAAATGAGCAATTTGTTACTAATGTCATGTCACTTCACATCAGTTGTCACCAGCATAGTATGCTACACACTACGTTGTTATTAAAACAACCCATCCACCTCCCTTCCCACCCACCCAGTGTGGACTTCTTCGCTCTTTATACTGAGATAGTTGCCCGGAGCATCAACAAACGCTGCCACCCAGGTGGTCCCATACCACCACTAAAGGGTGCCACTGTGCGTCTGTATTTGACAAGTCAGGAGTGACACTGGGTTATATCAGACGCCGAGGGCAGTGTTGGGCAAACTGCTTGGAAAACATATTGATCTAAGCTACCAGTTACTTTACGTTCAAATGAAGTTTCACTACACTGAAGCTATCCCTGGAGAAATGTAGCAAGCTAAGCTACAAGAAAATGACAAGAGTAGCTTGATACTTGAAAAGTTACTTTTATTTATTTTTTTTTTTTCAGTAATAAGAAACCCCAAAAATCTGTCAGCCAAACAAATAGGCAGGCAATCCTAAACTAATTATTATTATATTTATTTTTTTCTTATAAAATAACAGACTTAAATTAAAACTGATGTCTTTTTGACATTTGAACATGTCCTCCAATAACAACGACATCATAAGTCGGCCTATTGCTCTTTCTGTTTCTCTCTCCTTTTTCTACTTCCAACAAATTTCCCACATGTGGGACAATAAAGTTAATCTTATCTTATCTTATCTTATCTTATCTTATCTTACTTAATGCATTTTTCTGTCTGGGCCTCTTTCAGTAGGCCATCTGGCTATGTCAGTAATTAAAAAACAGATTTTCAAAAAATATTTTTCACTCAATAAAACCATCATAAATAAAAGACAGTATTATAAACAATAAAAATACAGGCTATGAGCAAGACACATGAGAGACACGTCAAACAGTGCAATGTAGCCAGTCAGAGGCAGAGTAGGGCTGGTCTTAATATGGATTAGTATGTGATGTCATGAGAAAGTGCTTTTCCTTGGACAAAGAGCTTCTATGTGGACGCTACCACGCTACTCAGTCAATCAATCAACTTAATAACGAAAAAGCTATTTGACTCAGAATGTTGTGACATTACCACCACATTACTGAGAAATGTAGTTATGCTAGTAATGTCTACTTGTAGTGATGCTACTGCCCGTCAGCAAGTCAGTACCCAGCAGCGTCGGTATTTAACGGCCTGTGACTGAGGACTGAGGACTTGGCTCCTCAATTATTTTTTCAAGGTCTGCTGTGACCTTTGACCTTGAGATACTGTAATATAGTTTATTCTACTGTTCACACTCAGCTCAAATGTACGTGTCATTTTTTGACTCATCAAAATGTGTCAATGTAATTTGAAAACTGTTTTTAAAACTTTACAAATACTGTTAGCTAAAGGTCCATTTAGTAGTTGTTTGTGAGGCTTTCACCTGCATCTCATTGCCTTCCTCTGAGCTCTCGAAAATTAAGTGAGTCGATTTTCAAACTTGTATTCCATCAACGTCGCTCAGGAAATCTGCACTTAATTGAAAAAGCCCCATTTGACTTAACGTCAACTTCGACTTAAGGCTTCAGCCGCTCCATGAACACAATTCAGCCTTGTCTAATCAGCGTTAACTCTAGCCAGACTGAATAAGTGTCAACTGAGCACGCGCTTGGAGTACACAAGCAGCCCAGAACAGTTGATTGATAAAAAGACAGGATATTGTGTCACAAAGGAAAGGGGAAACGAGAGCTGTGTTCCTCTCTCCAGCAGGACAAACCATGCTGATGGAGCTCTATGAAGAATATTAAGTGTTAATCACTAAAAGGGGCAATACTTAACAAGGCAAGGTGGATCGTCTGGCAAAAGAAAATGCCAACAGACTAAATGTATAACTTATACAAGCCTACTAATTCATTTATTTTGTTTTATTTTATTTGATGATAAGTGAAGAGTCAGACAGGCTCCAGAATGACTGTGATAATATCAGATGTGTGTTTAAAATGACAGTGTAGGTTAGCTTGGGAGAACTGTCATAACTACAAAAAATTAACTGTAACTAGCCCAATATGTTGAGGTGTGTGACGCCTGTCTGACATGACCCTTGGTTTATATTCATTCTTCTGTTACATCTCAATAGGACTCATCTCAAAAGTCAGAAAAGAACATAGCAATGGGAAACCATAGGGTACAAAAACTTTTTCCTGAGTGATAAGTAGCCTATAATGAAATGTGAAATGTATGTGTTTAAATAGTATCTAAGCTGAAAACATACAACTTTAGCCACCAAAAAAACCACAGATGCCGCAGCTGCTGAGAGTAGCTGTGAAGCATAGATTCAGAACAGTCAAACATTGTAGAAATTAATCATGCCGGCATGTGCAATAAGATACAAACAATAACATTATAGTATGTATGATGTTAAATTTCCCTTATACTAAGCTTTCAAATAAAATGGTTCACTCCATGAATAGCACGTAGTTATCATGGTAAACTGTGGAGAAAGTGAGACGGTGCAGTTTCATGTAATATCACTCATTATGTAATAGTTAACGCTGGATATGTAACTTTGACAAATGCAAAGTGATGAATACAGCTTACATGATTGAGTGTATCAGCCAGTTCACTGATGGTGTAAACTATAAACACAAAAATGACAATAACCAGTATAAACCACCATGTTCTGATCATACACATTATAATCACTAATAAAAAGTGACATTTGCGTTTTGAAACATAAAATAGCAAATTCAACTGCAAACTACTAACTCCTCAGTCTGGTGGGAAATATGGATGTCGCTACATTATACAGTTTAAAATGGGGATTAACTGATGTAGGTCAGCCTGTGTCAAATAACCATTTGGCTTTTTTAGACAGTAAAAATGGTAAGACCTGATTATTTAAAAGCTTATTTTTACTATTGCTTGGTCATATTGTGAGAAAAATGTCTCAAACATGGGATCAAAGTTTTTCCTGTGCAAAATGTACTATACAGAACTGTTTTTTGGGATTCTTTGACATGCAGCTACACTAAGTAGCAGTTAGACAGTTAGCCTGCCATGGAGCAGGCTAGTTTAGCAGTATCAGTCACCATGGTTACTGAGCAGGGATTTAAATAGCCATGGTAGTGGATCCAGTCTCTCACTTAAACCAACGGGACTCATCAAAATAAGCCAGGCTTTTCCTTTATCTGCCTTGATGGAATACACCTCAGGTCGGGCTCTATATAGCTCAATATAGCTGATCCCAATTAGTTAAAAAAAATGCCTTGTTACTGATCTTTGAAATTAGAGCTGGACATCCCTAACTATTTACTTTTCAAAAGAAGAAGAATAAAATGAGTCAGTGTCCCCACAGTCTCATGACAGGGGAGAATACTGTGTGGAAACTTGGATGTTGACTTTTTTTTCAGTGACCCTCAATCATTATTGAAACACCCTGGTGCAACTGGGCTCAAAATATTGAATTTTTCTTTGGGCCCTCTGCAGTCTACTCAGTGGTTAGAGTGAAGAGGTTTAAACTGTCAGTCATTAGAGCGTTCAGCTGATATTCCAAAAGGGATAACCTTTTTTTTCCTATTGGACCCAATCCAGCTCACTTTTCAGTATTTCAGTACAGTATGACTTTATTCTTCTGCCTTGAACTGACACCATCTTCCTTTTTTTTGCCTTCTGACTGCTGATTGATAAAATCATTTGTTGTCACTTGAGTCTGGGAGCATGGAGCCTGTCGTCGTCTCTTATTTATCAATTAGCTGTGGCTCTGTGTGCAGGAGGGTTTGCTAATCCCTGCAGGATAATTACAGGGCTGCCTCAGTACAAAGCGCCTGTTGAGGCTGTAATTGGTTTGCGGGCTGGCGGCGGTGGCAGTGACTCACTGCTGGGTATTGACTCGCTCTCCAGTGGCGGCGATGAGACATTTGTTCTGCTGCTCTGAGACACTCAGCTCATTTCTGGACCAAACCTCTGAGGAGGTTTCTCAAGTTTAGACAAAAGGAGAATAACTCAATATCAGGACTTCCTCTGCAGAAAATCACTCCAGTTATTTGTTGTAGTAAATGTTCTCTCTTTATGTGTCTCTTTAAAATAAACCTGACCTATGACCTTAATCTTTTTGCTGGTTGTAATGTTGGTGATCTTGGAAGTAAGGTGAGGCAGTAAAACAGAACAAAGAATTTAAAAGTTCAACTACAGGAAGAAATAAATAAGGAAAACTTTGTGATATTTCAAAGAAAGACATATAGTTACTTATATATGGTGGATGTGCTTGTCGTGTTTAATTAAAAGATGCTCAATATAAAGTCCAGTTATAATAAACATTTCCATCTGGGCATGAAAAAAAGGATATAAAAAAGAGGAAAAATATACACAAGTGTACAAATCAATGTTTACAGTGTGCTCCAGGGATTAAGTTTTTCTGTAGGCCAATGGCAAAGTTTGTGTTTCCCTGGTTCCCTCTTCAAAAACCAATGAGAAATTTCCATTGAGTTATTTTAGACAACAAGCGCTGTGGCAAGGAAATGTTTATGATACTAACACATTTTTTAAGCAAGATTGTCTTCACAAATAAACACCTCTTTCATGATTTTTGAAGCATAAGTGGACCCTCAGAAGTAAAAAGCTAATGTAAGGTTACGAATGTATGAAGGTAGATTTGTGTCTTTATTATTCAATCAAAAAAAAGTTTCTTTAATCAAAAAAAAAAAAATTCAATCAAAAAAAGTGTTTGAATGCAAAAAAATATTTTAAACCCAAAAAATTGCATTTGAATCCTTTTTTTTTTTTTGATTGAAAATGGTTTGTTTGGTTTTTTTTTTATTATTTGATTGAAAATACATTTTTTGATTGAAGTCATATTTTTTGTATTTGGGCCATATTATGGGTAGGACATTTGTGTCTTTATTATTCAACCAAAAGAAAAAAGTTTCTTCAATCAAAAACATTTTTTCAATCAAAAAAACTTCACTTCAATCAAAAAAAACATTTTCAATCAAAGAGAAAAAAGTTTTGAGACCCAATAAATTGCATTTGAACACTTTTTTTTGATTGAAGTGAAAAAAGTTTTGAAGCCCTTTTTTTTTTTTGATTGAATCATTTTGACACAAATATCCCGCAGTGGGCGGATGCTTCCCCATTGGAAGACTGGTGGATGCTTCCCCAGACTTCTCGAGGAGCTCTTGGCAGAAAAGACCACTTCGGAGTCGACGTCATGGTCACGTCCCCGCTATTCATAGTTTTCAGTCACGTGACTCGACAATTTGGTTAGCTACGCTGTAGTTCAACGTTAATGTTTTTAAAGACAATTAACACATTGTTATTAACAAAAACTATTTAACCAGGAACAAATAATATATTTGAAGATTTTTTTTATTATTGCTCCTGTTATGGAGTAGTTGTGTCTGTCCCTGTATCACCACAGCAGCTTAAAATGAAAGCGGATGGATCTTATGCTGTTTATGTTACTTACATCCCACCAAACTGCATTTTTTCCCCACAGATAACATTAGATGCCTTTTCAAATGTACACAGAGGGGTTTGTTTACTTACTGCTACGAAAACGTTGTTACAAGAGTGCTTCAAACTTGCTGTAAACATGCTGAGCGGAGACTCACTCTCTTTGATTGTGCGTGACTTTTTATTACTCCTTTTACAAACATGTCCACATCCTTGAAGTAAACAAACCCCTCGGTGTACATTTGAAAAGGCATCTAATGTTGTCTGTGGAGAAGAAATGCTGTCGTTTGAAAAATTGCTGCGTATCGATTGGATGGATGGAAGACGGATTTTCACCGCATACCTGTACATTGCAAATGGCGACTTGCTTGTTCAAGAAAGGGATTCCTATGTCAAATGTCATTGGTGTAGACACTTGTCACTCAAACATGTCTGACCGATGGGGAAGCATCCGCCCACTGCGGGATATTTGTGTCAAAAGGAATCAATAAAAAAAAAAAAAAAACGACTTCAAAACTTTTTTCACTTCAATCCAAAAAAAAGTGTTCAAATGCAATTTTTTGGGTCTCAAATATTTTTTTTGCATTCAAACACTTTTTTTAATTGAAAATAATTTTTTTTTTATTAAAGAAACTTTTTTTTTTGATTGAATAATAAAGACACAAATCTACCTTCATACGAATGAACTATATGGTCACATGACTTCATCTTCACCACCACAACGGGGCTGTAAAGCTGTATTCATTGTGATGACGTCCTGTAGTCTCATTTAGCCCCTTGTCAGCAACTGTCTTTTGCAAAACATATAAAGGCTTCAAATTTCTTCAGTGGGGTATTTACTGACATATTTTATGCATTACAACAAAACGTGAAAGTCTCTAAAGGCCTAGACACAACAAACCAAATTCAGAGAGCAAGCAGTGACGAAGGCCCCCTGCTGAATCACCTGACATCACCGTGTCTCAGCCAAAAAAGTTGCACATGAACATACCCCAAAGACTACAGCCAACAGTCAACCAGTACATCGTTCTGCGCCTGCGTGAGAGGGAACAAGTCCCAGAGCAGCAGGTGGTGGTTTTCTGTATTCACCTTTCACGAAAGGACACAGGAAGACTGTCATGATGCCAGTTAGCCAGTTAGCACATTAACAACACAACCCAGTGTTGAAAGAACAAAGAATGTTTACCGTGCACCAATGGAAAATGAAAAATAATCTTACCTTGTGTAACAAGTTTGTTTTGGTCTCAGTCTCTCTTGACTTTAGCTCTTTGTTTACTTTCCACACTGAACTGTTCAGTTGCTGTTGCAGATTCAACCTGCTGAATTGTCCAAAATAAAGCTGATGATGGCTGACATGGGGTAACGGTGCGGGACACACCGTACTGACTAGGGCAGCAGACACTCAGAGGAAGGCCAGCCATCAGCTGGGTGTGTCAGGGCCTTTGAATTTGCATTAACCACAGGCCTTATTTCAGGTAAACAAAAACAAAATCCATTGACTCTGAGATGAGGGAACCGGGAGTGCAAAAATGCTAACTTATATCTGGATTTAGGACTCACTCCTGCAGCTCTCTATGGCCTTTTAGGCTAGAATAAAGATTGATTATAAACTTAACAATGAAAGATCTACTTTTATATGGATATATGATGTAGTAAAGTAAGAACTAAATAACTGAAGTAGTGATAACGACATACTGTGTATAACATATTACTAATAATAAACCTAACCTATGACAAAAGAAAATATAAAATAGATAATAATAAATAATAATAAAATAATAAAGTAAATAAATGCACACATAGACATACATATGCATAATAAAAGATTTGATTTGATAAAAGATTTGTAATATGTGCAATGTCAGTGTAATATGTAAGTTACAGTGCAAAAAATGTAGCTAGTAGTTTGAATTAGGTTAAAGCAAAAGTAATGATAGTAATGTGCAAAAGCAGCCCTGTTACCAGAAGTAAATGTTGCCATTGTAGGATTCTGCAAACCACAATTGTGTTTCATTTGTACGTTTCATTCGTATCATATCAACGTTTCTGTAGTTTATGAGCTGACTTTGTCATCAGGAGGTGGAGGGGATGGAGGACAGCATGTCACCTAAGTGAGATGGCTCCCAAGTTTCAGACCACTGTTAAAGACCAAAAAAACAACACCAGTTGTTTTTTTGCAAGTATTCATTGTTTTTACAGTGAGAATAGTGCCACAGAAAGTGGTGGTTTTATACCAAGACATCACTACAGTTACAGTGGGGATACTGCCCCTAGCATTGGGTTTGTTAAGTCAAAACATGATCTTTTCAATAACCAGGAGGGGTTGTGCCTTAAACCTAACCACACTGTAACTATAGGGTTGTTAAAACATAAAGAAACATCAAGTTTCTACATAATAACATACAAATGTATGGTAACCATGGTTTACAGAAACCTACAATGTCAACATTTTTTTCTGGTGGTTGGGTTGGCAAAAGAAAACTGACATATCAAAAGAGTTTAATGTAAAACTCACCAATGCAATGTATAAAACATGTAAAGTCATAAATCAAAGCACTGGACACAATAAAATGTTGACCACATGATGGCACAAGATAAAAACTCAGAGAAAGTTATTACAGTTCATCCTGAGGGGAACATGAGTGATGACACACATTTCATCACAACCCATCCAACAGTTGTTGGGGTGTTTCAGTTTTGGACACTTTGACATTGACTTTATTTATTTATTTCAGTTGTAATGTTGTTGACGCAGCAGTGACATGTCAGAGTGACTTTCTCTGATCTCACTTCCTCCTGTTTCTTTAAGACACGCCGACCTGAAGCTCATGTTAAACATTTCACAGGTCAAATGGGACGTAAAACACACTTTAAATTTATTTCTGTCCCATCCTCTATTTTTCTGTCCATCCTGTGTTTTAAGCTCTGTCTTTTCATCATCCATTTCTGTAACACTAATAATAATATTTGTGATTTATACAGCAGTGGAAGAAATACTCTGATCTTTTACCTAAGTAAAGGTGGTATCACAACAGTGTTGAAATATTCTGTTAAAGCATTCTCAGCCGACATTACTGTTTTTCAGAGGCTGTAGGTTGAGATCTACGGGAATCCACAGGTGCCAAATATGCCACGCTAGCTTGTCGGGGAGGCGGCTAAATAATTCTCCCAAGTTAAGCTAAATTTTAGGCAAGGAGAAAAAATGGCACGGCCATTTTCACAGAAATTACACAAAAGCTGTCCTTTCATGTCAGCATGATATGTGGCTGGTTGCCGATATTGATAAGCAGTGCCTGTCAGGAGGCAACATGGTGGGACAACACAAAGTTTCTGCAACAATTTATGAGACATAATAAGAATGGTAATCATATACTTCCATCATAATGGTCTAATCATCTACATACTATACATTTTAAAAGTCTAACTGGCTGCCTGAGTAGGAGATCCTGTTTATTACAGATAAATGACTATAAAAACTTGACATACGTTGCTGAACTGCATCTAAAATTAATCTTTAGGTTCAACTTTCAGATAATGTGTACCACTTCCACTTCTGAGTGGCTTCTACTGATGACCTGTTATCTCCCCTAAAGATCCTCTGCCTTAAAAAACACATAAAACACACATACAAATGGGTGTAATTATTCTGTCCTTTTATTTACTGAGGTATTCCTTCTATAATTTTGCCTTGATGTTTTTATTTTCTCTGCCATCATGTTCTTCTTTTTCTCCTCTCATTTTCTATCCTTACTGTTTTGTTTGTTTTGTTTTGTTTTGTTTTGTTGTGAGAGGTGAAATGTCCTAACTTTATTTTGATTTAATCTTCTGTTCATTTCATTTCTCTCCAGTCAGTCTGTCTTTCATATAATTCCCTCCTGTCCTTATTTCTCTCATCCTCTCCTCCTCTTTGTCCATTTTTCTGTCCTGCTGTTGCTCATATTTTTTTCCTGCACAGTGTGAGAGACATGAGCCAATCTGCTGACAGACCATAATAATAACCCTCAGTCAGTCCTGATGAGTCAGACGGATTAAAGCCAGTCGGACATGAGAGACGGTGACTTGTCCTCTGGGGGACGAAACCTTAAGACTTAAAGATAATCGGCTCTCAGCCAAGAAAATAGAGACAAAAACACCTCTTATGTTTCATCATGTCATCTGGTGATTGATGAGAAGTCGCAGCAGGAGAGACATGGAAACTTTTACCACTGCATTTTTATTTTTATTTTTACTGTGCACATGCTAAAATAAGTGTTTCTTCCTGAACACAGGAAATATCACCAGCTTTCTGTAGCACTTAAAGTTTTGTTTGTGCTTGATGCAACATCCCAAAACTGACACCTTCTGGCCTTGAGATGCTGTCAGTTTCACATTAAAGGAGAAGTACAGTATTTTGCACTTCGAGCCCCATTCCTGGGTTGTTTATGATGAAATAGAGTGGTTAAGACCAAAATCTTGACGACTGCTCCTTCTCTGAGAATGTGAGAGAATTTAGCTCTCCCCTGCCTGACTTAACAATGCTGTCTATGGCCATGTGTAAACCTGTCCTAAAACCACCTTAAACGTTCATTTTCAAAGCCATGAAACTCACCAAGTGGTCAGTGGTGGTCAGCAAACTGTGGTTTCCATCCGTGTTTTTGCTATTCATCTCGATTGTGGAACTTTTTTTTCAGATGCCTCACACTTGTGTGTAAACTTCCGCTTGATTGTTCGTTTGACCCTAAAGCATTATACACTCCAGCCCACTTGATGGCGATAACGCTCCTTTACGTGGGTGTTGCCAACCGGCAGGAAACCATTGCAATGTAATGGGACACAGAAAAGAAGCTGAAGAAGAAGGTTGGCGTTGCGTTCAAAGGAATCGTACTGCAAAGGTTGTTTACAAGCAAGTAATAATGGGCAAGTTTTGTGTGGTCAGTGCAGGAGAATTCCTCTGAAGAGGAGGAGCGCACACAGCACTGTCGAGCTGGCACTTTCACTGAGCTAAAAGACTACAATGACTACAACCTTGTCGTAAACAACCCCCTTTCTGTTTCCGGTGGCGGATTACTACCAACGGACAATGAGGCTTCCTATAGAAAATCAATGCATGTACAAAACGTTAAACAAATCATCACGGATGGCTTTGAAAACAAACGTTTAAGGTGGTTTTAGGACAGATTTATACATGGCCATAGACAGCATTGTTAAGCCAGGCAGGGGAAAGCCAAATTCCCTCAAATTCTCAGAGAAGGAGCAATCGTCAAGCTTTTGGTCTTAACCACTTTATTTCATCATAAACAAGCCAGGAATGGGGCTCAAAGTGCAAAATACTGGACTTGGATTTAGATTTAATCACACTGAGCACACTGACATACATGAGGCAGCCATGTTTCCTGTCAAATTGAATTCACCAGAGCTCTCAGGGCTTGAAAGACGTGAAAGAAAGAAAAGAAAGAGAGTAGTTGTAAACTCCTAATCATCTAACATACCCTCATAGAACGGTTTGTATAACATCTAACAAATTAGCATCCCATGAGTGGCGTCATTATGTTACATAACATAAAGTAACGTAGGTTAGGTTTCGGAGAAGAATCTTGGTATTGGGTGGCTTCACATTATATCCACTTATATGTGACAGGACTTGACTGAAGACACTCATCTCTGATACGCTGCTCCACAACAGAGATAGGTGGTTCAATGTCTTTTCCTGTTAGCCATTGAGCTAAGCTAAGCTAAAGAGTTTGCTAACTGACTGATCATTATTTTCTCCCCTCAATTAATGTTTTTAATCGAATGAAATAGTATACAGTGGTAATCCCGGAACTGTCCTTACTGACTATAGGCTAGCTTGTCAGCAGTTGGCTGCCAGCTACAGCAGCTAAAGGCTGATTTAGAGTTGAGTGTAGACTCTATGCAGTGCCTACACCATACCCTGTAGAAGTGGCCTACAACGTTGTCGGTACTTACACTTGCACGGTGGTGTGTCTGTATCACTCTGCAGTTACACCTCTAAAACACTGGTTGGCTATGGGGTTTTTGTGACGTGCTGCAAAGTCTGGCGAAACTCTGTTGGATAATGCAAAACATTTCATCTGGCAGAGTTTGGTTGGCTCTTAGGCTTACTCAAACTACAGGTTGTACTTTCTCATTTTTGTATTGCCCACCACCAGGGACTTTAAGAGCATAGAAGCAGATCAAGAGACAGGCCCTCCTCTCTCTCTCTCTCTCTCTCAAACTCAGACCGAAACCAGATCAAATGGAGACTTAGAATGCTTTTTTTGTGGGGGCTTTACTGTCTCAACATTTTACTGTTTATTGTTTGTAGAATAAAGGTTTTTTTTAAAAAAGCTTTGTTTCCACAGAAAGAAATGGTTTTCAGTTTACAAAAATAAACATGAGGTCAGTGTCATGGTGACATGTAGTTGAATTTCTGGGGAGGTGCATGTCAGGCTACGGCGTATGGTACATGTCTAAACAGAACCTACATTGTAGGTACAGCATTGATCTGATGTAGAAGTATAAACCCTGTTTAACCCAGCCAGAGGTTACGACATCACCACTCTTAAAAAAAAAAAGGTTTATGTATTTACTCCTCCTACTGTAGCCATGATAGCAGCGGTCAGGTTGCTGGTTTGACACCCAAAGTTGAGCCAATTAAATCTTGTCTGGTGTTCTTGTCAGATTCTCTGCACCTCACACTCTCTCTATATAGTCTAAACTTAATCCTTTCGTTGCTTAGTTTAGAGCAGAGATGTCAGTCAGCAAACAGGAAGTGAAACTTTGATCACCTGACCAATTGGCAGCAGTGTGTTAGGATGACCTGACAACCCAGCAGTTGAGGTCAGAGGATGTTCCTGCAGAGGAAACAGCAATCTGGTATTTTCATTAAATAAGTAAAGCTGTAATAAAATGAAGTATCTTTAACATCGACATCTGTGTTACACTTTATAACATCAATGACATGTTGATGTTTTGATGTAAAAACACAGATTCTACACAGATAAATGCAGTGAAGTAAAAAAAACTAACACTTCCTCTGAAATGCAGAAAGATGCACAATAGTTTTAATGTCTTAGCTTTACACACAAGTACACAAGTCAAATCAGTTTTTTCCACTTGTTTTCTGTTTGATACAAAAAAACTGGATGTCCCAAAATCAGACACAGAAAAACATGTTTACTGTTAGTTTTAATATTTTTTGTCTTTCACCTCTTTTTTAACAATCTGTCATCAAGTTTAAACACCACTCAGACCAAACTCCATTAACACTTTGAGCTCATTTAAGATGACTGAGCTGCCACCAAACAAATGCACATTTGTCAGCAGGGATGGAAGAAGTACTCTGATCCTTTGGCCTACTTAAAGGGTAACTTCTATAACGTGGACCCTATTTTCCCATGAAGTGACTAATAGCACTAACAATTTTGAAATTGGTCTGGTATAAAGCAAGAGGGCTGCAGCTGGAAGCCGTGGCACAGGCTGCAAAGTAACCATCAGGAACTATTAAAAGTGTTTGTTTTTGTCACTGACAGACTCAGATTGTTATTCTTAGTATCTGACAACATGAAAAGGATCCCTACTTTTTGTTTAGGAGTAAGATCTTTTTTGTTTAACCAGAAACAGCCCTGAAACTGCCATCACCAAACCCACCAGACTCCATTTAAACAGTCATTTTAGCGTGTATAGAGCAGCACATTTTCACATCTAACTAAATGAATTATGGGTTTATTTCAACCAAGCCAGAGTTGGTGATTGTTGGAACAGTGGAAAGACAAACCAAAATGGTTTCTGAGTTTTATTTTGTTTCTGTCAAATTTGAATGAAGTATATTTTACAATGATAAAATAACTGTTTATCTAAGTGGAGCCTGGTGGGTTTGGCAATGACGTTTCAGGGGTTGTTTCGGAATACACAATAGGGATCTAACTCTTAAACAAAAAGGTCTATCTCTGTAGGGATCCTTTCCACCATGTTGTCAGATGCTTACAATAATAATCTAAGCCTGTCAGTGACTAAAACAAAAGCTTTTACTGGATGTTAACTGGTGGTGCACAATTTCCTTTAAATGTTACATTGCAGCGTGTTGTGCTGCTTCTGGCTGCAGCATTCTCACCCATTGAGAGAATTTCAGAATTGTTCCCATAAGTCATTAAGACACAAAAATGGTGGAAAACAAAAAGTTATCCCTGAGGTGAAAGTATAAATACCACAGTCTGAAAATACTCCATTACAAGCAAAAGTCCAGAATTCAAAATGTTACTTGGTTAAAAGTATTATCAGCAAAATGTAATTTAGGTACCAAAAGCTAAAGTACTCATTGTGCACAATGGCTTCTTTCACAGTGACAGTGTTTAAATTTACTATACAGAATATAATACTTTTCAGTTTTCATAACTAATGAATACATGTAAGAGTATCTTAATGTTATAGCTCGTCAATGTAGAACCAGTTTGAGATACTTTGTGTACTTCTGAGTAGATTAGTGGTATAGTACTGCATCATATTATTTTATGTAGAAAGCTTGCTTGTAAGTGTTAAAATAAATGTATAATGCAGTAAAAAGTACAATATTTGCCTCTAACTTGTCGTAGAGAGGGAGTATCAAGTAGCATAAAAAAAAAAGTATCTCAAAATTGTATTTAGCTATAGTACTTAAAACAAATGTGCTTACCATAACTAATGGTGGAGGTGTTCGTGCACTACACTTTTTGATGCATTTTGGACAAAAAAAATAGCTAGCAGCTGTGTTTTACTGCATTGAAACATGTTTGTGTGGAAAGATGGAACTGTACATTGACCATCATCAGAAAAACCTTCAGAATTAGTAAGTAAAATATCACTTTTATTAATACTTTTATTTGTTTCTAATTGATTAAAATGTACCCACAGTGCATCATTTTGACCAAATTCTTCCAGAACTGGTGAAAAGTCTCAGTAATCAAACAACAATCAATCATAAATGTCACGGCTGATTAACAACAGGTCAGAGTGTTTATGTGGGTCGCGGTCACCACCACACACACTTCCCTGTTCTGGTGATGGTGTGTGTTTGTGGTGCAGGACGTACTCATATACTTAAGTAAAAGACTAATACTACACTGTAAATATACTTGAGTGCTCCTTCAGTAAAAGTCTGTAAGTATAATCAGTAAAAATTTAGTTAAATTATTAAAACAGTGACTATTATACTGTCATATCTGATCTTATTATTTGATTCTGACTCACGCATTGATGTAAAAACAGGATTTTGCTGTTGTAGTAGGTTGAGGTGGAGCTCATATTGAACTATTAACTAATGATTATTTTTGTCGTGGATTAATCTGCTAATCATTTTCTCTATTGATTGATTGATTGATTGTTTAGTTTGTTAAGATTGTAAAAATAGTGAGAAATGTTGGTCACAATGAGCCAGAGCCCAAAGTGATGCCTTAACAATGTTTGTTTATTTAACTTAAACATTATCACTAATCCAATTATAAACATGAACATTATTTAGTAATTTGTCACAATTATTAACATTATTTAAAGCAAAAGTTTGTGAAGCTGGAACCATTATTTTTTTTACATTAAAAAATGACTTCACCATTAAAATAATTTCATATTAGTTAATGGACGTGTTAAAAAAAAGGCCCAGCAATAATAAGCAGCAGCCCTATGACAGACAGTTATGACATCATAGCCACAGAGCACTGTGGGACATTTTCTAGTAGGAAGACGTACAGGTAATGTGGACCCTGATTTTCGGACTTCTAATTGCACTCCGCCTCAGCAGTCTATGGACTTTATTTGTGTTCATGTGCGTCCATGATAATGTAAGTGCAAAATCATTACCCCCCTGTTGAGTTAAATGTGCCTTTTCACTGCATTTTCGTATTTATGGACATTGTATATTGTGTGTTCAGTTTTAGCCCTCACTAATTCATGCAGTCTTGGAGCAGTCTATTATGCTGATTGTATAATCAATTTCTCCCATAATCTCCTTTATATAATTGTAGCAGTAAGTGATATAAGTTTATATTTTTAGTTTCCCTGTTGTTTGTTTGCTCCTTTCGGGAGATTCATGGTTTTATTGATTATGGGTCTGTTTTGTAAGGTGTTGGCTCTAAAGATCTGTGCTAAGTTATGGTGGAATTCGCCACTTAAGGGCATGTTTTACCAATATAACTGGGCAGCAAGGGGAATTTGATTTACTTCACTGTTTATTATTCATTGGTGCTATCTTACAGCCTGAGTTGCTGCCTATTACATTTATGTTGGTGTGCCTGTTTGATGATGGCAACATTTATAAATGTTTAAGCCTAAGGTTGAATTGAGTTAGATAGTTAGTTCAGTTATGAATATGTATAATCTTATCCGGTGCAAACCCAAGTATTATTTACTTATGATAAAATTAGTTTTATTTCTTCGTAATATATCCCTTAAATTCTGTGCTGTCATTTTCTGTTTACAGAACCACAGGTTCACAAATCTAGTCAAAGTTCCGTATAGTGGGTGAGTGCTCTGTGCATTGCTGTGCCTCCAGCTTAAGAAAATAAAGTGCAGTTAACAAATACTGGGGTCCTGTCAAATGCTTTCTGACTGATGATCCAGGGCGAATGTCCATCCTAGGAATCAGCTATTACAGCATCCTTCAGGACACTGAGGTCCTTCGTGCCAGATGGACATTCACCTTTGAGGTAGGGACGCTGAACATCTAAAAGAAAGCAATCAGACCGCCCCCATCGACAGACGAAGTTGCCAGGTTACCTAGAGGACTTTGAAGTCAGCCTCAAAGGCAGCAGACAAAGATGACCACACCATTAGAGAATATAGTGGTCAGCCTGAACCTGACAGAGAGTCTGAGTTTAGCAGAGGTCAACACAGCTCTTCTACAAGAGTGATAGATTTCCTAGATAGAGTGATGAATGAGCTGAAGCTGATGAAACAGAACAACTGCCTGCCCATGCTGAGCCCCCAGCCAGAATCCATTCACTTTCATATGCGCTACCACCGTGTTACCATACACCTGAGAATTTCCTGGTTTACACAGAGACAACATATCAAAACCCACGAGTCTCCACGATACCCTACTTCATAGTGCCCATCAAGACTGACTGCTAGTTACCTTGGTGATCACCTGGCAGCACCTACACAGCAAAGTCCCTCATGCCTTGCAGAATGCAGATGGACAATATGTGCAATGCCAAGTTCCCTATAGTTCACAAGTTTCACCTCCTAGCCATTCAAACTATCAGCAGTGACAGTGGATGATATCTAGGCCTCCCCTGGCTCCAGTGTTCCATGCAGAATATGGCAGCATTTGGAGATGTCATATTGTGGGCCCAATTCTTCAATTCCTTACTTTTAACCTGAGGACCCAAGTGAATTCTCAGAACTGAAAATGGCCCTTGAGAACCTCCTGCCTCCAGATGAGACTGTTATTCAACTACCAGGTACTAGTAGACCATCTAAAGCTAGAGGAGGCTCGTCTGGTGGCTGATGCCTATTTGAACTCTCCAACTCTCCAACTCTCCAACTCCCTGTACGGACACCATGGCTGCACAAAACTGAGCCAGCCTTACACTTTACAAAATAGCTGCAGAGATGAATGCTCCTGATATTCACAGAGGTGACTCTGAGGCCTTTGAGAGATTTGCTCTTCAAGTTTGAGCCCTAGGTGGAATCCTTAAGACCCTCTGTGCTGATGGTGACACCGAACTCAGGTGTGGATCACATGTCTCCCACCTCCTCAGTGAGCTGAGATCATCATTCCGCTCCCAGATGTTTCATAGACCAGGTGCGATTTTTCAGACTGGCTCCAATATGAGTCCTGGTGTCAAGATGAAGAGGGGGCGAGGAACACAGGCACCAGAGACCGACAGAGCCATACATTTTATAAGAAAAGGGAGCAAAAGATGACTTTAAAGTCTACTACTGTACTACATGGAGTAGGGAAGCCACCCAATGTTTTGGTGAAGAACCCGTCTACCCAACCACAGACAACGGTAAAGAAAAGAAACAAATTCATTCTGTGACAATGAGGAGCACTACTTGACTAAATGCCCTCCAGACCTTCAGTACTGAGCAGAAAATTAAATGGATCCAAGAAAACAAGAAATGCTGGAGATGCGGGTGTAGGAGCCAAAATGTGTATTTAACCTTTTTGTTTATTATGTGTTCGGCTGCTTTTGGTCACTTTCACTTCTGGTTGTAATTGGCACAGGTGTGGGTATGGTTTCACATTATTTTACGTGTTCATTCACCGGCGTGACGGTTTCTTTTGGCAAAGACACTGAGTGTTGGCTCCAATTTTTTCTGTTAACCATTATCTTATCTTGTTATCTTGTTTATTTAATAAATAATCATAAAAACGCAACGTTAGACTTCGACATGGATTTCTTTCAACAAGTCACAGTTAAGAGCCAGACTCAGCCTCTTAGCTTTTAATTGATAGTAGTCGCTTCAATTTAGTCAACAGAAGATAACCACATCTATGACACAGCAACGTGGACAGGATTCAGTGCTGATGGATCGCATGGACAACGCCTTAGATCTCGGAGTTTTGAAGTGAATGGACATTGTTGGAACGTTTGGTTTGTGTCTCCTCTTTGACCTGGATTGGAGACGCCACAATTGACTGCAGCCAGGTGGACACTTGCTCATTTTACAGCAGCGATAATAATTTCTCCACAGCTCCATTGGCAGTGGCAGCAGAGGCTGCTGCTGACAGAGCCACCAAAGCTATCAGCCTCAAACCGTCCTGGCTTCAACATCTCCTTGTCCTAATATTAATGATACCACTGGAAAAATAATCTTTCTGGACAAAATGAGCCTATAATGTTGCATGACCACATTTTTCATCACAGATGCAGCAGTGGAATCACCTCCCGTCCTAGAACGAGATCTAGCTCTGGACACTAGCCCTGTTCCTGTAAACTACAGACTCCATGTCTTTTTTTGTTCCAGTTTTTGTATATGCATGGGATGGACATGAGGATGTGGATAATCTTTTCTTTTTTTATTGAAACAGAAATGCCACGATGATTGGAGAGTGTACTATCATGCGTCATTAAAGGGCACTCATCATCAGACAATGTTAGACGTTTACTACATCTTATCTGGTCTTGCTGTAATGAGAACACACCCTCAGTTGCCTTTCTACTCGCACAGAAAAGGCATTTGATAGTGTGTAATGGGGTTTTCTGACACATACGTTCGAAATATTTGAATTTAAGGAGGGATTTTTAAAATGTGTTAAGACAATTTATTTATTCATCACCTATAGCATCTGTTGTGTCTAATGATCTGATGTCACCTCTCTTTAACCTTCCAAGAGGCCTGAAGCAAGGAGATCCTCTTCGTCCTCTGCTTTTTGTTTTATTTCTAAAACCATTTGCAGCAGCAATAAGAGTGGAGACAGATATTACCGGGGTATGGGGTGGGGGCTGTGAACGCAGATGATATTTTATTACTGATATCAGACCCTGGTAAATCTATACTTCAGGTTTTAAGCAGGACTGAATAATTTTTAGAAATCTCTGGGTACAAAATTAAATGGCATAAATTGGAGGCTATGCCTGTCTATAGAGCATGTTTTCCATCAGTTGTTTGTGCTTTCCAATTCAGGTGGATTCCAGAGGGCACTAAATACTTTGGTTTGAAATATTGTGCAGATTTAGAGAATGCTGTTGAAATGAACATGCTACCATTAGTTCAAGATATAAGGAACACTTTAGAAAGGTGAAAAATAATCTTACCCTGTCAGGCGAGACAAATGAATTTAGAAATAAACCCCAAATTAAAGCACTCCCAGTGGGTATGGTTCGAGGTGCATAAAAGGATGGGAAAATCTTAATATAGACAAGTTTATTCTTCTATATGGAATAACCCTCAAGTATGGATAAGGAAATGCTCAGTTAGTTGGAATAGTTGGCAGGAGAGTGGTATATGTGTAAATAATGGTCTGTATAGAAACTATACATTTATGACATATTGGGAGCTAACTGACCAATTTGTCATGGAAGGGAAGGGGGAATTCCAGAAATATCTTCAGCTAAGGAGCAGTATAGGTTGTCTGTTCAAACTTAACAGGGGTTTAGAGGAACCCAATATGACACAGAAGCTCTTTGACTTACCAAGCATAACACAAAGTGCTTCATTGTTTTATAAAACCATTATAAATACACAAAATGATAAGTGGGAATGCCCTATATGGTTCTTCCTGTTTACCCTCTTTTTTTGAAAAGCGCCTGGACAAAACCTTAGAAAAAAAATTAAAAATGTTATCTACTTTGAATTTGGACCAGATGAGGCTTCATGATGTGGTACCATTGTGTTTTCCAGGCAATATTCAGGCAAAGATGAAAAAAATGTATTATAGTGAGCTGAACCTTATATAATTCAACGACAGAGGCTCTTAGAGCAAGCATGTTTAAAGTCTGGCCAGGAGGCCAATCATAGCCTGCAGACTGATTTTAAATGGCCTATGGAGTGTTTTTTGAGGTATATTACGCAGCCCACCAAACAATACTGGACAAACAAGCAAGTTCTCTTTGTAGTTCTCTTTTTCCTTTCATCTCACAATAGCAGGTCTATCATACAGTATGTGATGTGTTTTTATAGACGGACAGTAAACAAGCAAATGAATAGTTACCCAAATGTTTCCTGCAAGAAAGCAGACATGGCCACAGCAAAAAAGTATAAGGTCAAAGCGAGGGCTGCTGCTTTCAGTGGAAAGTTGAATACTTTTCTCTGCAAGGTGAAACACTTAGGTTTCTGTCTTTTGTAAGTGAATTTTTATTTTTGAAAAATATATACATATATGATGTGAGAAGCAGCTGACCCACTATCTAATCTGGCCCCCATTCAAAAAACTAAGGAAACCCCTGACTGCTGATTGTTAGGGGAAAACTTCAAACTGGTGCCTTTCAAATGCATGCATGTACATGTACTAAAGAACAGGAACAGCTTCCAGTTTACTTTGAGAATGCCTTGGATAGGCAAATATCAACTATGTGGTTCACTAATAAGGTGTTTAAGTCTGTTCCTAAATAATTTATCATTCTCTATGTACCGCTTGAATCAGAGTTTTTATGGAAGTACTTATTAGCACAGGGTTAGGGGTCCTGATTTGGTCCTGACCTGCCCCTGGTGTTGATTCAGGTGGGGGTTCCTGTGACCTCCTGCCTGAATCTGGGTCAATGTCCTCTGTTCTGAGAGCTAAAAGGAACAGGTTTACTAATATTGGTCCTCCTCCAGCTTTTCTGATGGGATCATTTGCTGAGAAAACATTAGTCAGATCATACTTGATAAACAGGCAACGTAAGGAATCAGGCTGTTTCTTGCCAAAGCTTACCATGTATGCACAACAAATGAAGCTCTAGTTCAGTCAGGAAGACAATGCTTTTATCACTCAGGCTCTAAGTTCTTTCTTCTCCTGCCATACACTCCTTGCACGCATGCTCACACATCGTCTCTAAGTGTCATTGTCTGGGTCTGTCAATAGAGTCATTAGCTGATGACTCAATCAATCAATCAATCAATCAATCAGTCAATAGCACAGCAACACACCTTCTCTGTCAGCCTATCATGTTACTGCTCCTCATTTTAAATATGGTTCTTTCTCTTCTTTCTTGCTGCTGGCGTGCATGCCCGCCACCTCCCCATCACCACCGAGGCTTTACGGCTTCATCACCTTAATGCGCTTCAGCAGTCAGCATCCTCAGAGTCATCAGCCACCACCACCAGTGTCTGGACTCTATGGGGGGATTTATCCTGTTGCTGCTGCTCAAATGTCCCTCAATCGCAATGTATCTGCCTCTGGTGTCCAAGCACCAAAGACTTCCGATAAATTTTAATCAGCACAAAATCATCTGTATATTCTGTATTTAATATTATCTTTACTTCACTCTCCTGTCTCTCCTGATTAAAATATCACTCCATCTGCACTATACCTAGGTACATTCTGTGTAGCTACAAGTAAGCAAATGTAATGCAGGCATAAAAGAGGCAACAATCAAGTGGTAGCCAATCTGAACCATTGACTACAAGAAGATAAATGTTAATCAACAAAAAAAAAACAGTTCACTTTGACCAGTATGCTTTACATTGTTGGACAAATACATTGTCAAAAAAAAAAACAGCAGCCAACAGTTGGCTTGGGCTTGCCTTTAATGTTTTTAGGCCCACATCTCGGAGCAAGTCTTTGACTTGCTGTTGAAAATGGAGACTGTTTTGTAGTCCAAGATGTCATGTACTGATAACAAACTGGAGACAGTATGCACAGGACTAAGATGTGTAGCTGTTTGGAGCTGGGCGTCAATTAAAGATGTGTTAGTGAACATTGTGCTTTGGACTGGATTATCAGTGAGACCAATCATTAGGAGTCTATGAATTACGTTTTAAATAACAGCAATGTTTGGAAAAAGTGTGCATAGTATAAATGTCTCTATGTCCAGTTTAAAACAACAAAAGGACAGCCTCCTGCCTCCACTTTGCAATTCATCTTTTAACTCACACAGAATTTACCACCTGCAGTTTTTGTATTTATTCCTATTCGGCACTGTATCATTTGCTTGGAGCATATCTCAACATCACTAAGCTTTTCTGTCTCTCAGCCATCTTCATCTAGGTTCAGTTTGGTGAAGTTGGGTTAGGAGAGTTCCTGCTTCTCTCAAAGACAGATGGGTGTCTTTAAATGAGCCATATCTGTAACCTTAAACTTGATCAAATTTTCCCTGCTATAGGAACACTTGTTAGTTTATGCAGAATATGCACAATCTCTATGTTACAGTGTATTTATTGTGAACCAATTAAATATTATATCTATGTCATGCCCATCTTTGTGCTCTTACATAAAATAAACAAGCAAATTACTGAAAAAGTTGTTGTGCACAGTTGAATTCAAATTGGTATTTTCAAAAGTATATAGACAACCCTCTTCTCGAGCCTCTGCCAATCACAGGTTGGTATCTCACACAGGTCACTGGCATAGGCGCTAGTATTGATTGACAGGCTTCACAGCGTCTAAAACACATAACCCCGCTGGGAGTGACACGTTCAATGACATTAGGGAAAACTCAGGAACTACCATAACAGACTTTTTGCTGTAGCTGAACACATTCTTACCAGTCACAGAGTCCAACATCACATCATCCTGTCCGTTACAATATCTACACAAGGCTATTACAAGTCAAACAGAATGTTTCTGCGGTTTATAAGTTCACATGGAGACAGTAGGGAAAGGCTGACAATGTGTAAATTATATCCTATTAACATGTTACTTGTAAACCTCAGCAACTGCTTACAGATAACTGCACTGTGAACCTTTGCTGTATGAATGAAATTAAATACCAGAGTTTACACAAATAATTTAGTGTAATATAGTAGATTTTTAATGTGTGTGGAAGCAGAATGCTCATACTTTTTTCTAAGTTGTTAGTTCATAAAAACAACTAATTCTGAAGGTGACTGTGTTCCTTTAAAATGTTTTGGTTGATTCTTCAAACAGCATTGAGTCAACTTTTGTAATATGCTTTGGTTATAGAGAATAGAGAGACCTGACCTCTTCCTTATTCAATCCATACACAACTAGTGTTACGAAGCGCTTGATCCCCGCCACCAGTAAGTTGCCAATTAAGCCGTTAGCCAATCAGAGCGCTCCATGAGCGTGAGCAGTTCATTTCGTCAACAGGACGGACTGCCTCTTCCTGCACATGGAGTGCCTAAAAAGAAGACTGGAGGATCTACAGGATCACCAAAAGTGTGAAACCAGATGTGCAGCCAAGGTAAACAGGTTTATTAAACTGTATTTACATTAGGAACATGTCTGGGACCATTGTGAGACAATAAACTTATCAGTACAAACACGTCAGAACAAACATCCAAACAGGCGTTATTTAGATCAACTGACCACATATGGACAAGGTAAATGATTAGTTGACATATAACAGTACTACACTGAATGTGGCCGCGAACGTTAGTCATTCATGGTCAGTCATTCTGTAATGTTAGCTAAACATAGGAGTGAATTTTCAGTCGCCCCACAAAAGTCTGTTATATGTAAGTTAACATATGATGTAGAAATGTAACGTAAGTAACTAAGCAACGCAGCATTTGTACATGCTCAGATTTAAAGTTATCTTAATGAAAAATGCCTGTTACATTTTGATGACTCTTGGTGCTATTTGTAAATCAGATAAGGTGTATTCATCAAGCAAATGCTGGAATTTGTTATTTACGTGACAACGCCTGAACGCAACACAGGCTCCACTCCAACTAAGTGTGTGTAGTGTCGTGCTGCTGTGTGAGCGGCATGTTTGACTGTGAGTAACAGCAGCATTTTGATGGTCATTTACACACGGTCCATGACAATAACTATGTCAGGTAACAAACTGCGTTGAGTTTGGGTCGGGCTCGCTTATAATTGTCTCGGACTCGGGTCGGGTTCGGTCGGGAAAATGCGGCCCGAGCTGCGCCCTAGTGTGCTCACCTGTGTGTGCGCACGTGTCTGTTTGTATGTGTTTGGGGCGGAACTCCGCCGTGCACGATACAGAGAGCAGAAGGGAATTGAAAATGCGCGACCATGTGGAGATAGAGATGACATGCTGTGGTGTAAATAAGATAAATAACACGAGGTTATTTAGTTAGTTTAATAAAAGGACAAAGTATAGACCTGTTCTATAGGAAAGGTAACCTTAAATGACAGCTGGTGCAACAGGCAGGAGTCAGGTTTCTCCCACTCTCTGTGCCCCTCCTCTGTTCGTCATGTGGTCTCTCCCACACAGATAGCTGTCTTATTGATAGCTGTCAGTTTCAAGTGCTTCACTTCATTAAGATGCAGAGATACAGTGTGGAGCAGAGGAGCCAAAACTGTACTTAAGCAAAAGTACTGTTACTTTACAAAAACTAGTACAGAAGTAAAAGTAAAACTAGTCATCAAAATAACTAGTTGCACTTGAGTTAGAGTACAAAAGTATTTACTGCAAAAATGACTTGTGAGTAACTTCAGATAAAAAAGTAAAGACACTGGTACACCATTGTCTTTTTCCTGAAGTCTTGTATTTGATGTAGATATGACTGGAATTATTTTAACCACAGGTGGTCTTCTCAGGTTAAGGTAACCAAAGAACATACACCTTTATTTAAGGTGTATGTTCATGCGAAGTCATCATCTTCCAATGAGATAACCTGCCACATATACACCAGGACTCACAAAATATTACATCATTATTATATTCTATTAAGTACACCAGTAAGTAATCTCCCTATCTTTCATAGACAATAGAATTAGAGAGGTGACCCAATCAATCTCTTATCTCTCTGAAAATGTCTCATATCAGATGACCCATTTAAGCTGATTAGCAGATGATGCCGTGATATTTTATCATCAGACAGGAGCAGACACAACAGAAGCTTAGCAAGTTACTGCTGTGGACAGGGTCAGCAGCAAAACATATTTTAGACACCTAAAAAAAAAAATCAACATCAGTTTAAGTGTATGCTATATTTCGAATATTTCCACAGCTTTACACAACTGTCAGACAGTCACCTTTGATAGTGAAATGAACTGAATTTATCCAGGCTTTTTTGAAAAACATTTTACCTTGCAGAGCACCACCTGTTGCTTGTCAGCTTCTGCCTCAATCAGTTAGTGTTATTGTGTGACTTTTGTGTTTTAAAGGTTCAGTTCAGACCCTCCAAAGTCACAAAATAACACTGACTGATCAAGGCACTGGTGGACCAACTGGTGTTGTTCTGCAGGGAAAAAATACTGATTTTGTCAGTGAAGTGTGGCTTTCAAGAGAGTGTTAGCTTTGGACTGGTGTGAAAATGTTCACTTTAATTTAATATTAAGCCAAACAGCAGACCAGACTGTTATACTTAGTTTTACCAAGTGTGGCACTTGACTTAGCTGGTGCTCATAAGTGAAATATAATTACACTGTATCCCAACAGAAAATTTGCACATTGTTTAACATTGATGCCCTCTGTCCACAGGTAATCCATAAAATATGCACCTTTTTTACATCATGTAACCAAACCATACTCAAAATCCATCTGGGGTAGTAACTCCTTAAAGATGGGTGACAGGCCTATTTGCGTTTGTAATGTGAGCTGCCTCTTAAAACGAAAAACACATTTTATGTTGTTAATATCTACTGGAAATGACATACAATATAGTCAGTAGCAAATACCCCTGCTTGTTATTAGCGATGGTCTTTTACCAGAAAATTCGAGCTCCCAGTTAATCTCCCTCCAGTCAGCTGACACTGTATTTTGGTATTTGTAGTAAAATAAGAAGGTAACATGTATGTAATTCCTCATTTCAACTTAATAAATCAGCTGTTCCTCATCCATCACGGCACGTTCAAAGCAAGCGACAGGAATAAATAGAAACAGGGTGTCCAGCAAAGCTCAGCTCTACACGGCGCATCATGTCGCTTGCAGCCAGTTATGTTATCTCTTTTATCAGCTTCAAATTGAAAATGTTGTCATATTGGTGCAATTTTAGTTTTCCTTGCAGCCCAACTCTGGCATGTCTCTTCTCGTCGCCCCAAAGAACACATGAAGATTCAAATAAACAAACAGTGTGTCCTGCTCAACGCTTCTGACCTCTACTGAAGTTGGATGTCCTCCCTGTTGCAGAAACTGGCCTGGGCTCGATTGTAAATTTCACACAGCCTGTAAGACACTGGTGGCTTCGTTAGTCTAACTGATGGTAAGGTAAAGCTGTGAAATATAAAAAATATTAAGTACATTTAAATTAATAGACTTTTTTAGGAGTCTAAAATACATTTTGCTGCTGCCCCGGTCCACAGCAGTACATTGCTTAGCTTCCATGTCGGTACTTTTCTAAGCAATAGATTGACTTTAAAAAAGTCCAGACCTTTTTCTGCTGTATGATAGGATCATATAACAACAAAAAAGAAACATACCACTTGTAGTTGATTAGACTGAACACAAGGTCAACAGGGTCACTCAGATGATCCTCACAGGCAGGCAGATGAGTTATGCTTTTATTTTTCTGGTGTTGTTTAGTTTACACGCGATCTTCTCTGCATCATTCAGGGGGACAAAAAGGTATTTGAGTGAATAACAACTTGAATTTTCTTTTTTTTGCCCAGCTGTTGAAGTCCTCAAGGTCAGACTTGTCAGGTAAGTTGGCATCATCCAGCCATTGTGGATACAGAAAAGACTATTGCCCCTTATCAGCTAAACTTGATTTGCTACCAGAGGCGATGGATTTAACCAGCCACACTGAATCAAGCAAAGACCTACCACCCCTCATCAGGTGAACATGATTTGCTGTCAGAGGCAATGGAGTTATCTAGCCACACTGGATCTTACAAAGATTACCGCTCCTCATCGACACAATCATCCAGTGAAGATGAGAAAGCTAATGATGGTAAGTAATGAAGTCACGCTAATGTTAAGAAATTTTATTTAGGTCATTTGCGCTTACAGTTTAAAACCCACTGGCTTTGAAGTCTGACAGTACCTCAGGCTTAAAGCTTTACTTAACCAGCATAGTTTTTCATCTTCCTCTGTAAAAATTGCTAAGCAACCTAACTGACATTATGTGAGAAGTAGTCTAGATGGATGTTTCGAAGTGGAAAAGTAGCACAAGTCTTCATTGCTATTCTATGTGAGACAGCCAAGAAAAGGTAGCCTTCCAAACAGCGTGCGTGACTGGGGCTCATTGCAGATTTCTTTGTACTCGCTCATCAGATGGAGGACAGCCAAACTTGTCCACCACAAGGTCACCTGTTAAGAGGCTAAAGAGGACTGTAACTCGAGGACATAATGATGATGGGAGTGATGCTGATGATGATACGGGTACATCCAGGCATTGTAAAGCAAAGTGAAGTGCCCAGTCTGAGTCCAGGACTGTTTTATTGTGCTATTGTCCTCTTTCTCAGATGCAGATTTTAGTTCATTCACTCTACTAAAACGGCAACTTTTACAGATGGGAAGGAGCAACAGACCACCAGAGGAGCCCATGTTAAGAGACGAAAGAAGACTACAACTAAAAGGCACGATGATGGGGAGGATGATGATGATGAAAGTGATGATGATGGTAAGTTCAGGCATTGTAAACACAAGTGATGTTTCCAGCCTGAGTTTAGTACTTGTTCACTGTACTAATGTCATCTTTCTTAGGCGGAGAGGAGCAACAGCATGATGAGGATGATAAGAGTGATAATGAGGGGGGTAAGGCCAGGCATTGGAAACACAAGTGATGTTCTCAGTCACTGTACAAATGTATCTTCGCACATCCTTCTCAGATGCAGAGGAGATACAAATGGAGATACTGGTGTAGTTTTAACTTTATGTCATTGTCAGTGATATTTTTCCTTGTTTAACCAACTTAACGTGCATAGATATAAACAATAAATGCCTTTGCTGATCTTGGTATTAGCAATTCAGTTCCTCTGTTAACAGAGGTTGAATTGTTGAATTCATGTTGAGTTGGTGTGAAAAACCTTTTTGTGACACTTGAAAGTTGCTAGGCAGGGGCTAAAACACAAACAGACCTTTTCTTTTGCCTAAATTATGTATTACAAGCCATACTTTATAGTGTATCAATTAAGATTTCTGCATTCTATAATTCTATGCAGGCACCTTTCCTTGGCTGCACTCTTTTTAGCCAAAACGTTTCTGGCTGGCTCTGATTGGACATGCTATGCAGGATAACAACTACATAGGGCCAAATTTCTTCTAAAATGGAAGAAAACTGAAGTTGATGAATGAATTTTAAGAGCTTATAGTGAAATAATTTGGGCTAATGTAGATCCAAATGTTTATCAGAAGTTGCCTAGCAATTCTCAAATCTTACTGAATATTTTTCCCACATTTTCAACATAATTAAGCTGTAACACATGAGAGGGAGTGCTGTTGTACGATATATCAGCACAGCTTTGATTCAATCTAGGCGCAAGGTCGGAGGTCGACTCTTGCTTGAATACATCATACTGTTACCCACGGCAACAACAAGCATGGCTGAAAGCGAAATTATTACAGACTCTGCTGTGGTTCCAAAAAGAGGAGAAGCTTCAGTAGTGTGGAGTAAACTGTGGCGTCCTGAATGTTTTATGAACAGCCGCCGACTTCTCAGACTCATAGCAACCTACAGCGAGTTACCCTTCCTGCAGAAGGAAGTCATTCAGTGACTCCGCTGGCAGCAGCACAGCATCTCTCCTTCTCTTCTCTTCCCGTGCGCATATAGGTAGGTAATAAAAACCTACATGCTGATCACGGCTCAACAAAAAACGACATATAAGTTATGGTATCATATCAGCCTGTCAGAGTGATGATTAGAGGAGAAATGGCACAGCATAAAGGCCTAGGTGGTAAAAAACAACTCAATCATTTAAGATTTTGAGAAGGAGAAGGAACTCGCCTGTTGATTTATATATATAGATCCCAGGATACATTTTTGTATTTGGGAGCTGTTTAAATTCGTAATCTGTGGCAGATTTTTGTTTAGTTTTTACTGAATATTTAAAGGTAAACTGTCAGGTTGGCATGTAAAACTTATTTTGTTGCAATTCCATGATATTAAATTAATAATAAAATATTATTTTTAACTAATTTGTCATATTGTCAAGAATATTGTTGTCACAAAAATACCCTGAAATATCATGATATTATTTTAGGGCCATATTGCCCACCCCTACCACTGACTATGTTGTAAAGCTGCATATACTGTTATCACTGTTATAAAGCAGTAGTCCTTGTGTCCACAGGCTACACAGGCAGCTGTTGACTACATGTTGTAACAGTAGAAGTGGACACGACAAATTGCAAAATTGCTGCAAAACAGGTAAATGTTTTCAAGACGGTGTAAGATGTGCTTGCTGACAAAGCACAATTCAGTGACAGTGATGTTGCTCAGTACATGTCCTGTGTCCTTCGCGTACTAAAATCTGAAACGACGCAGTAAACTCACTATCGATGTGTCCAAAGGACGCACCCTTCTATTTTCGGTGATAATACAAGATTTTTAACAATAAGTGAACGTTGAAATCAGAGAGGCAGCGGCATTGCATGACTTTACTTCCAAGGTCAAAGATAAAAAATGGTAAACCTAAACTATAATCAACTTCTTTGTTTGGTGATTTGTAGACCCTGCAAAATTATGAGTAAGGAGGCGCTGAACTGATGAGGAGAAGATTGCAGTCAAGCGAAGTATGGTCAAATTCCTTGAACTAAGGAGGGTGCCAGCAAAGAGGGACTGCCTGCTGTGCATTCGCAAAGAGTTCCCAGTCCTTAGAAGGCGAACATGGAAAGAAGTTAAGTATTTTGTCCACAGTGAAATAATCAGAATCGAGGAAGAGCTTGCAATGTAGAGGGGATGTTTTATGCCTATGTTCCAGTGCTATATTTCTATTTTGGGATGATATATTCTGATGTTTGTATGATTTACAGTTCAAAAACAGCATTTCAGAACCCTTCTTTAACTTATACTCGCCCTTTAAGTAGCCCCTCAGTTCAGCCTCTGTTTGAAATCATGATTATTATCGCAATGTTCATGCTCTCTGTTCTCATATTCCGTATCAGATTCGGTCTCAAACATGTATGGTTTGGTTTGAGAAGTAGCCATTACCAGTCGAATAAGAAATTGGGTAAGAGGACAAGAGGCAGAAGTAGAGGAGTGAAGAGGATGGGAAGGCAAGGGAAACTGAGGAGACAAGTGACAGTTATACATATATGAAAGAGAGCAGCTGTGCTACAGCCATGTCTGCATTGTAGTCGCACCGAGGCTGTCCGCCAAGGTCTGTACCTGAGCGCATGGGCAAGGCAGCACAGCCATGAAGAAGAGGTGAAGTAAATGGAAAAGAGGGATCGAGGGAGATTTAAGATAGAGGAGAGAACGCATTAAGATGAGAGACAAACTTATGCAAAAAAAAAAAAAAGAATCATGGTGGATAGGCTAGAGGGAGGGAGACAGGGGGAGGAAGGGATAAGAGGAAGAGACTAAGGCCTGGAGCACACTGCTTGTGTGAGGCAACCTCGCCAAACTGCACATGGACTGCGTTGTTGCTGCAGTGTTGCCGCAGAGCTGCATGCATGCTGTCGCAACTACTATGTTTCTACAATTAAAAGTTGATACTCCATGCAAGCCACTGATCAACAACACAGACCTGCAAAAAAATTCACAATAAAAAGCCTTGTGTTTACAAATGTCTGAGTGATCCAGACGCTGAGTAGTGAGAGATTGTTTAATGCCAGTGTGATCATCAAAAGACCATTTTTGCTGTCTGTTTTTGCTGAGAACCATGCACATCATGTGGAAAAAATCAGCAAGACTCTGGATCTCTAGATGTTCTGAAGCTCAGCAGCAGCCGCACTGTACCTGAGCAGCACTGCTCATGTAGGTTTATGGCTGCTCTGATCTGGTACCATGATGCACATGCACTGCTCACACATGCAGTGTGGCCTGACCTAAGCGGGAGAGACAGCAAATGAGAGAGCTCATAGGGTTGTTGAGAGAGCAAGAAAGAGGTTGAGAGATGCATAAATATATATAAAGAGAGATGAAGGGAGGAGAAAGGTGTGTTGAAAAACTTTTTTGAAAGCTACTCTCCTGTTTACAAGTCCCTGTGTAGCTTTGTGTTTGAGCTGGGACTGACTGCTGTGGTTTGTAACTTTCCAGAAAGATGTTTGTTTGAGCATACGTGAAAGTGTTCTGTAATACTGTCATCATAGCTTTGGATAGATGCTATATTAAATTGAACATGTTACAGACGTGCACACAACTGTATATTCTTCCATCCATCCATCCATCCATTTTCATCCGCTTATCTGGGACCGGGTCGCGGGGGCAGCAGGCCGAGCAAAGCACCCCAGACATCCCTCTCCCCAGCAACGCTTTCCAGCTCCTCCTGGGGGATCCCAAGGCGTTCCCAGGCCAGATGAGATATGTAATCCCTCCAGCGTGTTCTGGGTCTGCCCCGGGGCCTCCTACCAGTGGGACGTGCCTGGAACACCTCCCGTGGGAGGCGCCCAGGAGGCATCCTGATCAGATGTCCCGAACCACCTCAACTGACCCCTTTCGATGCGAAGGAGCAGCGGCTCTACTCCGAGCTCCCTCCGGATGTCCGAGCTCCTTATCCTATCTCTAAGGCTGAGCCCAGCCACCCCACGGAGAAAACTCATTTCGGCCGCTTGTATCCGCGATCTCATTCTTTCGGTCACTACCCAGAGCTCGTGACCATAGGTGAGGGTTGGGACGTAGATGGACCAGTAAATCGAGAGCTTCGCCTTCCGGCTCAGCTCCTTCTTCACCACGACGGTCCGGCGCAGCGCCCGCATCACTGCAGAAGCCGCCCCAAACCGCCGATCCATCTCACGCTCCATTCTCCCCTCACTCGTGAACAAGACCCCAAGATACTTGAACTCCCTCGCTTGGGGCAGTAACTCTCCCCCAACCCGGAGGGGACAATCCACCTGTTTCCGGCAGAGAACCATGGCCTCAGATTTGGAGGTGCTGACTCTCATCCCGACCGCTTCACACTCGGCTGCAAACCGCTCCAGTGCGTGCTGGAGGTCAGAGTGTGATGAAGCCAACAGAACCACATCATCTGCAAAAAGCAGAGATGCAATTCTGAGGTCACCAAACCGGACCCCTCCCTCCCCCCGACTGCGCCTCGAGATCCTGTCCATGAAAATCACAAACAGGATCGGTGATAAGGGACAGCCTTGGCGGAGGCCCACACCCACCGGAAACGTGCTGGACTTTACACCAAGTATGCGGACACAGCTCTCACTTTGGTCATACAGGGACCGGATGGCTTGTAGCAGCGAGCCCGGTACCCCATACTCCCGCAGTACCCCCCACAAGACCCCCCGAGGAACGCGGTCGTAAGCCTTCTCCAAGTCCACAAAGCACATGTAGACTGGATGGGCAAACTCCCCGACCCCTCCAGCAGCCTCGCAAGGGTAAAGAGCTGGTCCACTGTTCCCCGGCCAGGACGGAATCCGCATTGCTCCTCCTGAATCAAAGGTTCGACAATCGGTCGGAGCCTCCTTTCCAGCACCCTTGAGTAAACTTTACCCGGGAGGCTGAGCAGTGTGATACCCCGATAATTGGAGCACACCCTCCGGTCCCCTTTTTTGAAGATGGGGACCACCACCCCGGTCTGCCACTCTGCAGGCACCGTACCCGACCTCCACGCGACACTGAAAAGGCGTGTCAACCAAGACAGCCCAACAATGTCCAGAGCCTTCAGCATCTCTGGGCGAATCTCATCCACACCCGGCGCCTTGCCGCTGGGGAGCTTTTTAACTACCTCAGCGACCTCTGCCAGGGATATGGGCGAGAATTCCCCTGAGTCTTCAGGCTCTGCCTCGTTCACAATGGACGTGATGGCCGGGTTCAGGAGGTCCTCAAAGTGCTCCTTCCACCGCTCAACGATGTTCCCAGTTCGGGTCAGCAGTTCTCCATCTCTGCTGAACACAGCCTGAGACAAGCCCTGCTTTCCTTTCCTGATACGTCTAACGGTCTGCCAGAACTTCCTTGAGGCCGACCGAAAGTCCTCCCACACCCGGGTTTTTGCCTCAGAGACCGCCACAGCTGCAGCCCTTCTGGCCAACTGGTACCTGTCTGCTGCTTCAGGAGACCCCTGGGCCAGCCAGACCCGAAAGGCCTCCTTCTTCAGCCTGACAGCCTCCTTCACCGCCGGTGTCCACCAGCGGGTTCTCAGGTTACCGCCACGACAGGCACAGACGACCTTCTGACCACAGCTCCTAGCAGCCACCTCCACAATGGAGGCTTTGAACATGGCCCACTCCGACTCCATGTCCCCAACCTCCCCTGGGATGCACGAGAAATTCTTCCGGAGGTGCGAGTTGAAGACCCTACGGACAGGGGCCTCAGCCAGACGTTCCCAGTTCACCCTCACTACACGTTTGGGTTTACCAGGTCTGTCCGGCAGCCTCCCCCGCCATCTGATCCAACTCACCACCAGGTGGTGATCAGTTGACAGCTCTGCTCCTCTCTTCACCCGAGTATCCAAGACACACGGCCGCAGATCTGATGATACAACCACAAAGTCGATCATCGATCTTTGGCCTAGGGTGTTCTGGTACCAGGTACACTTATGAACCTCCCTGTGCTCGAACATGGTGTTTGTTATGGCCAGTCCATGACTAGCACAGAAGTCCAATAACAAAACACCACTCGGGTTCAGATCAGGCAGGCCGTTCCTCCCAATCACTCCCCTCCAGGTTTCTCCGTCATTGCCCACGTGAGCGTTGAAGTCCCCCAGGAGAACTATGGAGTCCCCAGCCGGCACCCCTTGCAGGACACCGCCAAGAGACTCCAAGAAGGCCGGGTACTCCGTACTGCTGTTGGGTGCATAAGCACAAACAACAGTCAGAGACCTACTCCCTGCGACCCGCAGTCGCATAGAGGCGACCCTCTCGTTCTCCGGGGAGAACTCCAACACAGCGGCGCTCAGCCGGGGACTTGTGAGTATCCCCACACCCGCCCGGCGCCTCTCACCCTGGGCAACTCCGGAAAAAGCGAGAGTCCAGCCCCTCTCCAGGAGTTTGGTTCCAGAACCAGTGCTGTGCGTGGAGGTGAGCCCAACTATATCTAGTCGGTACCGCTCCACCTCCCGCACCAGCTCCGGCTCCTTCCCCCCCAGAGAGGTGACATTCCACGTCCCTAAAGCCAGTCCGCGTCGCCAGGGATCAGCATGCCCGGGGCCCTGCCCCTGCCTGCCGCTCGGCACACAAAGCACCCGACCCTGATGTCTGTCCCTGCGGGTGGTGAGTCCACAGGGCAATATTCTTGTTATCAAATATTCTGTGTGTAAGTGACTAATGGGAACAACAATATTTCAAATATGTCCAGTATTGAACCTGACCATAAGCCAGTAAAACATACACTAGGCTAAACAAAGGCACAACAAAACAAAATTAAGGCAAATTAAATCTGGACAAGGCAGAGGAAGTAAATGTGTGTAAGTCAAATCAAAGACAGCAACAACGTCAGTTTAACATTTCCTGAGAACTATTTCCTTTTGGCATTAATATTGTTTTTCTGTCTCAGATGTTTTCTTAAATTTTCTTTCTTAAATTGTTTTCTTTACTGTTTTCAAATTTCTTAAGAAAAATAATTATATTAAATATTTGTCAGTTGGCCTGAAATAAAATATCAAAAGTGCTCCCTCCTGAAATGATCATATTAGTAGTACAGTTTGTAATAAAGACAAAAAAATAGCCCTTCTAATGATAATTAGATGTTGTTGTTTTTTTTAATTTAAACAATTAGAGTGACAGATTATGGTAATAACATATTCAATATGTCCTAGTTGACCACGACACAGGGTAGGTGCAGAGTATTTAGGTAATAATCTGGGTGAAAATATGAAATTAAGCCAAATTTATCCTCAGTGAACTCAGATTAAGTTTACTTCAATAAATATTACTGGTTAAATACTGTGAGTCAATAAAAATTCAAACTGAGTTTCTCGTCCTCACTTTGTTGGTTGAAAACTTTTTTTAAGACTTGATGTTATATATATTTGTTAAGGGCGCCACCTAGTGTTTAGAATCAACTTTTAATATGTGAAGCAGAAATGCTGGGGCGTTTTTACTTATACAAGAGTGTGTGTGTGTGTAAAGGGGAAGTAGTGTGTGTATATAAACTGATGTCGAAGACAATCTGATCATCATCTGATTTGATCATCAGAGACTTGACAGACTCCACTCCTTCATCTGAGAGGTGAGAGACGCACAGACACACAAGTTAAATTATCAACTTTTATTCATTTCTGCATTTATCTATTTATTTTCAATTTTATTTTAGCATTCATTCATGAATTCATTATTTTGTTTATTTTATAAATTCTTTTCATAAATAGTTTTTACTGCTGTATTTACATACACTTCATTTATTTTTTCCCGTATGTATGCCCTTATTTATACATGATCATCCATATTGATGTATTCATTCCTGTATTTAGTCATACATTTATTTATTTATACATTCATTTATGTTTTATTTATACATTCTTGCCTGTAGTCATTTATTTAGGTCTCAATTTATTTATGTATTCAATCATACTTTTAAGTTCTTTTTTCATCCTTCATACACTTACTTGATTTTTCTTCATACATATTTTTTATGTATGATGTAGTATATGTAAGTTATATGTATGTTAATTACATTTAAGAATTGTATTCTCAACAACTGCCTCACAGTAACATAACAATAAAAAGGCTTGACTTGAATAATTTTTCAGGTTGTAAAAGAGGTAAAACTATTAAGTATTTCACAATAAATAAGCTTAGAACAAATCAGACAAAACAAAAAAAAAAGAAGGAACATTTCTTTTTTTTTAAAATGCATCTATGTTTATGTCAAACTAATACATTTATTTTTTGTTAAATGTAAAAAATGTGTGTTGTAATATTCTTAAATATTTCTGTAATCTTCGGGCAGTTACAGTGTATCTGTGGTGCTTTATGATGACATTTTAATATTGGCACTTTACATTCACTACATACTTTATTTATATTCTTTATTTTATTTCTTTATTTTATTCTTATTTCTTTGTCTTTTCATTCATTAAATAATATTCTCTCTTTCTGTCCAGTGACTTCAGAGAGACCTCTTCTTTTCAACCACCATGTCAAATCAAACTATGGAACCTCAGAACGACGTGGGGCGCTACAACAAGCCGGTACTGTAACAAAAACATCAAGTACTTTTGAGGATAAGTCCCAGCAGTGTATGTCAGCTTACTCGTAAACCAACCTGTTAGATTTTTCTGAGATCTGCGTACCAGCAGTTTATAATGCTCTTACATGTATTCTTTAATCTGTCATTCTTTATTTACTAATTTTGTTTTTTTTAAATCATCTTTAGGTGCCGAGGTCCAATCTCGGGGACGTTGATGATTCTGAGACTTTTACTGATGATGTCATACCCCCACCCACTGGCAGAGGATATCCACCTGCAGGCAGTAAGACACATTTAACTTAATAGACCAGTTATTTATCGGTATGTGATGGTAACTTAAAACATTCAGAAATTCTTAATGTATACCCTTAAGGAAAACTGGCTCACATTAGAGTTGCTCTTTTATAAACACACATGGAGAAATTATAAGAAAACTAGAAAACAGACAAATATGTGTTTTATGCATATAACACAAGTCATTTATGTGAAAGTCCGTCATTATTGGCATACCAATTCTTAAGCCATGGCCAAAAAACATGTTTAGTCAGGTCACAGTGACCTTTGACCAACAAAAATCTAATCAGTTCATTGTTGAGTCCAAGTGGACATTTGTGCCAAATTTGAAGAAATTCCCTTAAGGTGGTCTTGAGATATCAAATTAACGAGAATGGGAAAGATGGACAGATGGACAGACATACAAATGGACATATGGACAGAATTAATTACAGGCAACCAAAAAACATAATGTCTTGGCCATGCATGAGTATTGTACATTAAAGTCAGCATTGTACAGTTTAAAATGCCTAGATAATAATAGCTGCTGACAGTGGAAATAAGTCCAATGGCCAATCTGTTAATTGTCTGATCAGTGATCAATAATCAATAAAGCATGGTGTACTTTCCCTGTATTCCTCCCTCTCAGATTCTCTGTCAGTGCAGAACGTTGACATGTGTCAGCAGATTAATGAACCAAACCACTACACGGCTGCCTATGACATCCAAAACCTGGTGGTCCGTCGTGGTCAGGAGTTTTTGATGCGAGTCACCTTCAACCGCCCACTGATGCAGGGCGATGACTTCCAGGTTGAATTCCTGATTGGTGAGTTTGAACTGATTCTCTGATAATAGTGTCTGCTGGACTCTCACATCACTCTCTCTTCACTGACTATTCACTGAAAATTTTTTGATTTGATTTAGCTGTTCATTACAAAGATTCCTTTATTTCAGCCCTTCAGGCTTGAATCACTGAAAATAAGGATAAATAAAATAAGAGATATAGTATTAGGGACAGTGACACTTCCAAAAGTTTATAAGATGTTTAGATATATGATTGAAATCTCTTCCTCTTTTTTCGCTTCATTTCATCTGACTTCATTTCATTACATCTTACCAGTGAACTGAACATCTTCAGTCTGTGTCACTGACACATACAAGAGGGCGTGGTTTCTGAATGGAGCGCACTTAGTGGTCACACCTCAGCCCACCGGAGACTAAACATTTAAACTGCTCCCAGTCAGTTGATGAAAAGACGCCCGTTAACAGTCCCCCACTGAACAATTAGGCTGCTTCTCATTCATTTAACTGGCTAATTAGTACACACACTCCCCATGGCTCTGTCACACACACACACACACACACACACACACACACACACAGCTGCTGTCTGACAGATGTTCTCCCTGTCTCCTCCCCCTTTTCCCTCCACTCTTCTTGTCTCCTTTCCTTGTCTCCTCTCCTTGACTGCTCTTCTTGTCTCTGTGCCATGTTTTCTCTCGTTGATTGCTCTCCTTGTCATCTCTCGTTTCCTCTCATCTCATTGTTTCCTCTCCTCTTATGTCCTTGTTTCTTCTACTCTCCTCATCTTTTCTCCTTGTTTTTTCTTCTTGTCTCTCTTCCTTGTCTCCTCTCCATGTCTTATCTCCCTGTTTCCTCTCATCTCATTGTTTCCTCTCCTTCACTTCTTCCCTTGCCTCCTCCCCTTGTATCCTGTCCTTGTTTCCTCTCCTCTCCTTGTTCCTCCCCTTTACCTATCTCCTTGTTCCTCTCCATGTCTGCCCTCATTGTTTCCTGTCATGTTTTTGTTTCCTTTACTTTACCTCTCCCATTGCCTCCCCCCCTTGTATCTTGCTGTTGTTTCATCTCCTCTCTTTGTTTCTCCCCTTTACCTCTCTTCTTGTTTCCTCTTCTTGTCTGCTACTACTGTTGTTTTCTCTCATCTCCTTGTTTTCTCTCCTTTTATCTCCTTGTTCCTTTTTCTCTTCTTGTCTCCCCTCCTTGAGCCCCCTCTTGTCTCTTCTCCCTGTCTCTTCTCCTCTACTTGTCTCCTGTCCTCATCTCCACCCCTTTGCTTGTTTCCTCTCCTTTGTCTCTCTCCTTGTTTAATCTTCTCGTCTCGTATCCTTTCCTTGCCTCCTCTTATTATTTCCTCTCATGTCCGTATTTCTGCTCTTCTCACCTTCTTGTTTCTTTTACTCTCTTGGTCTCCTCTCCTTGTTTCCTCTTTTTTCCTTGTTTCCTCTCCTTACCCCCTTGCGTTGTTTCCTCTCATCTCTTTGTTTCCTCTCCTTGTTTCTGCTCCTCTTGGTGTCTTCTCTCCTCTTCATCACTGTTCCTCTTCCTCTTTCTTCTTCTCTTCCTCCTCCTCCAGGTTCCAACCCGTCACCCAGTAAGGGTTCCCTGGTGGCGGTGACCTTCGGTGCTCGTCGTGGTGGACCATGGTCGGGTCGGATTATGGAGCAGCAGGGAGAGTCTGTGGTGCTGGGCATCACACCAACACCCAATGCCATTGTGGGGAAGTACCGTACATACGTGGCCATTGCGGTTGGCGGCAGCATGCAGAGAACCAGGAGGGACACCAACACTGACCTTTATCTGCTGTTCAACGCCTGGTGTCCAGGTATGAACGCCTCCACTGCCACCCTGAGGAGGAGGGAGTTGCTGCTTGAATTTACAGTCATGAACGCTTGATTTCTGAGCTGAATCACTTCCTGGTGTGTACATTCTGATTTGTTTTTTGAGTAAAGTTTTCTGTCAGATGTAGAGAATGTAAGAATTTCAATTAAGAGTTTGGGTATTATCTGTGGTATTTCTTTAAAAAAAACAAACATTGGTCACCAAGGAGAATTTTCAGAAGTCTGTCCTTCACCACAGTTGTAGGAAATCTAGACACGTTTTTGTTTCACATGATTTCTCACAGAATTAGTCTTAACGAAGAGTTTTAGTGCCATGTATTGAGGGATGATTTTCAAGTCTTACCTGTTTAAATTTTCAGGAAAGGTTCTTATGTTACATTAAGTTTACAACATGTTTATTTAAATCTTTCATACTGCCTCCTGTTATAGAGAATTTTATTAGTTTAGTGTTTTACATTTTATTGTTCCTGATGAGTGGTATTAAAATGCTATTGTATGTGTCTGTCTTTGCAGAGGATGCTGTATTTCTTCCCAATGAAGGAGAGCGGCATGAGTACGTCCTGAATGACTACGGGATGATCTACCAGGGTTCAGTCGGATCTGTGTCACACCGTGACTGGGTGTATGGACAGGTACACACACACACACACACACACACACCTACATCATAGCAAATTATAAAGAATAGACTCAAAGTCAATGTGTTATCTCCTTGCAGTTTGAGCGTGGTATTCTAGATGCCTGTATTTACATCCTGGATGCATGTCGGATGCCAATCTATGACCGTGGCAGCGTCATCAAAATGGTCAGGATGGGATCTGCAATGGTGAGAATCCAGTTTCACCTGCTAAACTTTTATTTTGCCGTGTTCAGTTTTTTTGTTTTTTTTTACTTTTTTTTTGGCATTTTTAGCTAAGCCACCTTAGTTCATAGGAAAGATTCTTACAAAATTTGGTTGAGACATTCATGATCACCAGAGTTTAATTCCTGGTGATACTGACAATTCACCGACTTCATCTAGTGCCACAAGCAGGTCAAACTTTACACAAAATACCTCTAAATTCCTGTTAGCCTCAGCTGTGCTTTAAAGATTAAAACGAATGCAAGCATGCAATTATATCAGATCTCAGTGCATTGCAATGACATGATGAACATTGGCATGTTATTATGCTGATGTAAGTATGTTAACATGTTAATATGCATATCATTACACCATACATTAGCATGCAAAATGTTAACTTTTTTTTGCTACCAGGCTGGCATGATAAAGTAAACCAACATGCTAATTAATGTCTTTCCTCAGATTAACTCTCAGGATGATAGGGGCGTGTTGGTTGGGAACTGGAGTGACGACTACTCGATGGGCAGGGCCCCGACATCTTGGACAGGCAGCGTCAAGATCCTGCTGCAGTACGCCAACACTGGAGTCCCTGTCTGCTTCGCCCAGTGCTGGGTGTTCGCTGGAGTCTTAAACACCTGTAACAACACTCTTACTTACCATGATACGCTTTTAAAATGCCGGTGTCATGTCAGGACTGCCAGCTAGCTTTAAGCATAGGTCGACTGATGAGTAGGCCCAGTGAGCATAGGCCTAAGGGTTGTTTTGCAACCACAAAAAAAGCCAAAAACACATATAGAGACACAAAAAAACACAATAACAGCCATAAAAAAACACTAAATTACTAGACAGAGAGACATGAAACTGCCACAAAGAGACGCAAAACAAACACCAAGTTTTGCAGAAACGTCGAAAAATGACTACAGAGAGAAATCTTTATCGGAAAAGTAAATGTAAAGTAAATATATAAATATATATGTAATGTAAAAGCTCTGACAGGCAAGGTGAAAAAAAAATCAAGCAATGTCGGCAAAAACTACATTTATTTCCTACATACAAGATATCATCTCTTATGCATGAGATTCAATCTCCTTATAGGAGCTAAACCTGGCAACTTAATTATGCTGTTTTGAGAGCAAGAAAGCCATGCAGAATAAAGCGTTTAGTGCATGATCCAAAGGGCATTGAAAGTTTAGTCAAATCCAGCATTACCAAAAGGTTTTACCTTCTCAGTTAATCACAATGTTCAGTGAAAAACATAATGGAACTGTGCAGTGGTGCCAGCAGGAGTCACAGACACAGTCTACTCAGTGAATGAGTCAGCTAGGAAGAGATAGAGAGATTGATTCTTTTTTTTGTGCTAACATTACCAATAGAATACCAACTTAAAACTGCGATTAGCCTATCGAATGCATTTCAAATACCAGGAGACCTCAGATTTAGCCAAGAAAACCTAAATCTATCGCCTATCTAGGCGATGATGTTTTTTTCTTTTTTTAATGTTTTAAAAATAGGAGATAAACTCTCACCCTGCCTGTCAGGGCTATCATACAAAACTGTTATTATGTACAGTACTTAAATAATTCTAATTATTTCCCACCACTATCATTTTGTACAAAGCTAGATGCATCAAAGGCATAACATTGTATGAAATTTTAGATGTTAACAATTTAAATATTTCATATCTCCACAGTCCTACGTGCCATCGGCATCCCATCAAGGGTCATCACCAACTTCTGTTCAGCTCATGACAACACAGGCAACCTGAAGACCGACCTCATCTTCAAGCTTGATGGCTCACCAGATAAGGTCAACACCAGGGACTCCATCTGGTTAGTCCAAATGCCTGTCAATCATGTCTGTTGCTGGGAGACTTCCAGTTCAGAAGTATTTTATTTACTTGCCCTGTGCATGTTTCCAAAGTTATGATTTAAACCACAAAGAAAACCTTCAACCAGCTCATCATAGATATAAACATGCTGCCATTACAGCTCACGTCTCACAAGTAGAAAAAATGAAAATACTGAGAATTTTTTAGGTCTCAGACTGTGTAAGGTTTGTGACAATGATTATGTTTGAGGTCAAAGGGTATACAGATATCAAATTAAGGTATTGTGTAATTTGTGGTTTGGGTAACTAAACACACACAAAAAGGTATACTGACAGGTCTTCTTTATAGGAACTACCACTGCTGGAATGAGGTGTTCATTGCACGCCATGACCTGCCACCTGGACTTGGAGGATGGCAAGTGGTGGACGCCACACCCCAGGAGACCAGTGATGGTACGACAGACAGACAGACAGAAAGACAGACAGATGGATAGATCAGTAGACAGGTGGACAATAAACTCTGTGTTTGCTTTACAGGACATTATCGCTGTGGTCCAGCTTCAGTCGCTGCCATCAAGGAGGGACTGCTCTGTCACCCGTATGATGCTGGATTTGTCTTTGCTGAGGTTAGTTTCTACTTTTCTTTCAGTGGAAGAAGTACTCAGATCTTTTTGTTCAGTAAAAGTTGCAATACCACAGTGCAGATTTTTTTTTTTGTTAAAAGTCCTGCAATCAAAATTTAAATCAAATTAAAAAGTAAACTCATTTTGCAGATTGTCTAAATTCAGAATAATGTTGGGGCTGTCAAATGATTCATTGTTAAATTGCGACTAATCACTGCATTGCAATAGTTAATCGCGATCAATCACAATTTTATGTGCATGTCAAAAATTCCATTATTTTGCATTTAAAAAACAGTGTTGAAGTTCATATTATCAGGTTGAAGCTCATTTCAAATCAGTTCTGCACTGCTACAACAATGTGACTCAGAGGAAGGAGACAGCTTCAAAGTGATTGTTCTGTCAAATACAGTGTCGTTTGGTTGTTGTTGTTTTTAAAAAGGGATAACTCTGTTCTGATTGAACATAAATTAGTCACAAATGACAAATATTTTCATTTTCTAGCTTCTCAGATTTTATTGTGTGCTACTTTTATTTATTTTATGTGACAGAAAAATGTAAATAATATTAACATTTTTACAGTTTTAGACCTATCAAAAATTGTTGACATCTTATAGGATAAATATTTAGTTGATTAAATGAAAATATTGTCTAGTTGCAGCCCCGAAGGAGTACAAAAGCTCACGTACTAATATGACCACCTCAGGTGTTTTTATAATTACCTCTTTTTGTTCAATACCTACACATCCTACCTATGCACTGATTATTATTACAATTATTTTGGTCTATTTTTTTCTTCCACCATAAAACATTTCTAACGTTTATGGCACATAAACAAACTTTCCACCCCAAAAAAGATACACTGCACAAACACAGTCCTGCAGGACAGTCTGCACCTTCTGTTGTGTTTATCTTTTGTGTCACTATTTGTACAGTTTGTGTTAGACAGAAAAGACCAAGGGAAAATGGTATACCAAAAAATATACGTATAACAATTGATCTTTATACTATTATCTGCTTAAAGTGATAAACTCGGCTCACAGGAACAGTTTCCCTGAACAGACTACTGATATTTGTTGAGTTCAAGTGTTGTTTTAAACAGTAATATTATGTTAAATTGTCACAATCACAGTGTTTCCTTCCCTCCAGGTGAACAGTGATGTGGTCTTCCACAAGCGTGATCGCTATGGGGTTTTGACTCCATACAGGGTGGAAAAGACTCACATTGGACAAGCTATTTACACCAAGTCACTGGGCAACAACTCACCTAATGACATCACACACAACTACAAGTACCCTGAAGGTAACACACACACACACAAACACACACACATACACACACACACAACCCCCAAGTGACTATAGCTCATAAGACATACACATGACTTTAAATGGTCAAGTGAGTGGTAATAGTTATAATTTTTTGTTGATTATATTTCATATTATTAATCTGAATCTGAAAAGCCTGGTATATAACAAATGTTATGCTATATTACATTACAAATTGCAAACAGTTTTAGTACAATTTTTGCGATGTGGTGGAGTAAAAGTGTAAGTACAAGTACCTTGAATTTGTACAGTAAATGTACTTAGTTACTTTCCACCACTGGAGAGAGCACATGTGTTTGTAGATACTGTGTCTTTAATGTGACTTAATTAAAGTCAGGAGATATGGGGCACCAAATGTAAATACTTGATATCGATATTCTCGCTGATATATTTTGAATATTTAGCTCAATTTCCTCACATTTAGCTAGATTTAAATTTAGATTTAACATTTGTATTTTGGTCTAATATTTAGATTTAGATTTAGATTTAGCATTTCAGTTTTGATTTAATTTTTAGATTTAACATTTAACATATAGATTTAATGTTTAGATTCAACATTTAGATTTAGTTTCAAAATTTTGATTTAGATTCAGCATTAAGATTTAATGTTTAAATTTAACATTTAGAATTACCATTTAGATTTGGCATTTAGATTTAAATTTAACACTTTCATATTACATGTTGTTTGACATGGTTTCCATCTCAAATGTGAGGAAAGTGAGCTTAATATTTAAAATATATCAGCTAGAAAATTGCAAAAGATTTTAACTTTTAGAGTCCCATACTATGACGGAGTTTGTACTGAAGTGATTTCTGTCTGCAGGAAGTGCTGAGGACAACAGAACTATGGCTCGGGCAGAGGAATTCGACTGTGAGAGGGATCACTCTGAGCTGCCTGAGACCCAGCTGTCTATCAACATTAATGCCCCGCAGGTAACACATCTGTCTACATGTCTGTCGTCAATACTTGCATCCATCCATTCATCCATCTGTGTATCCATCTATGCATCTATGCATCCATCCATCACTTTCACAATCCGTCAGGATCCATCTGTGTATCAATTTATCATCCATCCATCAACCTTTCTGAACGTTAATCTGTCCATCCATTCATGTATTCATTCATGCATGCCTTTATCTATCCAACGCATCCATGAATTCATCAATCTATCTATCCATCAATGCATCTGCCCAATTTGTTTATAACTTTGAAAATCAGTGCTGGAGGAAGTAAAAGTCGTATTACCACACTGCCAAAATACTACTGTTACATGCAAATTTTAATTTTACTTACATAAAAGTATGAAAGTATTAGCATTAAAAAAAGATTTAATTCCAGAAGTTAAAGTACTCATTATGCAGAATAGTTCATGTCAGAGTTGGAGCTCGTATTAATAACTTCATATACTGCTTTGTTTATAGGTGATTATGTTTTGTATGAATAATAGGAGTCCACAAAGTAACAAAGGCTGTCAAACTTAGTCGAGTAATTAGTAGTAATATTTCCGTCTGGGATATCGTGAAGTAAAAGTATACTGTTACATAAATAAATACTCAAGTACAAGTACCTCCGAATTGTGCTTTCTACAGTACTTAGCTGTTTGACACTCAAACTTACCATTTCAGGTTTTTAGTTGAAAGAAAAATGAAGTTCACGGAATCAACTGCAGCAAACTGGCTGTTTACTGGTAACGCCCACTAACAGTGGTGCCATAACTTCCCTACTTCCCACCATCCTTTAAACAGTGGTAGATTTATTCAAGTGCTGTACTCAAGCACAAATTCAAGCTACTTGTACTCTGTGCCCCTCTCTGTAGGTTCCCCTGGGTCAAGACGTGAACCTACAGGTGGATTTCAACAACCAGGGTGAATACCCCATAACAGTCCAAACTCACCTGGCCGCATCCGTCATCTTCTACACCGGAGTCATCGCCAGTCATCTGAAAGACCTGACCTTCAACATCACAGTGCCGCCCCATGAGAGTGAGTGGCAGCAAAGAGGAAGGTCCTGTGTATTTGTGGTTTTTAGAATTAAACTCTGTTACAATCAGGATTTGTGTGTGTGTGTGTGTGTGTGTGTGTGTGTGTGTGTGTGTGTGTGTGTGTGTGTGTTGCAGTAAAGAGTGAGATGCTGATGTTCTCGGCTCAGGAGTACCTGCCTCACCTGGGCTCTCAGCAGTGTCTGCACTTCATTGTGACTGGAACAGCTGACGACCAATCAGTGACTGCCATCAAGGTGGTTGAGCTGCAGACCCCGATGCTCACCCTGACGGTAAAACACACAGCACATAAATCAGCCATCAATTAGAATCATCTGCACATGACTTTAGTAGTTTACCCTATGCATATTTATCTTAATGTACATGAATGAATATAGGCAAAAAGGTGATGCCATGAAACACTTTGAATGACAGCCCCATCGACTGTATAATGAAGGAATAAAAGCATTGAGAAATGTATTTATAAAAACAGAAATAAGTGAGTTTGAGAGAAAAAGTAGGGAGGGCATTGCAAAACGGAAAATAATACATGAATAAAGACATTTTTAAAAATTGAAAAATTAATACAAAATCCATTTGACAATACATTAAAAACTACAAAAATGATTACAATGTGTAAACAAATATTAAAAAGGGAACCTAAATAGAAAAGTAAATAATAGGGAAATGAATACAAAGGTAAAAGAAAAAAGATGCAGACTTTATCAGAAATATAAATTCACTTCATATTTTATTAATTCATTGATGCCTACATTTGTTTTTGAATAATATTTTTGTCACATTTAATGGCATATTCTATAATTTATCAAGTCATTTATAAATTTAGTTTTGATTTTAGCAACTTCTGTCTTATGTAGAATATAGGCTACAACTATGCCACAAACTTCAATTTTCATGTTTAATTTATTTTGACAGGAAAAGTATCTTAAGCAAATATTTTTTTCTGAAAATTAAAAGCACACTAACAATAACATGGTAACATGTTTTTGAGTCAAACACATTTTTTCAAGCTGAGAAAAGTAACTTTATAAGAAAGATTACACATATGTCTGCTGCTAACTTTAGTTTTCTTTGTCCATCCACATCAGGTTTTGTGTAAGAAGTAGGTTTTAGAGATGTTTTCTTTCTCAATCATCAATTTTTAAAACCAGGAAAATCTCCAAAACTGGGAATCCTTAAACAAAAGGCACACAATACTGTGTGCTGACAGAGGAAAAAATATAATAAACTATTCATATTATGAAGTTTTATGAAGTATTATAGTATTATCGTACCAAAAAAAGAGAAGCCTAATTCCTTGATATCTGAGGTTAAAAAAATCATAATACTTTTGACTAAAACACATCAAAAAAGCAGGAAAAGAATGATGATGATGCATCATCGTCATCCATCATGATCCATGATGATCTAAAAGCATACCCGATATTTACCCGACAATAACACCAAACTCCACTATTATTCACAGAAGAAATACATGAAAATCATCACCCCAGAGACCCCCAGCTTTTGTTTAGCATGCGTTTTTTTTTATTTTTCCTAGCTATCTGGGGTTAGTTGGACCTGATAAGTATAAGAAAACTAAGCACTGTCTTTGAACAGTAAGTTGTTTTGGAAACAGAATGATGTCCTCATATGAGGACCACAGGTTTATTTTTAATATTCACAGGTGTGTTATAACAGTATATGTTATATCAGTGCCTAGCAAAAACTAAATTGCAAACATTTAACATTTAGTATTGCTGCAACAATACAATAATGATGTCCCAATGTCCCGAAATGAGTACTTCCTAATTAGCAGTGTCTTAGCTTGTTGCTGTTGCTAAAAGTGGTCAAATCTGTATGTCATATCAAACTAAAAATGTCATTTAGCAATAATAAATAAGTTTCAACCATAAAATTTGATCAGGTGTTGTACCTTTTCAAATTTGTATCAGAATCTGGTGTAGATTGACGTGGCAGAGATGGCTGCCATCATGTGTTTACATGGAGTAGTGTGTTGTGCTTTTGCTAACACTAGATGGCAAATTCAAAGCGTCCACGAACGAGGACAACAGGTCGAAGTTAAGCAAAATGCAGTTTAGGGTGCAGCAAACCCTAAAATGTAATGTCTTCATATGTGGATGCATGGTCTTCGCCTGATACATCCAGTACTACTTTTTAACCTTCCTAAAGTATTAAGCCTTTGTAGCAATTATCCTATGTAATAGCCTGCAGTAATAGAAAATACAGAGAAGTAGGTCCACCTTGTGCATTTGCAGTAAAATGTGATTAAAAAGATTTTTACTCCAGGCCTGTTATTGTTCTCCTTCTTCTACTACTTTTTCTTTTGTGTTTCTAGGTGAGCGGCCAGCCGCAGGTGCAGAAAGAGATGTTTGTGACCGTCTCCTTCACCAACCCCTTCAACTTCCCCCTGCAGGAGGTCAACCTGTCCATGGAGGGACCTGGACTCATGAGCGACAGGACACATTACTACAGGTACACACACAGCTGTGATGACATGTTGACTGATGTTTGGCTCAGGTGTATTTATACCTGTCTGTGTGTGTTTCAGTGTCATTGATGCTCATGCTTCAATCACCTGGACGGAGCCCTTCACCCCTCGGCTGGAGGGACAGCGCTGCCTCGTGGCAGTGTTGGACTGCAAGAACCTCCGTCAGGTAACCTCCACAACTTCCTGTAAAATTGTAGTTGAATATCATGACTTTTAACTCATCTGTCCACATATTTCTGTCAATAAACCATATTTCCCATCAGCCCAACCCCTTTGGGATTTTTACCCATGTAGCGCTTAAGATCAGTTCAACAGTTTGTTCAGAAACATTTGACAAATAATAAAATCTAGTTTTCCACCTACAAAATTTCCACAAGTAGGATAGAAATGCTGAAAAGATAGTATATTAGCATGCTCAACATAACACAATAATATCTCATATGTTATGGATCTTTACAAGCATGCTGACATGTGCTAACATTAGAATTAACGAATGACAGCCTAGTTCACTAGACATAACATGGTAAACAGCAACACACCAACAAAATTTATATTTTACATGAAGATTAACAAACCAACTGCAGGCATGTTATTGTAGTATGGTAAAGTTAGCATCCAACTCCAAAAGAGCCACAAAACCTATTAAACATTAGCAAAACGTAGTGCATTATGTGCTTTACAACCCACAACTTTGATTAACAAACCCCACTACTTGGTATTATATACAGAATATAAAGTTACGTAATGCTATGTGGGACAGGGGCGCCATCTTGGGGGACTGCCTGTTGTTCAGGCAGCCCAAAATTCTGAATTCCTGTTAAGGCTCATTTATACACAATTTATGTACAAAATAAGATCCGGTCCATTTCAAACATTGCAAACATCTTTGCCCTCATACTTCCATTCATCCTTTATGATGGCATAGATACAGCCAGTAGATGGTGCTAAAGGATGGAATCAAACGTTTCTGGCAACAATAAGTTGACCAGGGTGATGAATTGATCCTTTAAACTGAAGCAGCATTGTAGATGGTGGTGGTCTGTGCAGCAATTATATACTTTCAGACATAAATTCTTTTCAGTATATAATCAATTCATTCCATTCCACCATTATTTAAATTTCTTTGTCGTGTCCTATGGTCTTATCTTGCTGGAACTAATCTCTAGGCATTTCACTACATGCTAAATTTAGCATTAAGTTTTAAGCACAGCCACTAAATCTACCAAATATTTGTAAAATGTCTACAAATAGACAGGATACAGGACATGTACACATTGCATTTTGCTTGCTGATAGGGTTAATGCTAAAAACAAACATGTTATATTAATAACATGACATGTGCAAAGGTTAGCATTCACAGCCCACGGTGTGTTACATGATAACAATAACCATTAAATGTTTTCTGATATTTAATACTCTGACTGTAAGGTGGCACAGTGTTGCAGTGGTTAGTATTGATGCCTCACAGCAGTTCAAACTCCAGGTGAGGGAGGCCTTCTGTGCAGAGTTTGCATTTTTTCCTTGTGTCAGTGTGAGTTTTCTCAGGGTACGTCGGTCCAAAAAGTCCAAAGGTTAATTGGTGACTTTAGATTAGCCATAGTTGTGAATGTGAGCGTGTAATAACCTGTCCAGGGTGTAACCCGCCTCCCAGCCAGGGTAAGCAGTTTCAGAAAATAAATGAAAGAATGAAAGCATTTCACTATATGCTGAATTTAGCATTTAGCTCAAAGCACAGCTACTAAACCCACCAAATAGAATCTAGAATCAGAATAGCAATGCACACAATTAGCATCTTAACATGATTGCTAATAGGCGTAATGCTACATATTAACACATGACACTTAGAAAGGTAAGCACTTAGCACACGGCGTGTTACACACTAGCATTAGCATTCCAATATTTTGTAAAATTTAAAATACTGGTGTTGCTAATATGCTAAAATCAGTACTAAGCCCAAAGCTCAGATGAATCAGGTAAACATTTCCATATTAGCATATTGTGTTTGTGCTAACATGTTTCTAGGCTAACATCAGCATAAGACCCAGTAGTTGTTGGCAAGCTTCTTATCCCTTTGTTTTATTTTTGTTTATTGTTTTATATGGTGTTATGTCTGTTACTATTATACACATATGATTATTGTCACATACATATATAATCATATTATTAATATAATATCTGTCTCTCTTTATGTCTCATTGTGTCATATGGATTACTGTTAATTTATTATGTTGGTCTGTTCTGTACAACATCTATTGCACATCTGTCTGTCCTGGAAGAGGGATCCCTCCTCAGTTGCTCTTCCTGAGGTTTCTACCATTTTTTCCCCCGTTAAAGGGGTTTTTTGGGGAGTTTTTTTCCCTCCGTAGAAGTGATTTGCGATATTGGGCTTTATAAATAAAATTGATTGAAAATTGATGGTGACAAGATCATTTTTCTATTTGTGTATTGCTAATTCAACATTTAAATATGTTGAATATGTCTGACAAAACTAAGCTTATGTCCTAAAATGGCCACCATAATAAACCCTTTTCTCTCTCTCTTTTTTTGTAATTTATCATAAATATATACAAACATATACAAATACACAATAATCCATACAAAACAAAACCAAGAGAAGAGAGAGTTTTGTAGTTTTTGATTCCATTGATTTTAATCATTTTAATTTGACTGAACCAGTATTAGGGCATCCATTGATTAACATTCATTATATTTTTTTTCAGGTGAGGGGATCTACTTACGTCCTCATCACGCCCTGAAGTGATTGACCCCGCCCCATCTCCATTTTCACTACGCCTCCACCAATCATAGAAGCTTCACACTGAGTGGGCGGAGTCAACAAACCATGCAAATTCCATCTTTGATGATGATTTGATTTCTTCTTTCATTTTATTTACACAAATCACAGGAAATTCTGAGTTTTAATATCTTTGCTTCACAGACTGAGGGAGTTTTGTGTGACATTTAAAATTTGTTTAGCTAGTTTAGTGAGGAAGCTCAATGGTTAAAGGTAACAGTATCCTTAAAATGCATAAAACTGGAGTTAAAAACATTTTATTGGGCAGATTTAAGAAACTGTAGGATTTGTTTGTTTTTTAATTGATACAGTGATCTGAGGTCACATGGGAAATCTATATTATAGATTCATAAAATCATATATTTATAATGGTAATTAATAATGATAATGATAATTGAAGAATAGCCGAAAATCAAATGCAGCATAAGCACAGTATTGGAAATTAACCTTCAAGGCAAAAGTTTATAGACATTAAATTGGTCCTGCCATGTGATTTTGAACAGTGGGTGTCCACATACTTTTTGCCATATAGTTTCCAACTGAAACAAGGCTGAAAAAAATCAGCTCTTGAAGCTTCTTTGGTTCAACACCCTCTTTTAACCTTTAGTTTTGTTTAAAAACAATGCAGTTTAAAGTGTTTATGGCCCAGCTGTTTTTTAACACAAGGCAAATAACTAAATGCAAAATTTACAGCAAGCAGTTTATCTCCTAAAATAAATTATATATTTTTTTAATATTTAGAACAAAATCAAGTGTTTTCTTGGTTGACCTTTAAACACTCAGTTTAATCAATACATTTAAATAAAACTCAACCTTTTCTCAATAAAAATGAGATTTAAAAACTGCAGAAAACTGAGTTGGTCCCAGGTGGATCAGTGTGAGTGAGTTTGGCAGCAGCTCTCCTCCATCACATCTCCATTCTGACAGAATGAGCCTATATGAAATATTAATCAATCATAATGCCTTTCAATCAATAATCGTGACATTCAGGGACCCTCAGAGCAGTCAGACCTCACATCCTCCTCTCAGTCTGGTTATCTTCAGTCTTCATTTTTGGATGAAAACTAATATTCTTTTTTCTCTTTTGTATCTTTTATAAATGCTGAATCTTTCTACTAACAATAAAAGCATATTCAAAACCACTGAAGGTGTCACCAATCATTATTTTCAAATCCATCACAATCAGTCATAATAAAAAAAAAAAACTGCAGTTTCAGTATTTATAATAAAAATTTACTCCAATACAGCATCATAAAACATATTTTTAATAGAACCTCTCAGTCAATATATTAGATAAGACAAACATATTAAGGGTATAAATATAGCAGGACAGGAACACAAAATATCTTTGTTTGCAGACGACATATTACTTTTTCTATCACAGCCCTCCATATCTCTACCATCTATAATGTCATCATTACATAAGTTTGGTCAGTTATCAGGCTACAAGATAAACATCCAGAAAACCCAGGCCATGACTTTTAATTTTAATCCACCAGATAATTTCATAACTAAATATAACCTAGATTGTTACAAGACATCAATGAAATATCTGGGAATTAATCTTACCCAAGACATTACAAAATTATTTGAAGCCAATTATATCCCTCTCAACCTTAAAATTAAGTCTGACATCTCCAGATGGAATCACTTACCTTTACTTAGTCTAACCTCAAGGATTGAATCTGTTAAAATGGTGATTTTACCCTGCCTGTTATACCTTTGCCTATCGCTGCCAACTGAAATAAGTAATCAACAATTATATATATATATATACCTATATCTGGATGGGTAAGAAACCAAGAATGAAATACAAAGTAATGCAACTATCAAAAGATAAAGGGGGAATGGCACTGCCAAACTTAAAAGACTTTTATTATGCTGCTCAGATAAGATCTTTGGTGTGTCTCAAGATGGAAGGAAATTGAGGAGGGAGGATCTGTGGGACCGCCTGTACAGGCAGTAATAGCAGACAGGAAATTGACAGTCTCAGGTATAAAAACAACCATTGGATAAGAACAACGCTAAAGATTTGGCAGAAAGTAGTTAAAAAACACAACCTAAAAGATGCAGAGAATGTATTGCGATGGTGTGTGTAGGATTTTATTCCAAATAAAACAGATACTAGATTTAAAATGTGGACGGAAAGGGGTCTAACGGCATACCGCTGCTTTACACAGAATGGAACTATGAAGACTTTTGATGATCTCAAAAAAGAATATGGTTTGGAGAATCAAGATTTTTTTAGGTACCTACAAGTAAGGCATCGGTTAAACAAAATCATTACAGAAGAATCAAAAAAAGTAGACCGTGATGTGCTGAAGGTCTTTGTCTCAATTTACAAGTCTGGGAGTGGACGTAGATTAATATCTAGATTATACAAAAGTTTCCAAGACTTTAGATCTGAACACCCTGCATATTAAATGTAATGGGAAAGAGAGGGAGATCTAGTCATACCTGAGGATGAAAGGGAAAACATCTGTAAACTACAATGGAAAACCGCAGCCTCACACAGCTGGAGGGAGTTTGGGTGGAAAAACATTATGAGATTCTTTATTACGCCTGTTCAGAAGAGGCATCAAGGTGTTGGAACAAATTGTTGGAGGATGTGTGGTTCAAATTTTGAGATTGTCCGAAACTTTTGTCTTACTGGTATGACATTCATGAATGTCTGGAATACATATTTCAAACTATTATTCCATTTGATGTCCTGTCAGTGTATCTGGGTACCATGCAACTGAACACCCAATCGATAGCAGATAGATATTTAATGAGTATATTACTGACTGGAGGGAAGAAAGCTGTGACAAGGAGGTGGTTACAACCAAACACACCAACACTGGAAGACTGGCAAAGAACTGTTGAAATCTATACCATGGAGAGACTGACGTTCTCTTTAAAACTACAATCAGAGAAATTCAAGAGATGGTGGTCAAAATGGATCAGATATATAAGCTCATGGAGACTAGAACTGCTCTAAGTACCTTATTACATGATTTGAAGTACCAGACTATGAACTATTGAGACGACTGAGGAAGAAGATGCCGTGAGTACATCTCCACAGAACAATGAGTGATGAAGGTTTGGAAAGTGTGACATCTTTTGTTCAGATGTTCTTATTTTGCAAATTGTAAAAGGAAAGAGAGAGCAATAGATGGGAGAATATGTTTTGTGAGGGATATATGCGTCACATGTTATTGTGCATGTTTTTTGTGTTTGTAATCGTGAGGAAAGGATTTTGTTCGTCTCTCTCTGATAAAAATAAAATTATAAAAAAATATATATACATATATATATTTTTATAGTGGGATACAGTGGAGAAAGTACTCAGATCACTTACAAAGTAGAAATACCACAGTTTAAAACTACTCTGTTTCAGGTCAAGTCCCTGATGACTGCAGGAGCCATTCTGCACAATGAGTACTTTTACTTTGTGTACTTTATATGCGATGCTTATACTTGTGGACTGAAGCAACCTTTTGAATGCAGGACTTTTACTTGTATTTCCACGCTGTGGCAGTGGTGGAGGAAGTACTCAGATCATTTTCTTTAATAATAATAGTCTAAAATTACTCCATTACAAAAAAAAGACCTAAATTCAAAATGTCAGTCAAATAAAACTGCAGAAGTATTACCAGCAAATTGTAGTTAAAATATAAAAAGCGTAAGTACTCATTATGCAGAATGGCTTGTTTCAAAATGTTTTATTACCATGGGATATGATAATAATATTTTTTTATAACTTACAATAAATGTAGACAACATTTAAATGTTGTAGGTCATCAGTATGGAGCCAGTTTGGTATATTTTGTGTACTACTGGGTAGATTAGTAACACGGTGCACTGAATTATATAAGTATGTAGTATAATTTTCTGTAAAAAGTTACTTTAAGCATCAGATAAATTTAGTTAAAAATACAATATTTCCCCCTGAGATGCAGTGAAGTAGAAGTATATACTTGCATAAAATGGGAATACTCAAGTGAATTACAAGTTCCTCAAGATTGTAGTACACTACATAAGTTAATGCAACTCTGAGTAGGGGAGAATGGGGTTGGTTGTCACACTTTTTACCTTTACTTGAACCCCTCGTAGATTCAATTTCAATGTTTAACAGAGGCCTAAAGTGTTAGGTAGGACTGGAGGGGCTGTATTCTTCTTAAGATTATTCTGTTCAAAAATATGGACTTCCAAATACATGTTTACAACTATCCCCGTTGTGGGGTTGTTTGTTTGTGTTGTTTTAATGGCAAAAAACAAAAAAGTAGATAATCTTATAAATAGATTCAAAATGTTTAATTTCATTGATTTTTTTTCATTGAAATGCAACAACCTAACATGTCCTGCATCAAGACAACATCATCAAGACAACATCAACAGGAATAATCATTCCTGTGCAACACATTCTCACTCCCATCTCGTCACATATCAACACTTGGTCATGGACTTGTCACAGCATGCAAGGTAACCTGTTGGTGGTTGACATTCTGTTTTCACAGGAAATGTACAGTTTACATACATTTTCAAAATAAATGCACAACATCAGTACAACACTGCAAATTAACTGTTTTCTTTCTTCAACAGAAAACGCATGTGGTTACATTTCACAAAGACATGCATGTGGTTGGGTTTAGAAAAAACGGACAGGGTTGGCTTTCTAATCACATGGGAAGTGAACACCGGCCTCCCAGGTGAAAGTTGGTGGCTGTTGGACCCATCCATCCCTCATACTTGCCCCCACTTGGACTTTCACCCCTTTAGCTTATGTTGTTGTCCAGTCACGTTTTAAAATAGCAAAATAGCATTTTAAATCTTGTGCGTGATTTATCCTGGCTTCATATGAGTTGCAGAAACTGCTAGCCACTAGGCCGATTTATGCAATGTAAAATATAAAAGGCTTTTGTCAATAATAGTAGCATGTTGTATATGTGGGGAAAAGCATGTCCAGTACATGACAACTGTTTCGTTGGTGAACCTTGTGAGTTACAATGGAGGCAAATTTTGCAACGTTACCTTTGTAAAATGCTGCTGTCGTTCCTGGCTTCATATGAGCAGTACTAGCTGCTAGGCTAATTTATGCAACCTAAGATGTCATAGGCTTATGCTAATAATGTTGGCATGTTGCATTTTTAGGGAAAACGTGTCTAGTATAAGACAATTGTTTTATCAGTGAACCTTCTAAGTTACAATGAAGCCAATTTGTTTTCTTGTGTTTGATTCTACCTCTATTAAGTTGTTTCATGTGTGTTTTAGGTGTATTTTTAATCAATCAAACTTCACAACACTTCACAAAAACTCTGCCATAGACTAGCGTGTCGGAGGTGTAACTGCAGAGTGACAAAGACACACCACTGCACAAATATAAACGTTAACAACGGCAGTGGCTCTGCAAAGAGCTGACACACAGCTATAAGCTACAGCTCCTGAGTAAAAGTAAAAATCTTAAACTACAATAATTCATAATTTATTTTTTGGTTGCATTATATTTGTGTTATTAATCTGAATCTGTAAATAAAGTACCTAAAATTGTGCTCCAGTATAGAACTTGAGTAACTGCACTTCACTACTTTTTACCTGATAATCCACATGCAGATGTAACTGACCTTTGCACTTCTGACCTGTTTGTGTGTTTGTTGTGTAACTAGCTGCAGTGACATCGTCTGGCCACTAGAGGGAGCTAGCAGCCTTTTATCACCACTCAGTGACCTACAGAACCCACTGCAGTCATCTTTAACCTGCACACCTGAACCCACTGCAGTCATCTTTACTGAACATTATTTACATTAACAACCTCTGTGTATTTCCAGATTTTAATTCATGAGTTGGCAGGTTATCTGTAATCTGTTTTACAGGTAATTATTTTAAACTTCTCCAAATTTGTATCCTGGAACAAAGAAAAGTCATCTCCAGTGGTTTGACAAATGATTTTACTTCATTGCTTCTAATTCATCAATATCATTTTGAAAACTTAGATACTGATGTGCAGTATGCATCTTTTATGTTGTTTTGTAGGATGAGAAAGTTCTTTTATGGCTTGTTTATGTTTGCATTTTTTGTCTTAAAAATGTTTTTATGCTGCAGAAAAAGATAATATAAGATAATGATTTTGTTTTTGTATTAATTCAGAAAAATATATGAAAATAATGTAACAACAGAACCCAAATAGGTCTGTCACAGCAATAATAAGAAATAAAACCAAATAAAAACATGAAAACCTGTACTTCTACTTTTGATAAGATTCTTCTTTTACTATAATATTTACAGTAGAAAACTTTTTTCCACATATTGACATAAGACATACTTTTACTTGTGAATAACTACTGTGAATAATTCTGATCATTTTAAAACTCAAATCCTGACATGTGCATCTTAACTGAATATTTTTTATGCTTTTTTTGTAGCACTTGACAGTTGTTCTACAGCCTGTTTATGTTGCCCATTCAGTTTTTATATTTATATGCTGCGTTTTTGGTCAGATTTACTTTATTAAATTATGAGTAGAGACAAATGTTAGGTGTTAAAATCAATGCGGTAAATTACTTTTCAACAGAGATAACAATGAATCACATGAAAAAGATAAATAAAATGTAAATAAATAAATACACAAACAATCTGCTCTCTTATAATCCTCAGTGTTCATTAAATGGGTCATTCCTATATTGCAGAAATATTTCTCTCCCTGTAAATGACTTCTTTGTATGTTATCTAAAATAAGTGAAATGTTTATAACAAATATCTTAAATTATAGATAAATATGTCCTTCATCAAATAAATGCAGGAAAATGCACATAAAATATGTATACTTTTAACTCTACTAATCCTTTTTTAGTACTTTGTTTTGCTCAACTTTGTCCTGTGTACTCAATTATTTCTGAGGCATTAATTAATTAATTCATTCATTCATTCATTTCTAAAAAAATTTTTTTTATCGTATTTTTTTTTTTTACATCTATTTATTATTGTTAATTGTTATTCATTTATTTATATTTTATTTTATTTTATTTTATTTTATTTATTCATCCATCCATCCATTTTCTAACCGCTTATCCTCTTGAGGGTCGCGGGGGGGCTGGAGCCTATCCCAGCTGACATCGGGCGGGATGCAGGGTACACCCTGGACAGGTCGCCAAACTATCGCAGGGCTATTTATTCATTCATTAAGTTATTTTTTTTTAATTTTTTTTAGTTCTTTCAAAATAATTTTCATTATTTAGCATACTGTGTGTAACTGAAGTCATATTCCACCCTTTTAATCTGTCACTTCTTGCTTCCCAAAAAAAATTAGAGAGAAAAAAATATATTATTATTAACAATAATAATAATAATAATAATAATTCCATTGAGACCATATTCAGAAAGTGACATCATTTTTTGGAGGGAATTTAAAGGACTAAAGTTTGGTGGGCATTAACTTTCAGTCATGTTTTTTACATGTTTCATGATATTTATCTGTTTGTCACAATCTTAAAGTTTCACCCCAATTATGACTCAAGTTGGTCTCATTAAAAAAATGTATCACTGTATTTGATATAAAAGTTTTGTTTTTGTAGGTTAGCCAGCTGAATCTTGATCACTAACAGAGCTGAGACCACTGAGCTCAAAATGTTCAACCCTGCTACAGACCAGTATGAACCAGTTCTCATTATCCATAAGGATTATTATTAGAGTGCCTGAGATTGGCCAATATGTTTACCTGACAGGTAAACATGTCACTATCCTTATTTAATCAAAAACACACATACACACATAAAGAAATCCTCCTTATTTCTAAAGTTATGAGACCATAATATCAAATGTTTCTGTAGTGCTCTTGAATATTGTTTACAATAGAGGAGCTTTGACTCTTTTTAGTGTGTGTGAGGTGACTGTGTGTCCACAGTGTGTGTAGTCTCAGTCTTCAACACTGTCTGCTGTTAATATGAGACTCACATGTCACTCAGCACTGTGGACTGTATCAACCATAATACTGATACAAGTTTCTGTCCTGTTATCTCTGGTGGTGATGGCAGACACAAAATTTCTATTACATCTCTCTGTCACACAGACAGCTGACACAAATATTTTTTTTACTTTTACTTTTATTTCAAACCCATGACAGGAGCTTTAAAATAAAAAACAGATGATTATTATGTTTTTATTCTATTTTATTTAATTATTTATTCAAATTGTATTAAAAATAACTGACTTTAAAATAAATTACATAATTACAAATTACAGCTTCTTGCTTAATTATTTTTATAACAAGGGCTTTAAAACAAATAACAGAGGATAATTCCATTTTTATTGAATTTTTGTTTTATTTGAATTTTTTTTGTTTCATTATTTTTATTACAAGAGCTCTCAAACAAATAGCAGAGGATTATTTTCTTTTCATTACATGTATTTTATGTACGCATGTTGAGGTAAACAAAGACTGCAGCTCAACAACTCTGAGGTGATCTTTATGTTTTTTGTTGGTATTTATACTCCTATTACATATTACTACCAAATCTGTGGTTTTGTCTTTGTAATTTGAATGATTTGTAGTCATATTTATAGGTATTTAGTGCTCATTGCATCTACTGTAGCTAACATTAGCTAGCCACAGTTTGCTAATGACAGTTAGCTAATAGCTGAGCAAGCCTAACATCAACAACAGTAATATAGAGTAGACAGTATTATATTCAGAGTATGGATGCCTCATATTTATTGAGAGTAGTACTGTAGTCCTACATAATCTAAATGAAATGTAGTCATATTTTTAGGTATTTGGTGCTAAAATCTAGCTAACATTAGCTAGCAACAGTTTGCTAATGACAGTTGGCTAATGATGTTACCTGAGCTATTAATCTTAATCAACAGTGATATAGAACAGACAGTATCATATTCAGAGGAGGCTATTGATGCCTCATATTTATTGAGAGTAGCATTGTAGTTGTTAAATTAAATGTTTAAATATTTGCAAGCACAGCTAGCTACTCTGGTAGTTATGTAACAGTATTAGTATTAGTATTAATATTATTAGTATTATTATTTTATGTAAAAAAAAGTGAGGTCAATGTCCGTGCGATGAATGTGGTGAATGACTGTGCCGAGCGTGGCGTCAAGCTCACATCCGACTTTGTCGCAGTGGCCAGGAAGGAGCAGCACCTGCAGAATGTGCTGCAGGCAGTTGAACATGACCGCAGCCAACAGCCAAACCTTCGTCGCTGCAAACGCAAGCTGATCCCTGAATAGGAGGGTTACTCTTGGGTGGCAGGTGGGATGACAAATCTGGGGTTAGACGCACTGGCGAGGTTCAGTTCAGATTTCCGCTCTCTCCCTGGTGATGTTGCTCAGTGGAGCGGACTCTGGCACAGTAGACTGAGCAATTAAGTTTGAAGTTTAGTTAATGTTTGTTCTTATCCCTGTGAGTTTGCCACTAAAGAGAGTTTGTTATTTAAATGTGTCACTATTGCCCCTTGTGTTTAATAATAAAGTGTTTAAACTTTATATGTGTGTCCGATATCCATCACTGCTACATAAAATTCAGGGTAAGGCCACGTGAACATGTCCCATTGACCGCCATTCATTTTGTCAATAGGACAAATGAATGGAGAATCTTGAAAGCTGAATTCTGAGAAATACCAAATCTGCCCAAAGGGCAAACAAATATATTTACTTTGATAACCCTATAGAAAATGTTGCTGTATAAAAGTTCACTGTACTCAACATTTCCAGGTCAACTTTTTGGCAATTAGACTAGAAATTGCACATTTTCCGAAATTTTACAAAAGTTTATATGTGAGGTGGCACCCCTAAATCTCAATGGATTTCCTCAAAACTTTGCAAAACACATTTTTATGTTCATTAGAAAAAAATGGAATGCCAGCCAAATTGATATTATGAAATTAAAATTTCCCATTCAAATTTGATGCACCCTAACGCATGTGCCATATATGTATATGTGTCTCAGATTCAGGTACTCACGTTCATTATGAGTAATTAGTTATTAATATTATACCATTTTACTTGTGCATATACATGTATATAAGCTTATGTATCATCACACATTTGTTTAGACCATTAAAAAAAGTCTTTTAAATTAGTTCTTAAAACTGTAAGTTTTTAATATTTCCAGTGATTTATAGACAGAAACAGGCACAAAAATAAGTTGAGATAAAATCACTTTACATGTAAATCAACTGTTTTATAATTCAGTCAGGACCACTTTAGTCAAAGAAACCTTTATTTCCATTTACAGTATTATATTTGGCAGTATGACCTCTCTGCTTTTCCTTGGGCCTATGCAGAAAGCCTAAGGCAGAGAGAGCACACCTCTCTGCCCTTCCATGCACCTACATGGAAAGCCTAAGGCAGGGAGAGCAGCAGCAAAGACCCCCAGGAACAGAACAGAGGAGCATCAATAACAAAAAACTACATTGATAAGTCAGACACAGCATGAAAAGGAGGAGTTGGGAGGAAGCGGGTTGCAAAGCGGCTTGCAGAGGAAGCAAGAACAGTAGGCAGGCCAGAGCAGTTTAAATAGGGCGCCCCAATCAACTGATGCTGTGTCTGAGATCAACTGATGTAGCTGGGATGTGAGCTGACAACGTGTTCTGTCTGAACTGAAATGAACGCTATGCTCAATTTATAATTTTGTCATTATTTCTACTGTTTTTACGTGTATAAATAGTGAAACTTTGCTTTTTAAAACCTTGAATTGCTTTATAATAATACTCTGGATAATTATGAATAAAGATTTATATGTTTTTATGAGCTGTGTTATTACTTCTTGTATTTTGGGTTCTTGGCAGATTTATACTTTAAGATAAATATGCAAAATTGAACAGAATTATGGTTAAATTTAAGCAGTATTTAAAGGGGACCTATTATGCTTTTCCTCTTTTCTGACCTATAAATGATGTTACAATGTGAGATACTTGTGTTTAATGATGCCAAAGTGTCAAATAATGAGGTTTATGCATTTGGACGTGAGCCCTGCAAGCTGTTTTGGAGGCTCTGCACGCTGTGTTTTACTGTCTTTTTTTAAGAGAGTAGTCCCACTGACGTCAATGCGTGCCGGACTTACTTATTTGGGCATGCCCAGGAATACACCGCAGAGGTAAGCAGGTATGACAACAACAAGCTGCGGCTAACAGCTAACGTTACTTACCATACAGAGACGTCTTGAAGTAACCTCTGTACTTGAGAAACTTCAGGCTGTCCAGTTTCTACCTCCGGATCAGATTCGGGATCCAACACATACGCCTGTATTTCAAAAGTTGACATTTTCAAAAGTGAAATTCTCTCAATTTCCGCGCCGGCAAAACAAGGAGGTGGGGCTTGGCAGCGCTCGGCAGCCCTTCGGAAGTCCTCGGGGGTGTGACCAATCACAGCGGAGTGGGCTCGGGGCCGGGGGGGTGGAGTAAATAACACAGACCGTTTTCGTGGGATGGGAATTATAAGGTAGCGATGCAGCGAGAGACACAGCGTCCCAAAGATCCACAAAGCTTTCTGTGCTTGTAATCATGTGTAGCTGCTCTATAGGAGTCCAACAATCAATACAAAGGCCCAAAAATGAGTATAATAGGTCCCCTTTAAGAACAGTTAGAGCACCAATACTGAAACATCTTTCTATTTTTTTAAACGCCGAGTTTGTAAAAATAAATAAATAAAAGTCAGTTTTTTACAATAAAGTTACCAGGAAGTCAAAGGTCAAAGGTCACAGTCACCTGATGGAATCATGTAACACAACAAGATGTGTGTGTGCGTGTATGTTTTGTAGGTGTCAACAATCCCATCCCCCCCACCCCCGACAGCAACAGGTGAGCTGTCGTCGTGGTAACTGTATCTAATGTATCAGCATCACAAAACTGGTCTGTCTGGATACGACATCTCTCTCTCTCTCTCTCTCCCTCTCTCTCTCTCTCTCTCTCTCTGCCACTCACTCACTCACTCAATTCAATTTCAATTTCAGTTTAATAAGCTTTATTGGCATGACTGTAGATTAACAACATTGCCAAAGCCATTACAAATTTACAAATAAGGTACAATAATAAAAGTAAGTCAGAAAAGTATGGAAAGAAAAAAAATAAATAAATAATTGTTGTTTGTGAGTTCCAAGGACTGTAAAAAACACTCACTCACTCACACACTCACTCACTCACACACGCACACACACACACACACACACACACACACACACACACACACACACACACACCCTTGTTTTTTTCTGCTGTAAGAATGCTGGCTTTGATTAGTAATTATTGATTTTAACTTAAAATCTTTTAAGAAACATGACAAGGTTTCCAGAGGTGTCAGTCTCATGAACAGACTAGAGAGATATTAGCTGCTTCTATCTGCTGCTGATCTCTTTGAAGCACTCTGTGATTTTTCGGACACTTGTTTTTACTGCACTACAAGCTGCTCTCAGGCCGGTGTGACTCATTAAAACCATCATACACTCTTTACAAACAAGTTTTAAAAGATCTTGATAAAAAACAAGGAGCTTTCATCATTGAATCATTATTCAAACATAGGATTTATTGACCACTGGCAATTTGCTTAGCTGTGCAGATATGAGCTTAATGTATAAATCAATCACGGTCTTGCGCCACCACCACTTAAAAAATGGGCCTCATGCAAGAAGCAAGATACAAATGCATTTTCTTTTATTTTTGTTTGTATCCACGATTTGTTCTTATTTTATTACTACCCACTGATTTTAGGGATTCACCAATGTTTTCTTGTGTTTGCTCTCCTCTTAGGTAAGAAAAAATTCTACGACATAAGAGAAAGGCATCTTGTTTTCACTGTCCACAAAGTGTCAGACAGCTTTATGTTTGAGGAAGATTTTAAATATGCATGAATATCATTAAAACAAACTTACATTATGTTTAAGAGTCAACATGATGATTAGGTTATTGAATAATTGGGCTGAACAAATACAACTAGTTCCACTGATCCCAATGAGTATAATTTAAGTACTCAAGTACTGTACTTAAGTACAAATTTTAAGTACTTTTACTTTACTTGAGTATTTTAATCTCGTGCTTCTTTCTACTTCTACTCTACTGTACTGTACTGTACCTTCACTGTTTTTCTGCCAGTGTTAATGCTGTGAAAAGCGTTTGGTTTTTTTTTTTGTTTTTATTTGTTTGTTTTTTTAACCAAACTGTTGCGTTTCCTGCCGGGATAATGCCAGTTAATGCCAGATAATGCAGTTGTTTTTCACTTTTAGCTGTTTCCAGCAGCTATTATAACCGACAAACTTTTATGACAAGTTGCTGTGTTTCCTATGGAGGATAGTGCAACAAACACTGGGTGTTTTGAACCAAAACATGATCTTTTCCTAACCATAACCAAGTATTTTTTCTGCTTAACCCTAACCATATGTTAACCACATCGTTGTTGAAAGGTAACAAAACATAAAGTATCTATGTATCCACTACATAATAATATATAAATGTGACATATCTGTGGTTTGCAGAAATGTATAATACCAAGATTGGCTCATCTATTTCACATGTCTCCATCATGTCTTATGGTTGTATTAGAGCTGAAACTAAACTCAAAACTCACAATATTAAAAACACTATCTGGCTGCCAGTTGTCATAGCAACACAATGCTAACTTTCTGTTTTTCCTAGAGGATTACAGTCAGATATAAGTACTGTACATTTCAATGTGGGTAGTGAAAACTTGTGGTGTTACAGCTTTCTGTTGACAGGTGACGTTAAAACTGTGCAGCACCTGTTGGGTCTCATCTGCAGGAAAAAACTGTCACCCTTTGGAACAGTGCCAAAAAAGAGAGATGTCTCAAGACGAAACACTGATCTTTAGCCAGCAAATCCATTGAATCAATGGAATGGCAAAAAAAGAAATGAATGCTGTCATATGTTTGTCAGATGTGAGACAGTTTTACCTTTGAACAGAAAAAAAGTTGATAATTTATGGAATGTACATTTACTCAAGTGCATAAGTACAAATTTGATGTACTTGTTCTCTACATGAGCATTTTTTTTCTCATGTAGTACTTCTACTCCACTACATCTCAGAATTGAGTATTGTAATTTTTGCTGCACTACATTTATCTGGCAGCTTTAGTTATTTTTCAAGTTCAGATTTTGTTTCCTACAGAACAGATGAAAATGTAAAAGTAACAGCTCCAACAAATAATCACTTCACTGAAACCTAATTCGCAACTTTTTTTTAATCAGTCATTGAACTGATCATAACTGGTTGTTGTATCACACCTCTACACAAAGCTTTATTTGAGGGTGTCACTGGTCAGAGAGGTTGGGAACCACTGTTTCAAAACAAATAAATACCAATTTCATAGATAAAGGACAATATTGTCAAAGCACAGTGTATTTTAACCCTCTCAAGACCAACTCTGCAATAATACAACTCAATCAATGATCAATCTCCACCATTTGTTCCATTGTTTCACCATTATACTGTGTTTATGTCACATTGGAGCCACCATAATTACCAGTTTCTGACTTGTAATTAGCTGTCACATCAATTTTGTTAAGAAAAAGGTAGAGGTAAAAAGTAGAGACAAAAGAAATGACTCAAGTCAAGTACAGGTACCTCAAATCTGTACTTAAGAAGAAATGGACTATGATATAATAAGTGTGTGTGTTTTTTTTTTGTTTGTTTGTTTTTTTTTAATGTATAAGGAGAAAAGGAAAATCGTGTTTTGTTACCTTAGATTTAGCCATTTATATCTACATAGGGAGCAGGTCCTTATCTACAGAGATTACTTTGTTGTACAGCCACGTTTTTACAGTAGCCCAGAATGGACAAACCAAACAGTGGCATTAGATAGGGCCAATCCTGTTTTTGTGTTCTCATGTTAGTCACCATAGTTTACAGCCCTTCAGCAACAAGCAGCATTAAAAAACACCCTTTTTCTTACATGAATCAGCTTTATTCAGTGTTTTTACTGGTTTAAACCAGTTGGTCTGTTTGTTTTGGAGAGGAAGAGACCTCTGTGGACAATTTGGCCCTCACCAGAAACTTCCTGAATGTCTGGATCTTAAATCATCAGAGAAAAAAGGTGTGCACATATTAGCAGGTGCTGGGCTAGCAGCCTGTCTCTGACAAGCCAAACAGTGTAGGAGAAACACTAATATTTAACGCAAAACTGCTTTACTCAGTGTTTTATTAAATCACCTAGTCTCTTTGTTTTGGAGTGGAAGAAGCCTCTGTGGATAATTCAGCTCCTTGTAAAACTCTCCTGAACAATGAACACTGAGGGTAGAAATTTGAGCTGGTTGTAATCTGCAGTCCTCCCCACTAGATGCCACTAAGTCCCCCTAAATCTTACACACTGGACCTTTAAGTACAGTAGTTGAGTTAAAGTATTTAGTTACATTCCACCACTTATATGGTGCTATATTTATCACACTTTGCAATCATGCAACCATTTTTCCAACAGCAAACACAGGAATCTTTTCTGTCTCAACTTCCCATCTTAAATGACATGAATGCAGCAGTAAACTACAAAAATGGCTGACAAATCATCACTTCCTGCTCCCTCTCTGACTGTCAGTCATTGCTCTTGAGCAATGTGCTTTGCAATGTGTGTCTCCACTGCACATCTACAAAACATCCCCACCTTTTCAGCTTTAATGCATTTTAGTTTTGCAGTCTTTGTTGAAAATAGTTTAAAAACCAGCTTTGGTTTGAATTTTAAATGATAATTATGTCAGCTGCCTCTCAGTGTTCTCTGCACTCACACTGCATGCTCCAAAGTCTGTCTGTGGTTGAGCGGGGCAGGCCTCAGGCTGCAAGGCAAACAACTGTTACCTACAAATCATCCGTCACTATTGGAAACCGGTTTTTCACCCCCTCCTCCCTTTCTCTCTACCTCCCTCCTTCCACCACCACCATCCTCCCTCCTCCTCCTTCTCTGTCAGAGCACATGTCGGAGCTGCTGCATCTCAGTCTTTTTTAAACATCTTTTTGTGCTGCTAAAGAAAAAAAAACAGAAATCAGGGATGAAGTGCACATGTGTTTTTGAAGCTGGTTGGGAAACAGTGAGCCAGAGCAGCATGTGCTCGTCATCCCCCCACACTGCCGACAGGTGTTGGCTTCATGTGACTGCCTGCCTGTCCAGACAACGCTCCAATGAAGGAGGAGGAGGAGGAGGAAGAGGAGGAGTGTGTAAAGTTTCAACAACTGTGTCAACCCGTAGTGTTGGGAAACTGCAGCTCAGATCTCCTTTCTCCGGCTTGGTGGAGACTTTGGGGAGTTTGAGGATGCCTCTATACCTCCTCCTCCTTCTGCTCTCCGCTGGATGAATGGATGAATCCACCCTTTTGTTAGCGATGGTTCGTTCCCCAGCAACGACTCCATGGTTACAGTCCAATAAATAACATCACACTCTCTCTTCTCCGTCTCTGGTTTTCAGGCTGGGATGCAAAAGAAGATGTTAACTTTTTGTGTGTTTTCTGCAAATTTCTTCTGTTTTGTCTCTTGATGCATCAAATCTCCCCGCAAGGAAAAGAACAGGTTTAACTGTAGTAAAATAACGCAAGTTGACTCATTTGTTTGAACCTGAGCTGAAATTTGAAAGTCGAGCAGAAACTGCAGATTGAAATGAGCACATAGTCCACAATGACATGAGAATCATTACAAGTTGTTAGGGATGCAGATTTCACTGTTTTATAAATTTTATAAGATTGCAGTTATCAGCAGATATTTATGTTTTATAAAATAAAACACTGAGCCAAACCAGAACAAAAAACCCTCTAGAAGTCAGAGTGTTCATATGCATTGTTCATATGTGAAAGTTATCACCAGAATTCATATATAACCCATGTAATCATGCAGGCTGGGATCATAAATGCACTGTCGGAAGTAAAGAAATACAAAGACTGAAAGTAAACATAAAGAGGCAGGTTGGGGGTTCGGATTCAACATGTGTCCCCTGTGAAACCAATGGATGTATAAACAGAGCCGGATACTGCGTTGGAGGCGGGCCCCATTCATTCCTATGAAAGTTGCTCAGTGGTGCATAAAGTCAAAACTGCGTTTTGGGGTCTGCAGAACAAGTACAGTAAAAACGTATTGCAGCCAAGCAGCTAACTTCCAGTTTAGCGCTCCACTAATTTAAACAGGGATGAAAATAATTCTAGTATTGGACCGAATGGATCAAATCCTGATGGTGAAACCTGTCATTTTGCAGGGGTTGTGACGCTAGAAAAATTAAACTTCCCCACTGATTTACAGATGTCTCTTTCCCAATGTAAGTCTATGAGGAAAAGTCTTTTTGGGCCCAATGGCATCCACAAGATGGACCCAGAAATTGTAATTCCAAGTTTGTCCACAACAAAAATTGGCTTAAAAGCTTTGTGTTGTTCTTTTGGGCTTGATGAAACCATGTGAACTTTGCGATATTTTGAAGTAGGTTATGTTATTATTTTCATTAAGTACTTAATGTTAAGTCTAAAATGTGACAACACAGGTCCAAGTTTCTTTTCCTAAACTGAACCTACGTAACTTTACTTTTCTAATCCCAAACGACATACTTCATGTTAAGTATATAATGTGATGAGGCCCAACCATGCTTCTTCTCCCAAACTTAACCAGTTTGAATGCTAATTTATTGGGCATCAATTCTTTAATATCATACAAACTGTTGTATGACGAGACATTATAGAAGTTCAAATGTAGAGCTGATCTTTTGATGCATTCCATTTTTGCACTGGGAAGTTGGAATTTGCAAATTCCCAGTCTGAAATTTCAACTGATAAGCCCCCGAAATCGGATTTCTGACTCGACAAGTTGGAGGACCCTCTTCAACCCTGACCTCAAAATCCAGGATAGCTGTAGTAGTGAAAGCTGTAGTAATATTTTGTTTATTAGCACTTCTATCTGTTTTGTGTCTCATTAAAACAGTCCTACACAGTACAGCCCAGCCTCTACCTGGAGACATGTTGCTATAGTTTTATTATACAGCGTAATGTGTTGTTAGCAACTGGTTAGGCTAACAATGGCTAATCTGGATGGAACTGGTATTGCTGACAACATTTTGGGTTTTCGACATGTGGCACTATAATGCAGTTAACTTAACTCTGACCTATGATTTCCAGCGTAACTGAAAAACAGGATTTAGCAGGTATTATTGGTGCATTCCATTTGCACTGGGAAGTCTGAATTTCCACGTTTCCAGTTGGAAATTTCAACTGGAACACACCCAAAGTCCGATTTTTGCCTCAGGAAGTCTAAGTAACCTCATCAACCCTGACTTCAAAATTCAAGATGGCTGCTCTGCTCATCAACAGTAGTGAAAGCTGCAGTAATATTCTGTTTATTGGCACTTCTGTCTTAATTGTGTCTCATTTAAATGGTCAAACACACGGTCCTGCCCAACTTCTATCTGTAGACATGCTGTTACAGTGTTTGTTAACAATGGCTAACCTGACTACATAAGATATTGCTTTAAAGCATCTTGGTTTTCTGACTTGCTTTCTGACTGACGTGGTCAACTCGGGTGTGATGTCATTCCCAGCTCCAACCTTAGACTTCCGTCATAAATAGAATGCAGATATTTAGCCTATTATCTTCACCACCTTAGGACACATTCACACTGGCGCTAATTGGTCTGCTTTAAACGAACCCTGGTCCGCTTCCACAGATAGTTCAGTTCGTTTGGAGTGGTGTAAACGCTCCTTCAAACTCTGGTGAGGACTAAACCAGCGAACCCCAGTCCACTTGAATACTGGGGGCCTCGGTTCACTTGCAAGTGAACCCTGGTGCAGTTCGCTTACAGTGGGAATTGCAAATGGACTATCCAGCAAACCAAAGAGAGGAAGTAAATCAAAGAGAGGAAGTGACCCAAAGAAAGGAAGTGCTGTAGAGCGCAGTGCATTTTGGGTAGAAAAAAAAAAACAAAGCCAACAGCACGAACCTGGAGAAGCAGAGGTAAAAAAAGAGAAAGTTGGAAAATGTCTCATAAAACGAAATCTCAGACGTAAAACAGAAACCCCAAGACTGCATAAATTTGTTGTTGCTCCATTGCTTTTGTGGTGACCAAGCCAGCTGAAGGGGAAAGATTTCCGTTTTCGGTCCTGGCCAATCGATGAGCCAGGTTTTCTTCTTCCTTGTGCTTTTTTTCTTCCTGGTCAGTGGTCATTTCAGGCAATACTACCCCCAAACGAGCAGCGTGATGTTGTCCAAGGGGGTCTGGTCCGCTGTAAAAGGTGCAGTGTAAAAGTGAACTGAACCAAATGAAGGTGTGAAATTTTTTGGCATTCCCCGCCCAATCAAACCAAGTCCCCTGGACTATCCTGGTGTGAATGTACCCTTAGTTTAGCATGTTAGCATGGTAACTAATTATCAGTAAACATAGAGTCCAGCAGAGGCTGATGTGAGTGTGATTAGTTCTGCAGGTATTTGGTCATAAACCACAGCATTTGACTGATTAAAATGTTGACCTGATGATGGCACTAGATAAGAAATCATAGGATCACCTAAGATAATATAATTGGAGTGGAGCATTAATAATAAACCACATTTCATCACAACATCTAATAGTTGTTGGTATGTTTCAGTCTGAACTACAGTAGCTACAAACATGCATGATGAACTTAATTTACACTAAAATGAATGTATTTGTTGAGTTTACTTCTTGGAGCCTGCTGCCTAAGAAAATAATGAGCCATTGAGTTAGGATATATAATTTAATCTATAACCAAGTATATAAATCTATAAAGTTTTCAGCTGTACATCTTTAGAACAATAAACAGTAAATGTAACTAACTCATTTTAAGGTTAGTGAATTATTGTGTAGTGTGTGTGTGTGTTGGTGATGGACTCTTTGTATCTCAATTGATTAATCTGAATTGAAAAGTGACCGGTTGAGGTGAAAAGCAGTGATTGGATTAGTGATGTAATGCCTGTTAGCTGCTTTGCTCTGTGTGTGTGTGTGTGTGTGTGTGTGTGTGTGTGTGTGTGTGTGTGTGTGTGTGTGTGTGCGTGTGTGTGTGTGTGTGTGTGTGTGTGCACATGGGCATAATGAAATGGAGGCTCCTGCAGTCTGTCTCAGCTGCTTGTTATTTCATATGTCAACAGTACACACTGATCTGTTTCTGCTTCTCTATCAGATTCTTCTCATCACATTAGGAGGTTTAAACCTGCAGCTCTGTCAAAGGAGTGTAAAAGTACACAGCAGGAGTACTCATATGTTTTTCTCATGTAAAAATAGCATTACCGCTCTGTAAAAATATTCTGCTACAAGTAAAACTCCTGCAAGATTTCCCTTCAGTACAAGCGCAAAGTAAAAGTACATTGTCATTGAGAGATGTGTTTATTAGTGAACCAGGCTAGCGGTTTCCCCCTGTTTCTAGTCTTCATGCTAAGCTAAGCTAACGCCATCCACGCTTCAGAGATTTCTCCTCACCTTACTGTTGCAAAGACATTTAAAAAATGTATTTACCTGCCTGTTTAACTAATCTTTATAGTAGCAGAAGCTGGCCCCAGGAGGCAAAGGGCCTCCTACACCAAACTCAGTGTATTTTTGAGGAATTAAACATGTAACTGCAGGACAACTTTAGCGTACTTTTTAAACATTTTACATAGAATAAAAACATGATAATTTACTTTTGCAGACTTGCATGTAACATGGACATACATGTGGACAGATTAAACAAATGAGATATGTGTTTTTTTTTTTTTAGTTATAAAGGTACTTTTTAAAAACAATAATCAAGGCCAGGCTAACTGTTTCCCCCTGCTTCCAGTCTTTATGCTAAGCTAAGCTAAGCTAACTCTGTCCTGGCTCCAGTCATCTCATATCATCTTACTCCTGCAAAGAAAGCAAACAAAGTGTCTTTCTCTAACTGTAAAACATATCTTTTAGTAGTGGAAGCTAGCTGCAGGAGGGAAAAGCTTCCTAAGCCAAACTCAATGCATTTTCTGTTTCATTTAAGTGCAAACTAAGGTCCTCCCATCAGCCCTACATCAAACTCAATGCACTTTTTGTGGTAATTTAAGCACAAGCTAAATCCTGTTAACACCCAGTCTTCCCATCAGCAGCAACAGGCCAAACCAGCCTGAGAGACTCTTCCTGCTCTGCTGCAGCCGCCTGCAGGGGAGGGATGGTGGGAGGGGGAGGATGGGAGGAGGGGTCTGTATCTGGAGATGGAGGGCTGGCAGGGATAGGGGAAAAGAACAACACATGTAGCGAGCAGGGAGGAGTTGAGGCGCTCGTACTGATGTTTAAATATAGTTTGCAGCTACTGCTGGACTGAAGTTTAAGTCTGAACCGAGAGCCAAAAGTGCAAAACTTAACTGCTGCTGTTGCTACTGCTGCTGCTGAGTTATTTATACACACACACACACACACACACACACACACACACACACACACACAATCCTCATCACTGCTGACTGGACTTCCAGCTGCCGATTAAAAAGTGTCAAGTTCACTAACTTCACTTTCAACGTTAAGGTTTAAGATTTATACTTAAATAACTGTATGAATTACTTACTTTTTAAAAATCTTATGGAAAAACCCTCTGATTTAAATAAATAAATGTGCATATGATGAAATGTTGCATTTATAAGGAATGACATTACTTTTGAGATTTTCAGATGGATTAAATTTACTTTTACGGTTTTAAGGTGGAACTATTTTAATTTTAAAATTTAAGGTGGAATAACTTTACTTTTGATTTGGCTTTTAAGGTTTAAAGGTGGTATTACAATACTTTTAACCTTACCTGAAAGATTTATCAAAATTGAACATGGAATTACTGAACTTTGAACTTTACTTTCAAGATTTTAAGATTATATTACTTTAATTTTCAGGTTTTAAAATAAATTAATTTACTTAAAAAATGTAATTACTTTACATTGCATTTGCTTTCAAGGTTTTAAGATGAATTACTTTACCTTCAACTTTAAATTTAACTCTAAGATGGTGTTATTGACTTAACCTTAATTTTAAGGTGGTATTCATTTACTTTTAAAGGATTTAGATTAATGACTTCACTTTTAAGATGGTATTACTTTACTTTGAAGGTTATAAGTCAAATGACTTTTAAGATGGAATTAATTTACTTTTGACTTTACCTTTTAGATTTAAAGATAGATTTTTTTTTTTTTACTTTTAATGATTAAAGGTGGAATTACTTTACTTGTAACTTAAGTTTTTAGATTTTAAATTGGTATAACTTTACTTTTAAATTTGCTTTTAATATTTTAACATGGTATTACTTTACTTTTAGTAAGAATTAGTAAACTTTTGACTCTACTGTTTGGATTTAAGGATAGAATTATTTTACTTTCAAGTTTTTACTGTACTTTTAAGGTGGTATTGCTTCACTGTTAAGGTTTTAAGATCAATAACCTTACTTTTTAAAATGGAATTACTTTATTTTTACTAAATTTTTAGATTTCAAGATTGAATTATTTTACGCTTTTTGTTTTTGCGGTGCAATTACATTACTTTTAAGGTTTTTGGATAGAATTACTAGACTTTTCCAAATTATAAATGTAGTCTGGCTAAGTAACTAAGTAAAGGATTACTTTACTTTTAATGATTATTAATCATGTAACATGGACATAAATGACCTGTCAGCTGTTTTATAACTATACATTGGACTTCCTTTGAAAATAAGTAACAAAAGATTCTTACTTAAAAAAAAAACCAAAAAAACATTTTACACATATGGCCACAGTGTAGTCTTATTTACAGTTGTAGGCAGGTTGGAGCATGATCAGTTATTTTTTAATTTATACACAAAAATATTCAGTTATCAAACAGGAACTACATTATTTTTAAGGCATTTGGAGATAAAACTATTAAATTTCTTAAGTTTTGAAAGGCACTGTTGTTTATGATGTTTTGGTTTTGCAGAAATGTAAACATAATTAAAATATTTTTCATTCTAATAAACTTGAGAAGAACTTGTGGCCTCATTATGTGTGAAAACTAAATCCTGACTGACTTCTAAAAGAAGTTTTCCAACATCTCCATAGAATTACCCCTGCCCCCCACCCCCACCCCAAAAAGACTGACGGTTGACATCCTCGCTTCCTCCCCAAAGCTCGCGATATCTCCATCAGTCACCGCTCCGTCTTCCGCTTAAAACTCGCGATAGGTGCGTTGAGCCGTCTTTTCACAAAGTGACTGACTGCAGCGCGGATGGTTTCTTATCTTTTTGCACCTTTAACTCTATGTGAAATGATAAAACAAACGTTAGTAGCGCGTTTTGGTACAAAGTGATCCGGCTGGGAGGAAAGCCAGTAACTTTTTTTCTGGTATGGAGCAGTGATGGAGTGGAGTTAAAGTTGCTGATAAATCAACTTTAAGGTGATATTTTTAGATGATAACATGCGTAAAGTTACATTTCAACTCTATTGAATGTATCATTGAGCCACTGGGGGGGTATTGCGCAAAGTGGTGACAGATATTAAAACTGAGATAAAATGCTGGAGCCTTTGATAAAATGTGATCGTTTTCTTTTGCTTTAGGATGATCAACAAAGTGGGATTACTTCTTCCATCGCTGCTGCCGGGGTCATTACAGGGAGGACAGGAGAAGTAATGCGGTAACGTGTATCTGTGCGTAAAGACAGAGATGCTTGGTGGCCACGTCCCCTTGGAGACTGGAGAGACAACACGTGATGAGCTTTACTTATCAGGTTTAGAGGGAGAGAGACACCGAGACACGCCGAGGGAGAGAGAGGACACGGCCGGGAGTTCGGGGAAGAATTAAAAAAAGAAAACTACTAAACATTTTTCCTCTCGACGGCTCCTTTCCTCGAGTCTTTTTGCTCTTTTTTTTCCTCCGGGAGAGGAGAGAGGAAAAGCACAGGAGGAGGAGGTGGAGGAGGGAGGGGAGGAGGAGGAGGGAGGAGGAGAAGCCGGAGTAAAGTTTGTCCAAGTTTGCACATCCCTTCGGAAACGCCATTTTGATTCCTCTCCTCTCCGGAGCAAGTTTGCAGCCTCTCTTTCTTTCTCCCTTCTTTTTATTTCTTCATCTCCCCTTTATCACCCACCATCACCGCCGTTCATCATCATCATCATCGCCCCCCACCACCATCATCATCCTCGCCACGATGTCTCGGCGCAAGCAGCCCAACCCCAACAAAGTCAAGCGTAAGTCTGCTTCTTTTTTACCCTCTCCATCGTTACATTTTGCTGCTTTTCTGCCTCCGTGTGCTCGCTGTGATCGATGTTTGACATGTTGGGGGAAAGTTTGGACTCTTTGGAGCTGTTTTAGTAAAGTTTGAGTTGAGATGTGGACGCGGGGAGGGAGGGAGAAGAGTTTTTCTCTCTCCTCTCCGTGTTGCTTCCTAGTTTGATGCGCATCCAAGCGGTGGAATTCAACCCCAGGTCTCTTCCTCATTCAGCTAATTATCGCTAACTACTTGTTTTGTGACTTTTTTGTAGCAACTTTATCCCCCCGCGTACACGTTTCGGGGCTGTTATGTGGTGTTTTTTGCCCTCGCGGGGGAGGGTGGCAGGAGAGGGGGTGGGGGGGTTCAAAGTCTGCTCGCCGCCGGAGTCGAGCATCCATATCTCGGTTGCACTTTGGTCGGAGACTCGCTGCTAGTGGCCATGTGTAAAGCTACCAGACACCAGCAACAAGCTGGAAGCAACCAGTAGGGGCGTTTCCTGTCTTCGCTTTCAAAATAAAACCACCTGTTGATGAGCCGAGAAGTTAAACTTTTATCTACTGAGTGAGTGACTTTGAGTGACCTTGTGGTGCTTTAACTTGATGTTTATCTGAGATTATATCGGAATGTGCATCTTTGGAAATGTAGTGTGTATATATATAGAAATTGACAGAGGAAGTCTGATTATTGTGGGATGTTTGACTTTGTGGTTAGATAAAATAAAACCTTATTTTTCTAGGGGAGCAACTGCTTTTCACAGTACAAAGAAAACAGTTCATAATGAATAAAAGTCATCACTATGGTGCAGAAACAAATGCGCACAATGCTAGAAATAACATGGTGTTTCCTCACCATGATTATCAAGCATCACTTGTACACAGGCTGTCATGAGATGGTTATTTATTGACTAAAGAGTGGCAGTGCACATACATAAATAGGCCCACTGGTTTAGCTGAAATTTTAATCATCATCAGTTACCTTAAAAAACACTTAATGAAATAACGAAATAAATTAGACAAAGTGGATAAATGGAGAAGAGTAAATAAAACTTGCTGTTGTCAGAATGCTAATTTTGATCTGCTAGCCTGGGACAATGGTCCTGAAAAAGGCGCATTAATAAATATTGCTACACTTTATTTATTTGTTATGCATTTGAGTTTATATTTACATTGTTTTAAAGTTTGGTACAGAATGTTTCTATGACTTTTATATTGAAATATAGAACATGTATATATACTCCATGTAGTAATAATGTGTCTTGTAAACTTTGAAAAATGAACAAAAAAAAAAAATCAGAAAAGTTAAAAAATAAAAATCAATGAAGTTAATCTAAACTTGGAAAAAAAATGGATAAAATTGGATAAAATCATAAATATAATATTGCTTTAGCAAAACTAAATCTGTTAGCTTGGGCAAATGTTACAAAATGAGCCTAGATAAGATCATTTGCATGCTTTGGTACATACCTATTTGTCTTGCTAATATGTATTTGTCAATTTAAGCTTACCTAGACCAAAACAATACAGTTAAAATATTAAAATTTGCGTTTTAATCCTAAAATTTGTAACTTTGTCCTGAGTTTTAATTTGAAGGGCGAGTTGTCTCGTTTCCGGTGGAGCTCCGGCCAACTGCCGTCAGCTCGACGCCGCTGCTGTGACCTTGCACAGATACATTTAGCCACAAACAGGACCTTGTTCATTTATAAACTGCGCTAACAAGGCAGCGAGTTGGTTCAACATCGCCCGGTTGCTCGACGTGTGTCAAGTTTTGTTGCCATTTGGCGACTTTCCTCCGCGTTTCGGAGACTTTTTTTCCGCCGTCTCCGGTTACGCGCAGCCAGCAGCAGCAGCAGCAGCACCGACGTGACGCCTGTTGCATCCTCCTCCCTCCTCCCCCCTCGCCTTAGCCTCTCTTCTCTCTCTTTCGACATCATCCGCCGCGTTAACTTCCATTTTAAACATCAACTCATTCTGTCATGTGAAGCTGTTTTCAGCCTCTAACCGGCGACTTTATTCTCAATTTATCATCAAAATCCGGTTAATTAACAAGCAGGTTTTCACAAACAAGAAGTTTGTTTTGCATTATTGCCGCATACCCTTATCACATTAAGAGAAATCGACATTAATTTGTAACACATTTTGTTTTTGTTGTAATTTATTCTCCCCTTTGTTCCAGGGAAACCACGAAATCTTCGTTAGTATACAAACAAAAATAACTGAACTGCTTTTAAGTTATTCAGTCCATTATTACAGGCTACTACCTTTGAAAGAGCAGAGTTTCAGTCATACACATTTATAAAAGAAACCTTAGAATAAACTTCTTTCACATGAAAAACATCTTTAAAAAAAAAAAACTGCTTCAAAAGTTGATTTACCATATATAATACACCATAACTCCCTCTCTTATATTTGTTTTTTATTGTTGGCAAAATGCCAACAAATTCGTCCCTGAAACAATTGTATTTACTCAAGTTTCCTGTCAAAAATACATTTTACAAGATTGCATTTGAACACATGAGCACATTATAGTTTACCTTTGCACAATGCTCATTTGTACTGAGGAGAGCTGAATGCATTATGATGTAACCCAGCGCAGCCTCCATCAGCAGGTAGTTCTGGCCACCAGGGTTGCAGCAGTGTCCTGATTTTAAGGTGTACAGTGATTAAAAAAACTGACGGTTATCATTCTGTGCACATTTGTTTCCACATGACAGGAACACTCAGCCTGCTCTGCCCAGGGGCCACATTTGCCAGGAGGCCAGGGACCAGTTAATAACAAACTTAAGTAATTAAAGAAGAATAAAGGAATAAATAATTGGACTGGATTTGTTGTTCACAATTTGGTATTATCAGGAAAACAAAAGGTTGCGTCCTCTGACGTGTTGATAATGTGTTAATTGCCTCCTTGCATTCCAACAGCTTCCAGGTGAAGATCTCTGTTCATTTCAGGTTGTTTTCCCCAGGATGATGGGATGCTGTTAGTTTTTTAGCCCTGCTTTTTAGCCTGTGTAAAATTGTTGTGACACAACAGAAAAAATATAAGTAATATTAACAACATAATAACATATGCAGAAAGTAGTGCAAATGGTTTTGGAATAAATGTGGAATTATTGTTGTAGCATGTTGCGCTATACACATGAGGTAGCTGGATTTGACAACATGTACAGCGGGCTTGTATTCATATTGATAGTGATGATATGTACATGTTAAAACAGTGTATATAAACTGTCAGAATAATTTACAAATGGGTGTTTGATGTTGTTCCTCAGTCTATTAAGGTAATTCAGATTTTTAGCAGCTATCTAATGTCATGTTTTTTTTTTCTCCTTGGTAGAGGATGCTGGAGCTGTTGAATATAATAATGTAGTTTTACTGTGTCACAGAGACTTTGTTATCAGTTCTGTGGGTCAATGATTGATGGATGGGGTTTGGTTTGGAGAGGAGATGAGTTCTTTCTCCGCTCTGTCTCAGAGGTTGAACTGGTTAGATAATGGTTGCTTAGGGACTCTCTCTGTGTTAGCCTCATGTCTCGCTACCTCACTGCTGGGGAACTTTAACCAAGTTTTACAAAGAAACTCATCCTAACATTCATTATGTTTTATATTTGTAAGGCACTTGTAATCATCAACAAAGAGTTTGTAGTAACTTTGAACCCACAGTATTCTAATGCAGGGATTTGAAATGTATTTATATGGCAGTAAAAGGGTGGTCTGTGGTACATTAAGCATGCTTAAGGTAGTTTTTACTGTTAAGTTTATACTTATCTTATAGCAGGTACTTTAAGTGAAGTTTGGGGACATCATTGTGACTTAACCACACGTTTTAGTATTTTATGTTGCCCCCACAGCACTTCTATAGGAATCTAAAGCATATTTATGACAGTTAAATGGGTTTTAAGGACAAATGTATCCATTCCTTATGGCAGTTTTTATAGAATGATATAAAACAGGGACTTTTAGTGTGATTATAGTCATCAATAGTGTGGTCATAGTACCTTTTGAAGCCTACAGTAGCCATATTAAGGAGTTTGAAGTTTATTTACAGCAGTTAAATGGGAGTAAATGGTAACTTTAGCATGCTTTGAGGCAAGTTTTACTTTTATGTTTGTTCTATAATATCATACCACTGACTTTGAGTGCATCTGTTGTAATTTTCATTGAGTTATAAAATCTTGAATGCCACAGTATCCATATGCACGAAGTTAAGGTGTATTTATGGGCGTTAATGGTGAATACAGCATGCTTGATGGCAGTATTTTCTCTTATAATAACAAAACAGGGACTTTTGTGCATTTTGGGAACATCCTTGTGACTTCACCTCACTTCATGATATCTTATATTGGTCCCATAACACTCCTACAGGAGTTTTGTTCTGCTTAATGGTAAATTTGATCACAATTTATGTTGTTTACAACTCCTACAGTTGTTGTTTTGTGATATCTGCACAGGATACTTTACTGCATTTTCTTTAAACACAATATGTTGAAGCTTTGGTGTGACTTCCTCATGGTTGATTTTAAGTTTTTTTCCTGTAATAATCATGCATGTATTTGCATGGGGGCAGTCAGTATTCCTACCTTGCATGTATTGTGCACAATAGTGACCTTATGACACTTTATGGCAGTTATTAACGGCTTTAGGTTTTTACCTTCAGCCCTGTAAAAAAAAAAGATTGTAGGTCTGTGGCAGTAGATGAGGTATGCGGTACTTTTTGTTACTCTAGTATTCAGATAACTTTCAGAGCATCTTTAGAAATTTTTAAATATTCAAACCAGGATTTTAGAGCATTTTGGGAAAGTTATTTGCACAGCTTATTTTTGCATTTATGTATTATACTTGTATCATTATATGTACATTTTCCTTGCATTTTTATATATTCAGAAGAACTGTGTGTGCTTCTGCAAATAGATCTGTAGGCACACATTAAGTTTTTGGAATTTAATTGAACTTGAATGTAAGGGGACTATAAGGATTTCAAGTGTATTTTTTCAACATGATGGTGACTTTATCTTGACTCTACAGTATCTACAACTCATGCAGTTTTTGCACACAGACTCTGTGTATTCATTGTGACTCTATCATGCTGTTTTTTGTGCTATCTTTAACTTCCATAGCACTCTTAAGAACATGTTTGCACCAAATAGCAGGTTTATTGTGACTTTATCATGGTTTTTGTATTGTTTATAACTTCAGATTTGTTTGTGACCCTGTATGTTGCCTTCATTGTTACTTGAAACATATTTTAACCTTAAATTTCTTGCTAAAACTGTAACATTTGGATCTATGTTGTATTCATGCAGCTCAGGAGTATGTTTATAGTACATATATGATGTTATGCCTCTTATATTCTTTTAGTGTTCCTGCAGTATAGTGTATATTTAATCTACAACAGAGAATGTGGCGTCTTCTGCTACTTTGTATTTTGGGGGCATATGCTGCTCAATAGAGAGAGTGTAGTTGCTGTATGGTAGTTTTTTCTTGTAGTGCTGTCATGTTAGTATCCTTATACTAACTTGTTGCATTCTCAGTGCTTGCTGGTGGCAGCTGCTTCCTACTTTGTGTCTAAATGACGCAGCTCCTGCAGCCTGTTGGATGTATTTGTAGATGAAGTTGGAGTTTCTCTAAGATGATAAACCATATCTTCTTGCTGTTTTTGGTCCTCTCCTCCTCCTGACAGAAGAGGAGGAGGAGGAGGAGGCAGGAGGAGGAGAGATCCGGATGAGCAGTTAGCATTCCATTACGAAATTCAACACTGAGGCCGAGCTGGGCCTTCGGCGACAGGCGCAGATCTCTCTCTCACTAAGAAACATTTTCTCACTGAGGGGGAAATTATAACTCGCCCTTCCACTCCTCAACTCCTCATTTCATGGTTTTTGAATGGAGATGTGTGTGCTGAGTGTGTGAGGAAGGGAGGGAGGGACGAAAGGAGGAATGAATCAAAACATCAAACTGGATGTCTGGTGAATTCCTCGGGAGCTTCGCTGCTAAAGCGTCTTCCGTCTTTGTGTCGTGGCAACAGGAAAGGATGCTTTGAATATATAATGTGTGTGTGTGTGTGTGTGTGTGTGTGAGACCCTCCATACTTCCCATTAACCCTTCAAACGCTCCAGTTTGCAGCTCTATTTCATTCACAAAATGACAACACAAGGGCTGTTTGTTGTGTTTCTGTCAAAACTTATTCTTCTTCTGTGGTGGAGGACATTTTAAAATGCTGACGGCCGATGATGTAGTCGATGATGTGTCCCACTCACTCGTGCGCGCACACACGCACACACAGATACTCGCACACAAAGAGTGTCTTGTGTGCAACGGGGCATCCTCCATTGTGAGTGCTTGCTTTTTTTGTGGGAACTGAAGCCACATACACTCACACTCACACACACACACACACACACACACACACACACACACACACACACACACACACACACACACACGATGACATACACTCACACAATGACACACATATACACACACACAGCCTGCAGTTACAGTCATGTAAAGGCATGATGTAGCACGAAGGGAGGGATGCTTGTTTTTCTGTACAGGTGGAGGAGGAGTGAATCTTTCCGACTGTGACTTCACTTCCTCGTTGTTTCACATCATCACTGAGTCTTTATCTGAAAGAGTCGTGTTGGGTGCCTTGATGCGTTCGTACTTTAACGCACTTTACATTTTCAAGTGGACATGTCATGTTTTGTAGTTCTGTGATGATTAACCACTGACATAAATCACCTGTCAGTTGGAACATGTGTGTTACCTAAAACATCATAAACAGGAATAAGATACCATGAAATAAGTTCTCTATGTTTAAGGATAAAATGCGATTATTTTGTCTTAAAATGTATATTTACAAAAATTTTCAGTTGGAATATAATTTCAACACAGATTATGAAACTACCAGACCATTTCATGAGAAAATGCATGACATCTTTTAAGAAAAAACTAAGCTGCTTAGTTGCAAGCAACCCAGTCGCCAAAATAAAGTTTCCATTGTATGCTTTTGCAAACCATGGATGGTTATTATGAAGGGAATATGTTGGAACTTAATGTTTCAGTGATGCTGTGGTAAATGTGTGGTTATGTTAAGGCACAAAACCAAAGATCAAATTTGGCTTAAAATACCTGGTTTGGAGGCACAATGTCCGCTGTAAACGCAGCAGTGCGTTTTTAAAAAAACAGCCACTTTTCACGGCACTGTCCGCAGTGGAAGATAACAACAAGTTGCTTAAAAAAAGCCATGTTTGGTGCCTTAAAAGCTGCTAGACACACAGAAAAGACTCACTAAATTACAACCAGTTTTGTTGTTTGTTGGTTTTGAACATTGGTCTGCAGCTTGACTGACATCTCACCTATGTGACACACCAAACAGCATCCCCTCCGTCTCCTGATGACAAAGTCACCTCATAAACATCATCACTTTGGAAACAAAGACTGTAAAAATAATGGATGAAGCCACGCTTTTAAAGCCTGACTTTGAGATGTCAGTTTTGGTAAATTTTGCTTTTAATAGCCCAGCATCCATTAACCAGTAACTAACTGGTTAATTTTTTGAAAAAAAAAAAAAAAAAGCATAAATAAAAAGCAAAAAGACATGGAGTACAAGAGGTCTCTCCTTTTAGTCCAGTGCTCTGTTGACTTAGTGAGCTTTAGCGCCGCATTTCAAAGTGCTATCCATGTGGAGGTGGTGAAATCGTAATGTTCTGTAATGTAAATGTCTTGCCTTTTTATTTTCTGTTGCTGACAGACAGCAGACTAGCTGCGTTAACATGAGGTAACATAGTGCCCCCATCATTTCCACTGGTTAGCTAATGTTAGCATTGGTCGCTCCGTAGTGCTCACACCCAGGTCGGGTGGGAGCTAACATTAGCTTGCAAGCAATTACTGCTGGTAAAACCGTCGTGGCAGTGGGATGTGTTGCAGCAGAAGCATTGTGCCCACCCTGCGGTCTCCCCCAGCTGGCCCTGGAGAGTAAGCTGCTTCATTTTGAGCTGCACAACCCCTTAAGTATTTTGTAAAATGTTAGCACCACTAGTTGTGCGGACTGTGCAAATTATGCTAACAGAGCTAACAGTGATGCTAATAGGGACTTGAGATGGCTTTACCGGGGGTAATTGCCAAATGAGAGACGCCACTAGCTAGCTCCTGCCCAACTTAGATGGCGCACAGTGCAGTAAACTGAAGAGCAGCAAAATTAACCTTTAAAATGACATGTGTAACCCCTCAAAAATATTCTTGGCAGTTAACAGACTAACTGTCGACATCCCATTTTATTTATTGTTTATTAATTTATTTATGTGTGGATTTAATTGTATTTTTGCCTTGTTCTTTACTGAAGCTTTGCTGGTGTTTACAAAGTTAGTTCAGTTAAATAAGTCTCCCCTAAAAAAAAAAAACCAATACAATAGGAGCACATAGTTTTAGTACTAAAGACACTCACAGTAAACAAAGGAGATGAAAATAAAATTTAAAAAATCCAAACAAAAAGAAGAGATTTTGGTTATTTTATATTAAAATTGGAGCAAAACACACTGTTTATTATAATCATTAGTACCAGTATTTGTGTTATTAATGTTACTGTGTGTGTGTGTGTGTGTGTGTGTGTGTGTGTGTTAATAGCATGAGTGAATGAGTGAGTTAGGCCTAATGGGGAGTTTCAGTGGGACGTTCGTGTCCACAGAGACCGAAGTGAAGCAGCTAATTAAAAGCTCTCCGTCCTCCCTCTGAGACTGTTGTTGTCTCCACGTTAACCTCCATTTATCACACACACACTCCACTCTATTGATTCCCACAGTTTCACTCACATGATGAGCCCTAATAGCCGAGTAGTTAACAGACAACTCTAAACAAAAACCTGACAACCCTCTTTTGTCTTTTTTCATCTGATTTAGTTTCTTTGACCTTTTATTTATTCTGTCGTTTTGAAAAGCTCTCTTTTGTAACCTGAGTGGGATTTAACGGGTTAAATATATATGTTTGAATTGCACTAATGGTCCTGAGTCAGAAAACCAAACTTTTCCTGCTTTCCTTTGTTGCATCTCAGGATGCAAACAAGCCTCATTGACCTCTGTTGTAGGGCTGCAACTAATATTTAATATCATTCCTCAGCTGATTTTTTTGTCTTTATCAGTTAAATCAAAACCATCAAAATGAGCAACTTTATTTTCTTTTTCCGATCATATAGTCCCAAACTTAAAGAAAGGGCTGCAATGAACATTTACTTTCATTGTTGATTAATCTGCAGATTATCCTCTCCAGTAATTTATTTTTTTGTATAAAATGTCAGAAAATGGTGAAACATGCATGTCACAAGGTCCCAGAGTTACTGGTGATGTCTTCAAACTCCTTTTTTGTTTCACAAACGGTCCCAAAATCAAATAGGCTCAATTTTCTTGTCAAATAAAGTGAAAATAGATTTCACATTTGATGGACTGGAAACATTGAATTGTTTTTGTTAATCAGTCACACGTTGTTTGTTGGTTTTATGTTAATGAACATGTTGTTGTGGGCATGTCCTCGTGTCCACGTCACTGTGGATTACCACAAACAACACGGAGCTTCATGTTTGTGCATCCGTGAGGTTTTTTAAGGCAACATGAACTCCTCATCAGCTCGACGGAGGGGCTGATGTTACCACCTCACTCTTTCTCCTCCTCTTGGTCTCTCTATACCAGACCTCTATTTATAGACCCGCCTTTTTTAGATAAGATTATGTTCCATCCCCCGACCGACCAGCTGACAGGAGGAGGAAGAGGAGGAGGGGTTAACATACAGTTCAGAAAGGTGTGGAGAAGAGGAGGAGGAGGAGGAGGAGGAGTAGGAGCAGCAGCAGGAGGAGAGGGGGTAAAAGTTGACTTAAGAAACAAACTAGAATCTGTTAGACTCACCTACAAGGCCTAAAGAGAATTGAAGACATCAGCACTACTAAATGACACCGCAGCAGTACATGTTTTTTATGAAGTGATTTTAAAATAAGAACTTCTTAACAGATCTTTGTATGTATTAAAATGTGACTTTAAAACATGACTTTGGAAGCATTTAATGTGACTTCTTTGATATATTAACCTGACTTTTTAAGCGATAAAACTTGACCTTTTTTGGTATTAAAATGTGATTTCTTAGCATTAAAAGTTGACAAACCATCAAAATGTGACTTTTTAGCATTAAAACATGACTTAAAAACACTGCTTCTTAACATCAAAAGATAACTTTTTAAACCCTAAATTTTACTTTTAAGGTATTAAAACGTGACATTAGGTATTAAAACGTGACTTAGATACAGTAAAAGATGACATTTAAGTTTTAAGACATGACTTGAGTGATCCTCGGTTGATCAGCTTTGCTGCTTTTCTTTAAGTTCAGTGTCTTTACTTTTGAGTTGAAGACATCACCATTGCTTCCTGGGAACTGTGACTGGAAGTTAGTCGAGCATATTGATGGTGTAAAACACTGAGCAGTCATCAGGGCGGAGGTACGACTAGTGTCTGATTCGGGTGGGGGATGTCAGTGACAGTGTGGATGTAGACGCAGAGGTGTGGAGGAGGATGAAGGGTGGGGGATGGGTGGGAATCAAGTAGAAGTGTCGCAGCTGGACCAAATGCCCCCCCCCTCCAAGTTTTAGAACGGCATTATGACTAGTAATTAACAAGCGGTAAGAAACATGCTGACTTGTGTAAGATATTAGAAATGGCCATTGTAACAGGAAGCAGTGTTGTAAACATTCCTCATAGCTGCAGAATACGGTGAGTCAGTGTTTCAGTTGATCTCGTCAGGAAGGATGCTGCTATGACTGAGGATGTGCAGGTGAGTCACGGTGGAGCAGACATGTTAGACGTGTGTAGCAGCTGGTTTGTGGTCAATAAATCGGCATGGTGTGTTTAGGGACAGGGAAAAAAGGATGATGCTTCATCCTTTACAGGCCAGAAAATTACAAACATTAACAGTTTCTACTAACATTTAACTCTAAGCACATCATGTGACACTGAAACCTTTACTTCAGTAGGAAACTTTTACTTCAGTAAGGTCAGTCTTGTAACACAAGACTATTAAGAAAATGATTGTTTTTAAAAATGGATAATGTCCAGATTAGATTTAGTTTCTAGTGGGTTAACGTGCTTACTGCAATCTGATAACTATGTAAATGTGTATGCATGAATATTTATTATGGATATAATGTCATATTTTGAAGGAGGCTACTTTGCTACAAGTCTTTGTTTTTCTCAGACAAGTTCTGCAGTTATAAAAGACTTCTTTCATTGATTTAATACTGGACATTTAATTTTTAGAGCATCACAGGACACAAAAACTATCCACTGAAACTCAGCAGTGTTGACACTTATCTGCCTCTAGTACAAGACTTCATTCACAAAATGATCGATCATGTGCACATTAGCTCCTCAATCCTAACAGTTTTGTCTGAAAACCCAATAATAATCTGTTTAATGTAAGAAAATCAGAACATATTCCAATCTGAGATGGTGAAACCAGCTCATTTCTCCCATCTTTACAAAAAACAACTGTAATTCATTAAAGACTGATGTCAACAACAAATAACAACAGTGTTCTTCATGAAAACCAGCTGACGGCAGCGATGTGAACACAGCAGATTGTAATATTTACTCACTCTAACTATAGCGTATCCACTGCTATATAAAGACAGTGGTCTGTGTGTGTGTGTGTGTGTGTGTGTGTGTGTGTGTGTGTGTGTGTGTTTGTGCGTGCGTGCGTGTGTGTGCGGCAGTATAACTGAGCTGTCTCTCCCTAAATTTAAACCCAGCGAGGAGACCACAGCCAGTCCTGGTGGGCTCAGAGTGTGTGTTAGTGTGTGTGTATGGGAGGAGGCCCATCAGACGACACGCAAAACTCACTGTGTGTGTGTGTGTGTGTGTCCTACTTTAGCCTATTCATCCCACGTCTCAAATTACAGCTCATCCTCTTCTGTCTCTCAGTCAGGACTCAGTGTTCAGGTTTGAGCGTTCACAAAGCAATCAATCCGTTTATTGTTTATCAGACATCATTGATTAGACGTTAAACTGAGCTTTTAGTTTATGAGGATTTATGAGGACCATCCTGCAGCCTCAAACTGACGGTACACCGTGTGACTGTCCTATAGATAAGACAGTTTCTACCATCAGGAAATGCTCAGTTTAATGTTGGGATAAACAAAATGAGAAAATGTGGTGCGTTTCAGAAGTTGAGAGTTGAAACAATAAGTCGATTCATCATGAGTCAATTCATTTTGATAAATTAATGAATTGCTTAAGTCGATCTTTCTCTGGTTTCAGCTTCTTAAAAGTTTAACCTTTGCAGCTTTTCTGTGTTTTTCATCAATGTTAACAGGATATCCCAAGTTTTAAGCTCACGATCAGAAAAAAACAATAAATACGAAGACATCAGCTTGTGTTCTGGAAAGTCAGCGTGATGGTTTTCACAATTTGCTGACACGTTATAAATCAATCAGTAACCTGATAAAGAAAATATTGAGTCCATTAATCAATAATAAAAAAGAATATCTAATTACTACCAGTCTCATCTACCTCTGTCATGATAAAGGGGTTACTTTGCTCATAATCTGTATCAGATTTTAAACAATAATTTTTTAAAATTAAGTCTTGTATTGGAGGCAGAAAAGTGTCCTTCCAGCTAAAGTAAGAGTTTCAGTCGATAGTTAAAGCTCGTAGAGTCTTAAATGTTCAGTTAGAAATCACAGTAAAAAGAAAGAGAAAGGAACCTCCTTGTTACTGCAGAACTTGTTGAGAATCATGTTTTAAAGCAGGGATGCACAATAATATCGGCTCATCATCGGTATCAGCCGATATTGGCTTTAAAATGAACTCGGAACTCGGAATTGGCCAACATGCTTTTTCTTAATTTGCACAATTAATGAATATTACATACACTGAAAGTATTGTATTTCATGTCTCCATCTGCTGGTGGGCCATCACAATAAGAGTGGCATGCGTAATATGATGTTAATTCCACTATCGAAGACATATGGCGATATATCGATATCAGTATTGGTTAGTCAAATGACCTGTTACATATCAGCAAAAAATCCAATATTGTGCATCCCTATTTTAAAGTTGTGAGGGAAACTAACTAAAAATTTGTAGTTAGCTAGCCTTCTTCCAAAATATGACCTCCAAAACAAATATTCATGCAAACAGTTACAGATAGTCATCAGATGGCAGTTAACATGCTAGGTTGTTAGAGACTAAATCTAATCTGCACATTATCTGTTTTTAAGAAACAGTCGTTTTCTGAATTAAGTCTTGTATTGGAGTCAGACGTGTCCTCACTGCTGAATTAAGACTTTCAGTGGATAGTTTAGCTTTAAGAGTAAAATGTCTGGTTAGAAATTCCTAAAAAGGAAGCTCATTATAACTGCAGAACCTGCCTGATAATCGTGCTGTTTTTAAGTGTTGTTGGACACAGACTAAAACTTTGTGGCAGGCTAACCTCCCTCCAAAATATGTCATTATATCCATTCTAAATATTCATGTAAATGCTCACAGATAGTTGTCATATGGCAGTTTGCATGCTAGCAGATTAGTTTGCTAGCGTCTAAATCTAATCTGAAAACAGCCTTTAAAAAAAAAAAAACCTGATTATTCTCTGAATAAAGTTTTGTATTAAAGGTGGGAAAGTGTCCTTCCTGCTGAGAAAAGAAATTCAGTGGATTTCTTTTCTTTGTGTCCCATGATGCTCTTCAGAGTTAAATGCTCATGGAAATAGTTAATGTTTGTCATTTTCTGGCCTGATAATGAGAAAATGAAGACATGGTGAAAATAATCTGTGATTTAAGGCTCAAAATGTCCCTAAACAGCCAGACTGAGTAGAAACTTTATTGAGTTTCAGTTGTAGGGACAGGGCGGCCTTGACCTGATGAGTTTGTTACAGAGGTACATTTACATAACTCTTGTGTGGAGTTGATACGATCACTGTCTTTATAAGGAGTTAGGAAATGTTTAGTTTTAATCAGAAAATTCTCCTTAAATTAAAACTTATAGGAATATCAGTGTCTTAATTATCTGGACTTTTTCCTACAAGGTGTATCTCTTGTAAAAGATGCAAATATTGAAGTCTTCTGTTGTTGAGCATCTTTTTGCACCAGGATGAAACTCTCCCCTCTTCACGCTGACTGACTTTTTCCTCCACAAACATTGACTGAGGTGTTTTTGTGAAAGTTTCCTGGAAGCTCAGCAGCAGAGGATGAACAACATCTCTGACACTTACGTAACTATGTGTCTCTGATAATAAAGGCTTCACATGGACCAGGAGAGAGAGAGAAGCTATTGTTTCTCCACTTCCTCCATCTCCTCCTCTGCTCTCCTGATGAGAGGCTCCTTCACTTCCTGTTAACTCCTCCTCCTCCTTCTCTTCTTCTTCCTTCTCTCTCTTTCCTCTTCCTCTCTCTTAACAGACTTTTAGGGACATACTCTTATTCACTCTCTGGCAGAGAGTTAGATGAGAAGATGGATACCACTCTCATGTCTGTCTTTTTAAATATGAAGTTGCAGCCAGTAAACATAGCTTAGCATAAAGACTGGAAACAAAGGGAGGCACATAGCCTGACTTTTTGGTTTTTGGACAGAATAAATAAATTAGATATATAGTGTTACTAAGTGATCTTTAGACTTGAAGCAAATGAATTTTATTTGTTCGTTTGCAGTGATTGCATGAATATTTATCATGGATGTAATGTCATATTTTGGATGCAGGGTAACCTGCTACATGTTTACTGTGCTTATATGTCAAAATGTAAAAACTTCATGCTTCTCAGGCAAGTTCTGCAGTTATTAGGAACTTCTTTTTCTGTGATGAGTACTTCTTAAAGTGTCCTGAGACTAAACCTTTCCACTAACATGTTTAATTTAGCATGAGGAGATACTTTTCTGCTTTCAATACAGAACTTATTTTAGAAAATTGTTGATTTAAAAAGAAATACAGTGCATGTGCAAATTAGCTTAAGCTTTTCTGGTGGATGAGCCCAAGGCTGCAATCAGATTGTTTTTATTGTTGATGAATTGATGGCCAATTATTTTCTTAATTTACTGTCTGATTGTTTGACCTAAAACATTTCAGCAGATTGTGAAAATGTGGTGATTTTAAATGTTTGGTGTGTTTTTTCCGATCTACAGTTGAGCTTTCAAGTTTACTGTCACAGTGTAGGGAAATCACAACATAATTCACATTTGTATTGAGTGTCTACTCAGATATAAATACTTTCAGTACAAAACTTCATTCAGAAAATGGCCCTTTTTATGATGCAGAAGTATTTTTGATGCAAACTGCTGCTCCCCACAGTTAGAAAACCTCTGAGCTAAGTTAGCTGCTGCTAGCTTTAGATTTTTAAGTCTTTGCATTTACCAGAAAGTGAATCAGCACAGTTTCTAACTTTTCTTTATTAATATACAACCAACTGCAGCCAGGCTGGTGTTAAACACACAAAATCATAAACAAACTCCCAAGATATGCTCCTGATGGCATCCTCCTCCTCCTCCTCCTCCTCCTCCTCCTCCTTCTTCTTCCTCCTTTCATCTCCTCAGCTCCTCCCCCTCTAAGATGCCCTGTGTTTCCTCCCCGCTCCCTCCTCCCTCCTCCTCCTCCTCCTCCCTCCATCCGTTGTGACATTCTTTCACTGTGGAGCCGCTTGGACTTTGGACTCGCAGTAAATACGGCTTTATTTGCTGCCGGCTGCAAAGAGGGTGAAGGTAGCCCTGAGAGTGTGTGTATATCAGCCACATCACATCACACACACATACACACACACACTCCCCATGCAGTGGTAGTTAGCTCCACAAGCTGCTTATCAGCAAGACAGTCTCACCACACCCACACACACACACAACCACACACTAACTGTGTAGCTGCTGGCATCCCATACAACAGGTCTGGCCTACATATGACTCTAAAACATTTCTGCTTCATTCCTCCACCCTTCATTCCTCCTCCATCAGTCTGTACACAGCTACAATACAGAACATCCTGCACTTGTATCAGAAGGAAGAACAAACTAACACTCACAAACCATCTGAACTTGATTAATGTAGTTGTACTGTTTGTCCATGTTGTATTAATACTAAAAAACATGTTCCTAAAGATTGCATTTGGGCTGGGCAATAAATTGATGTTATATTAATATTGTGATATGGGACTAGATATCATCTTAGATTTTGCATATCGTAGTACTGTAATGTCTTGTAATTTTCTTGTCCTGATTTTAAAGCTGCTGTACAGTAAAGTGATGTAACTATATGAACTTGCCACACTGTTCTTGCTGTTCTGTTATTTGCCTTTATCCACTCAGTCATTAAATCAACACTACTGATGATTATTTATCAAAGTTCTCATTGTGTAAGTATTTTGTTAAAACACCAAAAGTCAACCCTATTATATAATTAATATTGAGACATTTGATCAAAAATATTGACTTTTGATTTTCTCCATATTGCCCAACCCTAGAAAAAGTGACAACAGGAGATGATGATAATGATAATAATAATAATAATAATAATAATAATAATAATAATAATAATAATAATAGTATTATTTTTTATTAAATGTTACTAATAATGTAATAATTTGTTAGATAACATTGAAGAATTTTAAATAATTTGGTTTTTATAAATTAATTAAATTATTTTTACAAAATTAATTTATTATACTATTTATTAAAACAATTGTAAGTAAATTGTTTATTACTAAATCAACTTAATTAATTCTTCATTTATTTTTAAATTAACTGTTTAATTGTTATTAGGTCATTATGTTTTAAAAAAACACATCACTTGCCACTAAAAGCCTGAATAATAGCTTGTCCTGAAGCTTTCATCCGTACCACACTGTTTTCGTCAGAAGTTTTACTAAAACCCAAGTATTTAATGAAAAAATTAAAAAACAGTCAGTCAAAAATATTCTAAAAATGAGTCAACACTGAAGGAAAACTTTCTCTCTTGTTCTGGAGCTCGACCAAAGAAGATGTGTGTTGGCAGTAAGTCAGCAAGACTGTCTTTAGTCAAGGTCTACTTACATCTGGAGCTTTCAGCTGTCTCACATGGACTTAGTTTGCTGTTTAATGACTTTGTTTTAGAAAAACAAAAAGGGAAATTTTGCACATCAGCCTCAGAGCTTTATTAAAAAGTTCATTTTTTTAATAAAAACAAATGAGTTATGAAAATTTAGGTTGTTGTGGAAAACCAACTTGATTTCAGAAGTTACTTGTTTGTAGAATAAAAAAAAAACAGACAGTTTCATCTGGTAAACAGAAGCAGTGGAGTTGTAGCAGCAGAGTAGTTATGTAGGATCTGGCTATGTGTTCAGGTGTTTGTGCTCGGGTGTTGTGGATCGGCAGGTCGTCGTGTCAAACCGTCCCCCTGCCCCCCTCTGCCCCGTCAGAAGTGGAACCTTCCTGCTCCCCTCCTGCTGCAGCAGAGTGGTTCATCCCACCCCTCTTAAAGCATGATGGAGGCTCTGAAGGCAGGCAGCAAAGTCTCCAGCTCTCTCCCTCTTTCTTTCTGTTTGTCTCTAGCTCGCTCACACTCCTCTCCTCCCCCGCTCCCCTTTCTTGCTGACTAAACAGTTTTGTCAGCTGGCTGCTGCTCGGCTGCAGGGATTGGACAGAGAGGGAGAGGGAAGGGGGAGACAGGGAGGGAGAGAGAGCATGCAAATAGCAGTGTACTTTATGGCTTTATAGGTAGATTGAGTTTAACCGCAATCACAACCACAGTCACTTCAGTGCAGTGTTTGTGTGTGTGTTTGCGTGTGTGTGTTTGCGTGTGTGTGTGTGTGTGTGTGTGTGTGTGTGTGTGTGTGTGTGTGTGTGTGTGTGTGTGTGTGTGTGTGTGTGTGTGTGGTAAGACATTAAGTCCATTTCCTCTTTATTTTTTTGCACAGGCTTTTGCTCTCTTATACTGTCCTCTACATAACCTGAGGGACATGAATATACTTCTTTACATCGATCTGACAGCTGAGTTACTCTAACATAAGGAAAACTGCAGCTGTTAAAGCTGACAGGTGTGAATGATGTCTGTTAAGCAGCAGAAGCAGCTGTGTGAGTTCAGTTTTTCACCTCTATACTGTTCTGGTTTAAGACGATGTCAGAAAGGAGGATCTGCCTGACTGGCTGGTTTAAGCGTCCTGGGTCAAGAGAAGGATGATGCTGCAACCATTCCTTTCAGGATTTTGCAGGCTGTTTTTGGGATTGTTGTAGCACAGCAATAGCGGCTTTTCTAAAAAAACGTGTATGTATTTCGCAATGTTTATGGACTTTCTTTGCTATGAAAGTGCAACGGCAGATAAGAATTACAGTTTTTTTTATGTTGTCTGGGATTCGTAGTTTATTATTATGAACATGAAGTTGTTCCCTCAGAATTAGAACCTATGTGATGATGGGGATGTTAGGGGGGGAGATACAGCTGCTCATTGACAATCAGCTGTTGCTGCCATTCGAAGCTGTCCTGAATGTCCCACCACCTTGCGCCGCCACTGAAACTGAAACCCATGAATACGTTGGGATATGCCAGCTGTGTGATGCTAACAGTTAGCCCTGTCACTGTGTATTACTCTGTCCCAGGCACACCAGTAATCTCATGATAAACAGAAACCCCTTATACACTGCCTCTTCAAGGCGGGAATGTCAGACTGTGGTAGCATTTAGCAGCTAACTTAAAGAAAATGGTAAAACCATGATGTCCAGGAGCTCTTTACCCCCGAGCAGAGGACGAGGTTAGCCGCCACATAACAGGGACGATAAATGATTGTTGTTGCCATGTTAATGCCTCTGTTATTGTTTAAGTGCTGCTGACGCATATGTAATATGTCACACTAGAGGCCAATGCAAAGGAGGCATAAAGCACGGCCTGAGTAGCAGCTCTACAGCGCTATCTGTGTGTAGAAACAGCTAAAGAGAGATAGACTGGCAAGGAGGGGCTGAAAATTTAAGTCACACAGAGTTCACAGGGATTGGCTAAATCAGCTTTAATTGTTGCACTTGCAACATTGCAACATCCTGGAGGGACTGTGCAACCCAGTGGCCATTTAGAGACAAGCTTTGAGGCTAACATGCTGATCTGAAGGAGTGAAGTGTGTCTGAACACTTTTTGAGTTATTGAACATAAATTAAACAACTGTGTGTAGTTCACTGGATTTTCTGCCATGTTAGCAACTTCAGGTTGCTTTAGAAATAAAACGTGCATCCGTGGAGCAAGTCATGGACAAAAAACACACTTTGCATAAATTGTTAAATATTTTCTGATGTGTGGTTGCAGAATAATAATTAGAATTGTGTATTGTTGTTATTGAACAGCTGATTTGAGTGTTTGTGTGTATCATGGTGGTAGCTCAGTGGTTAAGTGGCCTGCTGGAGCAGCAGCATGTGAATGGAGTGAACAGACCCAGTCTGTGTAATCCCTGTTAATCTGACTGTTAGCAAGGCTGTAATCTGACACACACACACACACACACACACACACTCACACACGCAGCCCCTCCCTCCTCTGAAAAGGTACCTACCAGTGTTTGTTCTGCAAACACAGGACACACCTCATTGCCATGGCGACCACAGCACCAACATGCCCCCAGACTTTCTTTATTTTTGTCTACACACTCAGCCGAGCATCTTCGTGTGTGTGTGTGTGTGTGTGTGTGTGTGTGTGTGTGTGTGTGTGTGTGTGTGTGTGTGTGTGTGTGTGTGTGTGTGTGTGTGTGTGGGGTTGTGTGTGTGTGTGTGTGTGTGTGTGTGAGAATGAATGGTGGTGGTGGTGGTGGGTACTTCTCTCCTTTCAGGTTTCTCATCCATGTCTCCTCTCCTCTGCTCTCCTCCTCCCATTTCTCTCATTTCCCTTTTCCTTACATTCATCATCTCGTCTTCTCTCCTTGCCTCCTATACTCTCTCGTTTCCTTTCATTGTCTTCCCTCCTCTCATTCTCTCATCCCCTCTCTGTCTTTTCTCATCTTTGTTTCTTCTCCTTTCCTTGTCTTTCTTCCCCTCATCCTCTCATCTCCTCTCCCTCTTTTCTCATCTTGCCTTGTTTCTTCTCCTTTCCTTGTCTTCCTTCCTCTCATCCTCTCGTCTCCTTTCCTTCTTTTCTCATCTTGCCTTTGTTTCTTCTCCTCTCCTTGTCTGCCCTCTTCTTGTTCCTTGTCTTTTGCCTCCTGTCCTTGTTTTCCTTCCCTCTATCCTCCTCTTCTTGTTTCCTCTCCCTTACTTCTCTCCTTGTCTGTCCTCCTGTGATCCTCTTGTCTCCTTTCCTTGTCTCTTCTACCCTCCTTTTCTTGTTTCCCCTTCTCTGATCCTCTTTTCTCCTTTCCTTGTTTTTTCTCTTCTTCTTCTTCTTCTTCTCTCCTTTACTCTCCTCTCATTTCCTCATCTCCTCTCATCCTTATGTCGCTCCTCCCTGTTTTCTGTCCTCTCCCTGTCTCCTCTCCTTGCCATTTAGCCATTAAATCAGAATCACTAAATAAACATGAAACAGATGAGAGAATAAATAAATAAAGGAGATGATAAATCTGACACTGATGTCACTTGTCAGTGATGATGTCACTCCTCAGTGTTTCTGAGAGGTGGTGTCTCTCTGTTGAGTATAAAAACAGTTGAGTTATAAACGGCAGTGTGAGTGATGATATTTAATAACACCGCAGGTTCCCACATGATGCCTCCTCTGTGGCTCACACACCACATGTGGTTACATTATTATTATTCATGTGACCCTGTGGGAAGAGTTTAGTGACGCCATCAGCAGTCAGACTCTGCAGCATTTCCTTCTTTCTGCAGCACAAAGTTTAAAGGAAATCCCCATCATCCCTGTCACTCTCTCCATCATCTTCGTCTTCATCACACTTCTTTAGAAGGGTGTAGCTCTTAGGTATTCTGCTTTCTTTTTCCCATCATCCCTCTCCTCCTTTGTGTGTCAGTGTCTCAGGATGACAGTGACACTGGCAGGCTGACCTTTGACCTCCTAGATTGTTCTGTATTATAATATTGCGACCATGTATTCTTATACTAGTATACAAGTATTTTATCACCAACACTGCTACTGTTATTGATTATTAAACTTTTTTTGGTACAAATTATAGACGATGTGACGATAAAGAAGAGGAAAATAGAGAGTGTTTAAATGCTTTTATTTTGAAGTCACCGTGTGTGTGTTCGTGCTTGTGTGTGTGTGTATGTGTGTGTGTGTGTGTGTGTGTGTGTGTGTGTATTCCCAGATATGCTGTTAACTAATTATCATTCTTATTGTATGAGTGCTAGTGATGTCACATACACACATGGTTGTTACACCATTGCAGGATTTAAGGGATTACACTAGCAGACACACACACACACACACACACACACACACACACACACACACACACACACACACCTCACCACACCACACACCTTTACTTACATACATGTTGTTATCAGCCTCAGCAAAATTAATAGATTCAGATTCTTTAAGTAGCAAGAAATTCATTCTTGGCATCAAGATGTACGGACTAATTGTCTCAGCGCTGCAGAGGTGAGGTTTAACATAACTGCACATTGTAAGAAATGTTTGGTGTATCTGGAGGATGGCTGCATCCTTAATAGGGCTGGGTTGAAATAACCGATTCATCTGATTGAATCGATCCTCACTGGAGTCACCAGATATCAATTTGTAAAATTTGAGATTGATCTTTTAATATACGCTTTTCCCACAAATGTGTGAGGCTTTAACCCCGTTAATTTCGCCTATAGTAAATGAGACGCAGAGCCAAGTTATGAACGACCGTAGTATTGAGAAGCTCCGACGTTACTGACTACAGACTATTATATGAGTGAAGATGCCGCGGTGGAGACAGAGAGGTGAAGATAACGTGAGCTGACACCTATGCTTGTTACTGTGAGTGCAATGAAACCTCCTCGAGGAAAAAGTCAATATTTTATCAATACAGCTGATCAGCGACATGTAAACATGTAGAAAGTGATATTTCAGTCTGCTCTGGCTGCAGTCTCTCATCCACTGCCGCAAATATTATGTTATAAGCAAGCACAGAGCGCTTTCCAGCTAATAGCAAGTTGTTACTAACAAGCTGAAACAACAACTGTTTATGTTGAACAGTTCAGCTCAGTTTGTCTCGCATCTTAAAACTTACTGATGATCATGTGACCTACAGGCTGTGACTCTCCTCAGCAGCAGAGGGAGGAACAGACAGGACAACAGACTTTTATTTTTTTTTTGAGTTTTTACTTTAAAAATGACTAAAACCAATCATTCAGCTATCAGAATTCTTGCTAGTTATTAAATAGATAAATCAGCTGTCATGTATGTAAAAATTGAAACTGTAGTAACTGTTGGTTTTAAAGGAAAGATGTGTGTGTGAGGTAATGGGGGAGGATGGAGCTCAGAGACGTGTGTTTGTAAAAAGGGTCTATAGGTGTGTGTGTGTGTGTGTGTGTGTGTGTGGTGGGTGTGGTCTCAGGTGTGTGTATTAGGGGGGCTGCTCTTGTAGGTGTGCCCACCAAACCTCATTCAACTTTTAGTCGAAAATACAATAAATCTTCCCCATGGGAAAGTGCTCTCCGGTGGGACTCACACACACCTATGCATTAACACAAAGGAAGTGTGTGTGTGTGTGTGTGTGTGTGTGTGTGTGTGTTGCCCTGGAGGCAGAGACACAAAGAGGCTCTGAGTCTTTTCACTCAACTGAAACCTGGTCCTCCTCAGCACCACGCCCAGCACACACACTCACACACACACACCAATACACTTGAACACACACACTATCAATTAGCATGCACACACACACACACACACATAGGATGGAGACAGGTTTCTTTCATGGCTTTTTCTGTTGTTCGACTGTTTCACATCAATTTGCATCTTCATTTCTCTCCTCCTCATCTTTTTACTTTCCTCTCCTCTTTCCTTGTCTCCTTTCCTCTCATCATTAAAGCTCAATTTAGTAGCATTTACTCCTAATTCCTTAGTCTAGCTCATGTACTCTTCCTCCTCCTCTTCCTCTTCCTCCTCACCATACCTGTCAAGTTTTGGATTTGAAAATAAGGGACATTTTCCGGCGCTCGCTGCAAGCCGTCCCACCACCCCAACCAAGCTCCAGTATCCCTTACATTTTAAGACAGGTGTACAAAATATCTAGAAACAACTTGTCAACCACTTACTAACTACAATTGAGTGATCAGAATCTGATAGGCCAACCTTTGTTGACATTGAAATGCTGTGAACATTCCTACGTTATAATACAGCCTAAATGAAAACACAAAGGGTATATGAAGCACATTTATTTATTGTTTATAAAACGGGTGCTTCCCATCCTTAAATGTGATTGGCTGAGCCGCGTTCCATGCTGTTGTAAAATCAGTGTAACCCACTGGTAGACCGCAGCGTCTGTGTTGCTTGGCAACCATTCTGTCCACTCGATCTTGCTTGGTGGAAGAATGAATAGTTCTCAGTTTTATTGTTGCATTATTACCAATAAATTGTTGATTTTTTTTCGTGTGTGTTTATTTTATGGGCTATATGTAGGGTAACCGTTTTATAAAAGCTATAAGCCCCTGAGAAGCCGTGAGTTACAGTGACTTTACAATGGCGGAGAGGCACTAGAACACCCCTCAGCCGTTGTAAAATCGCTAACTCACGGCTTCTCGGGGCTTATTGCTTAAACATATTTTCAGTTCATAATGTGCCCCATCCTGCTCCTCTTTAGGAAAGTAAATTCGCTGTCCCATTTTTCGAGATATTTACAGGACTTCTTTGTTTTTTGGCAGGAATGCCTTCTCCTTCGTCACATCCATCCGACAACTGCCACCCAGGCTACTGCAGGTGACAGTTCTCGCGAGGCTAGTGACAGTTCAGTTTGGAGAGGCAGAGGAATGTTTTTTTTTATTATAATACGGGAGATTTACGGGAGAATACTAATACGGGAGGACGGCGGGAAAGAGGGGTAAAATATGGTAGTTTCCCGGCCAAAACGGGAGACTTGACAGCTATGCTCCTCACAGTGTTCAGGAGGTGAAGTTGGCTGGCCTCTGGCCTCTTATGTAATTCTAACATGAAGAGTCCAGATTAGACCTGAAACACATTTCAGACAGTCACCCTAAAGCAGTGCATTCTGGGTAATATAGCTTACATTTGTAGGTCTTTTTAATCTGTCCTCACTCTGGTGGTATTAATCCAGATTGTCCCTTTAGTCAGTATTTTCCTCCCTGGTAAAAGTCTTTCCTTCCTCAGAAAGTGAGTGAAGTCGTGTCAGAGCTTCAGTTTCATCCAAAAAATCATCCAGACTGTTCATTCATGTGACCCTTCAAAATAAAAGTATTTAGGATGCATCAGAAGGCTGAAATCTACTGCTTCTTAGCTATTATTCTCAAACTCACTTCCTCATCACCTCCAGGGGGAGATGGGGAAGAGAGGGAGGTTAGAAACAGAGGAATGCCCCCCCCCTCGAGCTTCCTGCTTCCTCTCCAGACAGGAAGTGAAGGATACGACAGTGTTGTTTCAGCATCTCTGCAACACCGATAAGCAACATCAGGCCTCAGATGGAGGATAAAAGAGATCAGTGGTGCCTGTAAGAGTTGGACTTTGTCAAAGTGTGTGTGTGTGTGTGTGTGTGTGTGTGTGTGTGTGTGTGTGTGTGGAAGCGAGCTCCTCAGTCACACATTAACTGCTTTATCTTCAGCAGCCCTTTGCTCATAGTGTGTAAAAGATGCTGTAAAACACACATAGGGATAAAGTTTTCCTGGTCAGAAGTAAAAGTCTGTGACGCCATTTTGTCACAGCATTATGAGCAGAGGAGGAAGGAAAGGAGAGGGGGGAAAGAAAGGAGACATGGGAACAAGGCAAGAAGGGTGGAAAGGAGAGAGGGAGGAAGGAGATTAGGAGAGGATGAGAGAGCGAGAAACGAGCGAGAAAAGGTGACAAGGGAAAAAGAGAGCTATGACAGAAAGAGACAAGTGGAGGAGAAAGTGAGTAGGGAAAGGGAGTAAGGAAAGGACTGAGGGTGGAAGGAAAGGGGATAAGTGAATGATATAGGGAGGAAGGAAAGGAGACAAGGGGAGGAGAAAGGGAGAAGGGAAAGGGAGTAAGGAAAGGAGTGAGGGTGGAAGGAAAGGGGATAAGTGAAGGATATAGGGAGGAAGAAAAGAAGACAAGGGGAGGAGAAAGGGAGGAGGGAAAATAGACAAATGGAGTTACGAAGGAAAAGACAGAGGCATGGTAGAAATGAGATGAAGGAAGGTGAGAGGGAGTAGGAGAGAGGGAGGGGGTAGTTAACCAAGTGGTGGAGAGAGGGAGGAAAAGAGATATGGGAAGAAGGTACAGAGGAAGGAAAGCAGACATGGGAAGGAGAGACGAAGGAGGGAAAGAAGAGAAGGGATGTTGAGAGGGAGAAAAGTAGACAGGGGAGGGAGGTCTCCTCAGTAACAACTGTTTAAATTGCTAACACACACACACACACACACACACACACACACACACACACACACAGCTGTTGGATGTGGGATGGGAGGGTCGCGGGCAGCGAGGGCTCTGATTGGCTGATTGTGTGGCCTTGTACCTTAGCCTGTATCAGAGAGATGAAAGGAAATGTAAGAGAGACAGTAGATAAGTTAGATGGATAAAAAAGGAGTGATGGCATGGAGGGAGGAAAAGAGAGGAGAGGAAGAATGAGGAGAGAGAAATATGGAAGAAAGGAACAAAGGAGTCAAGGAGACAGGAAAGAGAGTGGAGTAGTCGCAGAGCAGGAAAAGATGCAAGAAGTTAAAAGATAAAGCAAGAGGTAAAGCTGAGGAGGAATGGAGGGATAGGGCATAAGCAGGAGAGAGGAGGAGGAAGATGAATAATGTTCAGAGGATGAAAAGAGGAAAGGGAGAAGAAAGGAGGAGCTGAAGATGCAAGGAGGGTTAAATAGAGGTAGAAATATAAAGCAGGAGATAAAGCTGAGGAGGAAAAAGAGTAGGTATGGAGGGAAAGAGCATCAGCAGGAGAGAGGAGGAAGAAAAAATTATAAGGGAGGTGGACGAGACAATAAATGGAGAGGAGTAGAGAGAGAATAATGAAGGCAGTAAATGAAGAGCAAAGAGAGGAGGACGACAAAAGTGACGAAGGCTAAGGAGGGAGGAAAGAAGAGGAGACGGAAGGAGTGACGAGAGGAGGAGAGAATGAAGGAAGGATGAGGGAGAAGAGAGAGAGAGCATCTTTAGTGAGGCCTCGGCTGAACTGCATCATCTAATTACAACTGTCTGACTGTGTGTGTGTATGTGTGTGTGTTCGTCCACATGAAGGCTGTATTCTTCTGACACACAAAGACGCCATTATGGTGAAAAGAGGGGGAGTTTCTCTCTTTCTGCATCTTTTCTCTCAGTTTTCATCTTCCATTCTTTATTTCTCCCTCCATCTTCTCCATCTTCCTCTGCTCCTCCTCTTCTTTAAAGGAAAAGTCTGCTGTCATTGGTTCCTGCTGAAGACGTAAATCTTTAAAATCACAAACGTAGTTTTTATCAAACAAACAGGAGGACACACTGATTTTGTTGGGGACTACTTTCAACGGCAGATTGATCCACATTTGGTGTTCTAATGAGTATTTGTGGCAGCAGGACAGTGAATGTGTTTTTAACAGTTATTGGACAAACTGCTACAAGCATAAGACACTCAAATCTTTGGATGATGGTGGTTGAGGTGCCTTGTGGGTATTGTAGGTGCCAGCTTTTGACAAGAAAGAAGAAAGTGGAATAAAAAGACACTATCTTTAAGATCCCTCTCTTAATCCATTTTCTTAATTTGGCTGGACCGCAGCTCGCAAGGCCAGTCCATCGATGTATTCAGAGACCTGGATACAGTGTTCGAGGCGGGGCCCTGCTCGTTCCTATAAAAGTTGCTCAGCTGTGCATGGAGCCAAAAAAACTCTAAATCTGTGGTATGAAATTACCCAAATTTTCTGCATCATGGGCCCAAGGAGCAGGTGCACTACAGACTTAGAGCGGCTGAGTGTGGCCAAGCGGCTAACTTCTGCTGGCCTAATAGATCAATTCCAGTTTAGCGCTCCGCTGACTTGAATGGTGAACCTATAAGTTATCTGACTGAAGGATGACATCCAGAAAGTGAAACGAGTCATTTTGTGGGAGTTATGATGCTTACAAAAATGTATCTACTGATTCACAGACATCTCTTCCCAATGTAACTCCATGTGAAAGTCTTTTTGGGCCCCATGGCATCATCGTGATGGACCCAGACAGCGATATTCCACTTTTGGCCACTACATAAAATTGGCTTCAAAGCCCGGGCTGTTCCAGGGGGTTTGGCCAGCCCTATGAACGTAAAAGTCACTGTGCGTTCCAGTGCCCATACTACCATACTATATAATATGCCAGTAAAAGATTTGGTATGTCTCAATACAGAATATATCAAAAATTGCTTTCCTCAAGCTGAGAAAAACAAAAAGTCTGTGACATCATGACAATATGAAGTCCATGAGTCGAGTGGGAACAGCAGAAAAAACTCTGCTGCACATTGCAGAAGTAAACCAGGAAGCTGGAGACTTTTTTGGCATATGTGCCAGACAACTTCATTGCAGTGAACAGGCACTATTGTGAGATCCGGTATCTAGGTGTTATTAGAATCTGTGAGTGACTGATGAGTGTTGGTGTTTTCCCCATTAGCTGTTGAAATTTGTTGAAACGTTATTGATTATAACTTGCTAGCATGTTAGTATGGGTGCCACCACATTGCAAAATTCTCCTTTTGGTAATTGGCACTGATAGGACATTTTTATAAAATATCATTATCGGCATAACTTGACTCTGATAGTGGCCGATGGCTGTGCAGCCTTCACAAGACACGCAGAGACGTACATCACTGACTGGAGCTGAAGAGGGGAGGGTTGTGTAAAATGATCAGCTTCAGATAAAACAGCTCCACTCTGCTGTGTGACTGTGTCCGAGTGTACCCACTTCAGTTTAACATAGTTTTCACATGAATTTTTTGGGCTGAACTGCAACAACAGGGCAAAGTCTGTGAGTGAATTACCACATCCTGTTTCAAATTAAAAGCCCTGTACTGTTTCATACACTGTCCAGCTATTGCTTAGGTATCAACATAGTCTTGTTTTTACAGCTCTTTATCTCCACTGTTTTCTTTCTCCATCCCTCCTATCATCTATATGAATCAGATAATTCAATGTTGAAAGATGTATAGTCCTGTGTGTGTGTGTGTGTGTGTGTGTGTGTGTGTGTGTGTGTGTGTGTGTTCATGTGTGAGTGTGAGTGAGAGAGAGAGAGAGAGAGAGAGAGAGAGAGAATGATGAACAGTGATTCTCTTATTATTTATTGATACCAAAACACACTTGTAATGTGTGTTTAGGTTGTTATCATGTAATTGATTGAAAGTGAAAACACTGTTTGGCAACAAAGTCTCTGAACACAGATTGAGTTGAGAGTTGAGATTGGTGTGTGTGTGTGTGTGTGTATGTGTGCTGCCTTGAGGCCCCACAGCATGCTGATACACGCCAAAGCCGGTTTTAGCTTTGGACTCGATCAGCACACACACGCACACAAACAGTCATGGTGTGTTTCAGGTGATGAAAGAGCTGTGAGGGTTTACTTTGCATACAGAGAGCGATGGAGAGAGAAGAAAAGAGGAGGAGGAGGAGGAGGAGGAGGAGGGACAGGAGGAGTCACACCCAGCTTCTATTGTTGTTGTAACTCCAGCAGCAGCAGCAGGAGGAAAGAGGAGGAGAGGTTGTTTTTGACTCGCCGTTCAAACATAATCATTCAGATTATTTCTGTTGCTTTTTTTTATTGCATTGTCTCGTGCAGAGTTCTGTGGTGATTTTACAAACTCGCAGTGTGCACAAAATCTAAAACCCAGCAGAACTTAGTTTTAAAAATGAGTCACACTCACCTGATTTAGAGCTGCAGCTCAGGATTATATATTTTATTGGTATGTGTTTTTACGTAAGAGAAAAATTAAAGAGGTCACCATAGTTTATTATTTCACTTACTGATGTGGTTTGATTACTTTTCTCAGTCTGTGTCAGTGCTGGAATTAAACACTTGCTTAAGCACTTAAGGCATTTTACGTTACTCGGGTATCTCCATTTTATGCTCCTTTATACTTCTACTTCGCCACATCTCAGCGCTTAATATTGTTGTATTGTAGTGTGTTGCAGAGTAGCAGCTAGCTGGCTAACATTAGCTCAGGTTACGGTTAGCTTGTTGGTCGCCCCTGCATTGTTCTGCAGAAAGCACTTTGTTCCTTTACATCATAAAATCGTATTATCACTTGTTATAATACATAAGTCAGTATCATGGATCACATTAGCTGGGGAAGTAATTTGGCATGCTAATCAACAGACATAATCACTCAGATAGCATCTGAGTCTTCTGGTGGTGTCTGCCTGGCTTTTGACAATCAACTAGAAGAGGGCGGGCATCATGGAAGCAGAAAGACGCCAAGATGGAGAAGCTGATAATGGTGGTGTCTGCAGTTGTATATGGTGCTAGCAACTTGTGAGGACAACTAGAAGAAAAACTGGGCCTGTGAAAACATTTCCTCTAAACCTAAGATGGCTGGTGATTTCAGTGATTTCTGTAGTCTTGCCCCAGTATGCCGTTGTTTACATGGCGCCAAGCTAGCTTGCACTTTTGTCAAGCACCCGCCCATCTTTACAGCTCTGGACTGAAGGGGCAGCAACTGCTTTTAAAATCACATTGCCTTTCTGGGGAAAGATCTTGTGGGTAGGTGGCTGTCAGGGCGGTTGCCATGCAGCTGTGTGAAAGCAGTTTAATTTCCTATTAAAAGTACAAAAAAAATTCCCAGTATGGATCAGTCATTTTTACTATGAATTAGACAATGGTATTTGGGAGCCACCTGGCACCCCAACGGGGACCAGATTTGGCCCTTGGGCCTCAAGTTGAGTATCACTCCAGTAGATGAACACACAATCAGCTGCAGCAGCAGCAGTTGTGGTCAGTTGGTGTTTAAGTGAAGCATCTCTGCAAAGAACACACTCTGTGATCGACACACTGAAGGATAACAGCAGCCTGTTGAGGCCGAGGACACACTGTGTTATGGATGTGGCCAGCTGTGTGTGTGTGTGTGTGTGTGTGTGTGGTGTGTGTGTCCCTCCCACTTCTCCGACACACACACACACACACACACACACACACACACACACACACAAGTATCTGTCAGCCTGCAAATATGTGGACACTGTGTGTGTGGTTCTTACCCCGACACACACATTTACACACATGCACACACTCCCGATTGTGTTAGCAGATATGCAGGCGGTGTGTGTGTGTGTGTGTGTGTGTGTGGATTTATAGAGTATGTGAGCTGTGTGGAGGATGAATGTGTCGCTTGTTGAGCAGAGAGACAACTGCTGGAGGATGATGGAAGGGAGGAGGAGGAGGAGGAGGAGGAGGAGGAGAGTTTGACTCCTGCAGGGAGGGATGGAGAAGTGATGGAGGGATGAGAAGAAAAACAGAGGAGCTCAGTTTTTGTGTACAGGAGAAAAAAGAGAAAAGGGTTTGTTTGAAACGAGTTTCCAACCACAATGGAAACCTTTTTATAAATGAAAATAAATCTCAGGAGCTCAGAGGAGGAAGTAGAGGAGGAGGACAGAAGCAGATGTTTTTATCACTGCACATCATAAAATAATACTACAACTACTGTTACCACCAGAACCTCTGTAGTTCCTGCCAGTTTTCAGAAGTTTTACTGCTCAGTTTGTATTTGACAAACAGCTGTGGGGAAATCAGAGTATTACAGGGTTTAGAGTTATAGTTAGTTCAGAGTTTAAGTTTGCAGTTTTCTAAAGCCAGTAATTGTTGAAATATTCCTTTAAAGTCAAGATAACTTCCTGTTATTACAGGAAGTTTCACATGTTTTAGAGACAGTCTGAAAACAGTAGTCAGCATGAAGGCTTCTTTTGCAATAATCAATATCTCCTTATCTGTCTATTCTTCTATTCATGTTTCTCATATCAGTCAAACTGGTGAGGCAAGTTTATGTATGTAGCAGATTTCAGGCACAATTCAGAGTGCTTTACATAAAGCATGAACATACAGAACAAACAGGGAATTAGACATTTGAAAAAGTAAGGATAGTTTGGGTTTGGTAATTATAATCTGTTTTTGCACATCAACTCTTGATATGATCATTAAAACATGTTTCTGTTGCTGTAATCTTTCCTCATGTTCGTAAAAGCTCCCTTTAGTAATACGAGTTACAGCCTTTTCAGTGTATAGTTTCCTCCTTTTTTGTTTCTATCCATTGACTGCAGCTGAACAGGGAAACAGTAAGAGAGAATTTTATATTAAAAAGACTCTGAGCTTTATTGAAATTATCTACAGCTCATGGTCCAAAATTCACAGCTCAAGTCCATTTAAAGCTAGATGGTTATGGCACATAGTCTGGTCGCAAAGAAAGGCACAAGGGGTAAAGGGGTTGTAAGTAGTCACTTAATTAATCATAGGTGTGTTTCTGGTGTAACATGAATGCAATCAGAGTGTCAACTTCCATTCTCTTTAAAAGCCAGGAGTGCCTGCAGCTGGTGTACTGCTATTTACATGGTGATATGGCACATTGTAGAATCGAGCAGTTTTCTGCTGAGGTACCACAGTGAGAGCAGTGATGTGACTTTCATAAACATCCAGGGACATTTAGGCATCAAAACTTAAAACTGTAGATATGAACTTGAGCGAGGAAACGGAACTAAACTTTGAGCTTCTCCTGCTCCTCGTGTGTAAATGTGCACAGCATCTCTTATAATGTGGAGTTGGACAGCTGCCCTGCAGCTCTGCCCTGATCTCTGCTACATTCCCATTTACAGAATGTCAATCATATTTCTGTCATTAATGATGTATTATTTCATTCAACCATTCCTGCGTCCCTGTGTATGTAACAAGCAGAGTGTACATGCGTTGTGAACCCGCATATGTAAATCTAAATAACATGGTCTTTAAATAGCAGGAAAGTACTGCACCATTCTGAGTTTAGACAATGTTTTGTTGGACAGTGGTGCAATTGCTTTAAAATATCAATACACCAATTATGCTCACTTAAGATCAACACACCCATGAGCATACACACACAAGATAGAAAATAAGATGGCGGTGAGTGTTGTGATAAATAATACATACATACAATACGAGAACGATGTCCCATGGCCATTACGTGCTGTCATAGTAATGGTGAAATACCATGTTGATAAGGTAATGTAAGGCGTGATCACAGATGACAGAAGCCTTAGCTTTTTGCTGTAAAAAGAATAAATGCTGTAGCTGTTACCGTTTTTATTTTAGATCAGTTTAAACAGGATCAGGCAAACAATAGTTGTCTCTCTCAGATCGAGTAAAGTCAGAGTAAAAAGTTGCAGAAAATGGAAATGCCATACTTTCCATCATTGGTGTGTGTGTTGGTGTGTTAACATCTGCTCACTGAACACCCACACACACACACACACACACTCAGCAGCACAAGTGTTTGGCAGAAAGCTGGCTAGTGTGTGTTTCAGGTTGTAGCATCTGGTGACGTACGAGTGAATAATAAAGCTTTGGTGAGTCAGAAACAGAGGAGACACAAGTGGCTACATCACACACACACACACACACACACACACACACACACACACACACACACACACACACACGCAGACACACAGCGTAGCACGGCTAGCCTAGTGTCTGTTATCTTGGTTTGAATGAATAGAGGTCTCACAGAGGAGAGAGCAGAGGTCGTTGGCTGTCTCAGACACCTGTTAAAGTGTGTGTTAATGTGTGTGTTTGTGTGTGAGACAGCTGCTCAGCACGTTGACAGGGACCCCCCCCCCCCGCCACTCTGACTTGTACCCCATCGTGGCTGTAATTACAGAAGAAAGCTGGAGGAGGAGGATGGAGAAAGTAATGCAGAAACAAACTGACTTATAGAAAGGAGGAACACACACATACACACACGCACACACCTAGAAAGAGTCAGCTGATGTAAATTTTTGCAACCTTTTCATTTTCTCATCTTTCCCATATTAATATGAGGAAGTAATACTGCTGCGTCATGACAGGCAGATCCAAAACACAGTTTCTTTTTGACTGATTTAAAGGCTTCATCTGTTGAAGCTTCAATGCATCAGAAATAGACTGGAAAGCAGAGAATCTGAGAATATGGATTTTTTTTTTTTTTTTCAGCTACAAGAGAATTTGAGAATTTATTTTTTGTCTTGTTAAAACATGTAAGCATATGCAAGTCACAGACAGCTGACAGGTGTGATGAAAGAAGAGATAATTTTGTATAAATAAATGTATCCTTATTTTTAAATTAAATATGTGGCTGCAGCTGAAAGTTGGTGTCTACGGTTGACTTTTAAGTGTTTGTAAAATTCAGGCAGATTTTGTGCTGTGAGAAGCTGTATATTCTCACTATGAAGCCTTTCCTCAGTCTGAAGAGTGAAGGACAGAACCCGGATTACTGACGTGCATAGTCATTTTTACAGTAACTGTAATTTCCAATATTAAACAATAAAATGTTAAAAATGAATAAGTATAAACAAAACTAAACACATTTTTCAAGACTAAAAAGACTAAAGACTAAAAATTGCAAAACAATAAAATGCTAAAAACCAATAAATAAAATAAAAGAAAAAAAAACATTTACATTTTTGCAGACTTAAAATTTCAACTGTAAAACAATACAACGCTAAAAATAAATAAAAACAAACAAAAATGACAAAAATCGAATTTTGCAAGACTAAAAGTCAGAATAAAAAAAATCCTAAAAACAAATCATTATAATAGAGAAATAAAAACAAATACGAAAACAACAAATAATTCATTAATTTTTTTTGCACAACTTAAATGACAACAATAAAATGCTACAAATAAATAAAAACTAAAATAAACAGTAACCCTATTACTAACCCTAACTCTAAAAACAACAAATAAAACTTTGCAAGATTAAAAATAAAACAATAAAATGTTACAAATATGTAAAATAACTAAATGAATAAAAGTTTTTTTTTTGCAAAGACAATCGAAACAATTAAATGCTAAAGATATAAAAAAAATAATAAAAACAAAAACAAATAAAAAGCTAAGACTGTAAATAACAATAAACAATGAAATGCAGAAAATAGATAAATAAATATATGAATAAAACCAAAAGTAAACAACAGTAATTAAATCCCTGCAAGACAAGAAATTTCAACAGTGAAACAATAAAATGTAAATAAGGGATAAAAATAAAAAATAAATGAGTAAGATTTTTTTAAAAATGAAGACTGTAACTTTAAACAGATTTCAGGGCACCGTTTGGATGTTTTAGGCTATCTGAGGTCTCATCGTGGTGCTACAAGACATCTTTAACCATCATAAGTCATCATGAAACATCTGAAGGCGTCACACATAACTCATTAATCATGCTCAGAGTCTTAAAGAGAGTCCTCATGTAGGAGTTCACAGGTGATCGACTGTTTATACGAAGATCTGAGAAACTTTCCTCCGATGTCACTCAACACATGATCAGACTTGAACTGAAAGTTAACCAATAACTGCATGTAGTGACTCATCTGTGTGTACGTGTATGTGTGTGTGAAAAGTTGATAAGGATGCTCACGCTCAGGAGAAACGAGCAATAAAAGAACACAGAGGAGGGTGAGGAGAGGGGGAGGAAGGTGTCGATGTCCTTGAGGCAGACGTCAGGCACTCTGCCAACAGCCTCAACAGCCAATTGGCTGTGAGATTACATGGAGAGGGGCGGGCAACCGGCCAATCGGGGCAGAGTTTAGTGAGCATGTGTAGAAGAAGCGGCTCGTCTGGTCTGACTGGATTCTCTCCCTCACTTCTGTCTTTATGTTTTTCTTCTTCATCCTCTCTCACTTCCTTTTTTGTTACAGTCAGTAGACCCTCTCTCTCTCCCCCGTTCAGTTGAACCTTGCTCCACCCGCTCCATCCATGCCGCTGTGTCAGTGTGGATTGTGAAACTCTGCAGTGATACACCCTGTTTCCTCTAAGGAGGCTTTAGGTGTGTTTGCGTGAGTGATGGGTAGAATGTCTTTAATTTAGACTCAAGGTCTTTAAGTTTTATTGCAGACTTTATTTATTATTTTCAAGAAATATAAACAATACATATCTACATCAATGTACAACAAGCATTCACAAGGCAATGATTAATACAAACTTATTTTAGAATATATGAAAATAATAAAACAAAATTAGAAATATATTTATATAAAAAATAAAAACAGTTCTCCTACTGCTAGTAATCATTGCACCATAGGTCAGACAAAAATAAAATAAAAATACAGTAAAACTTAACTAAAAAATATGAAAAGAAAAAAATAAATAAATACATAAATAAAAAAAATAAATGACAAAGAAAATAGAATGAATAAAAATTAGTTGAATTGATTTACAAGTAAGTCAACATAATTTTGAACTTTTTAAGTTCTGAGGCTTTTATTGTAAAAATAATTAATTTATTTAATTTGTATAAAAAATATATATAATTATAATTATATAAAAAATATATAATTTATTTGCTAAAGTTAAAGATATATCAGCATCTTATCTCTATATAATGTTTTAAAAAAAGCAAATTAACCATCACAAGTTCCCAAAGTTCTGAAAAGCAGCAAATCCTCTTGATTGCGGAAGCTGCAGTGAGAGAATATTGTTCTTTTTTTATGACAAAAATTAACAAAATGATAAAATAACCATAAAAATAAACAAATATGCACTCTGAAATTAAATCAGTGTTGATCTGTAAATGGACATGAAAAACAAGTGTCTGCATGTGTTATGTTAGAAAACAAATTTCTCAGATATAGATTTTGGTATTGGCTTTCTCTTACAGCTTTGTCTCCTTCCTCATCCTTCTTTCTCATCTTCTTTTGAATTTACTCCAGTGTTTCCACCTCCTCACCTTCCCTCCTCTGCCTGTACATCCTCCTGTCCACCCCTTTTTCCCTCCTTTATAAACCTAATTCCTTTTTCAAACACTTTATTCGTGTGGAGCGCCTCATACTTTCACTTTTAATTCTTAAAACCAACTTTTTCTAGCTCTAAATCGTTCTCTCTTTTCATGATGTCCAAATCTTGTCTCCTCTAAAACTATAACTCCTCCAGAAGTCTTTAATTTTTTCATATTTCCTTCCTCTTCTTCCCGCATGGGGCCCTCTCTTCTTCCTCTCTTCTCCTCTCATGTTTCCTCTCCTCCTCTTTCTTATCTCCTCTCCTCCAGGCTCTCTACACTTGTCCATGCCTGTCAACCAAAAGCAGGGCGGCATTCTTCAACACACACACACACACACACACACACACACACACACACACACACACACACACACACACACACACACATTCCTCATCTTGCTCTGCGGGTTATTTTTACCATCAGAGTGTCTTACAGGCCCTGCGATGTGCTGCTGGCCTGCTGTCACAGTTGGAAGCATCTTTTTTCTCCACAGGTTTTTGCATCGTCATTCCTCCTGTTCATTCCCAGTCAACCTAGTTACACTGTAACAGACACTAACCAGCACACACCGACACCACAGCTGGTTAATGTTTCATAGCTTTTTGTAAGTTAGAAAGCAGAATAACTGCTTAACCAGCAGACAGTGTGAAGTCAGAGGCTATACACACACAAGTACTGAAGTGATTTTTGTTCAGTTAATAAGCTTTAATGTTATGTTTGAATATTTCAAAACAGGCTTTTTACATTTTTAGTTTTCAGCTTAGAACAAGCTAAGGTTTTCCCAACAATGGAAAATTAAGTTTAAAATGTGCTGAAACAAGTCATCATTTACCAGTGACAAAATCAGCCAGTGGTGCAATTAAGCGAAGTACATTTACTCAAGTAATGTAGTTTAGTACGCATTCGAGGTACTGGTACTTAACTGGTAGTTGGTACTTGTTGGTGGTCGTAGTTGGTACTTAATGCTACTTAAAAAGGTAACTTCAGTATCTTTCAGCATGGACCCTATTTTCCCATGTTATTGTGTCTCAGTGACTAATGGGAACAACAATTTTTGAAGTTGGTCCAGTAACAGGCTACAGTGTAATCCATGCAGACAATTGAGCACTGTTATACGTCCACTGAAGGTGTTTGTTTTTGCCACTGACAGGCTCAGATTATTATTATAAGTGACTGGCAACATGATGGAAAGGATCCCTACATAGATGGACCTTTCTGTTTAAGAGTAAGATCCTTTTTGTGTAGTCTGAAATTGCCCATGTCAAATTCACCAGACTGCATTTAAATAAACAGTGTTTTTATTATCATAAAACACACTTTATTTCAAGACAACAGATGCAAAATAAAACCCACAAAACCATCTTGGTTTGTCTTTCCACTGTTCTAACGATCACTAACTCTCATTGGATTGAAATACACCCTTCATTCACCAAGTTAGATGTGAAAATATGCTGGCTGAATACATGCTGAAATTACTGTTTATTTAAATGGAGTCTGGTGGGTTTGGTGATGGCGATATTGGGGCTCTTTCTAGTTTAACAAAAAGGATCTTACTCTCTAACGAAAAGGTTTATCTCTGTAGGGATCCTTTCCATAATTTTTGGTTGATATTTCTCTTCAAAGCAATAAAAAGTCTCCACATTGCTTCAGATTGAGGTAGCATCATGTGTTTTGATGCTAAAATTCAGATTAAAAACACGCTGAGTGTTAAAGTATTGTCATGACAGAAGCATCATCTGCACACTCCTGTGAGTGTCTCCTGTGTGCTGACATGAACCCTGTCAGGACATTAGCAGCTCTTTCTATCAGCATTAATCTGCGTCTTTATCACCACAAAGCTACAAACAATGCAGCAGCAGCAGCAGCAGCAGGCGGCTGTTAGCAGCACACGGCTAAAGTGAGTTAGCGCGGCTAGCTCATTAGCTGCTGGCTTAGCGGGAGCTTTGTGTGGTGGAGGGGAGAACATGGTGATAAACCCTGGTTTAGGTGGGAGCTGTGGCACCTCCCTGAATATCAGCTTACACCTCCTCCATCTCTAACAATACCCGGCCCATTAACGCTGACGACACAGCAGCAGCAGCTACAAAACCTGTTTGTAAAGCTCAGGAATCATGATGGTTCATGTTATTTAAAGGCTGAGCATTTAAATGCATCCTGGTAATAACCCATTCATTTTTGGTTCAGGGTTTTGTGGCTACAAAACAGTTTACTCAGATTTTTTCCATCACCTCTTCATCTCTCTCCTCTTCCCTCTGTCCATCCTTAGTTGCCTCCTAATTAGTCTTACCAACCCTCTAAGCTCTTAATCTCTCTCTGCCTCCATCCCCCCTCGCTTCTCCCTCCTCATCCACCCATCCATAAATACTTCCACTCTACATCCATGAGCTGTGCAGCCTGTTGCATCCTCCCATCCATCCATCCACCTTTAATTATTTCTTTTCTCCCTCCATCCCACCTCTCACCTCCATCTGTCTGTCTAGCAGCAGCAGATTATCATCTGATGCTCAGCTCCTCCTCCTCCTCCTCCTCCTCCTCCTCCTCCTTCTCCTCCTCCTGTTCATCCTGTCTAGGATGCCGTCTTTAGCTCAGCTAAGCTTTTGTTTATACTGGGCATCACCTTTTCTTTCTTGTTCTTTAGTTGTTGTTTCCATGCTGCAGCAGTAACCTCCCAGACATTTTCTTTAACACCAAACTTCACATGATTAGTATTTATTTTTACCTGTATGATGAGAATCAGCTGTCTTACATACCTATTTGTTCTTTAATTTTAAACCAGATTCATTGCACATAATATCACAACACTAGTAGCACTGGTTATTTTTTGTTCAGATGTAAACATCGTTAACATAAACATTGTAATGTTGCATAATTTTGCTTTTGATAGCCCAACACCCATTTAACAGTTACTAACTTTAATTTTAAAATAAAGAAAAATGATGTGAAATACCAGAGTGTGGTGCTTCATTGACTTAGTGAGCTTTAACGTTGTATTTCAAAGCGCTATCTATTTAGAGGTGGTCACATTTGAATGTTTTTTTTTGATATAAATGCTTTGTCTTCTATTTTATTTTTTTGTTGACTTTGCTGACAGACAGCCGGCTAGCTTCGTTAACATCTGGAAGTAGCCACTGTGCATTAAGCACCACCAGGGTTTTGTCAGAAAATATCCTTATTTTAATTAAGGTTTGTTTAGATTGCAGGCACTTTAACACTCACTTTTTAAAGGCGAAGCACCTCATTTTTCAGCCTCAACACATAAACAAAAGCTTGACTCCAGTGTCATCTGTTTCATGGCCCACATACAGTAGAAAACAAGTAGATTCATTTTATCTGACTACAGACTGCAGATACCAGGTATCTTTGTTTCCCATGTGTCACTCTGGGCTCATTGACCTCTGTGCTTTTTCTTTCCTCCAACAAAGAAGTTCTGCCGTTGATTTTTTGTTTGCTTGTTTTTGGGGAACTATGTGACACATTTTTTACTTCTGAGCTTGAATGAGGAATAAAAATGTGGCAGCACTCTGTACTGAAACAGCAAACAAGCAGAGTATAAATAAAGGTTGAATGAATGAATTAGTGTGTGTATTAATATGTGTGACACGTGTGTGCTCGCCTTGGCATCGTCCACTACAGTACATATTGTGTGTATCAACTGTGTATGTTTTGTTGTGTGTGTGTGTTACTGACTGTCTTTCTGTGCTCTCCCCCCTGCAGTGTGAGCAGTGGTTGCAGACACACACACAACAACAACAACAAATCCCGCCCCCCCTCCCACATCGCCCCGAGCGACACGAGCGAGCGTTGCTTTACGAAAGAGGACGGGTAAATATGCTCCTCCCTCCTTTCATTCATTCATCCCTCCATCCATCCTGCCACTATCGAACACAACAAACACACCTCATGGCTCTGCCTGCTGAGCTTCTTCACACCCATCTGCCCTTCTCATCTTTCATCCCTCGCTTTCCGACACACCGCGCCATCACACCATCCCCTCTTTCGTTTTCTTCCTCATTCTTTTTCCAGCGTTCCGCAGCATGGCCGTTACCCCTCAATCAGCGACCTTTGACTCCCTTTTCATTCTTGAGCACCTTCTGCAGATTTCCATCCACTGGTGATGGAAGTACATTTACTCAAGTACCATGCATAAGTACAAAGTTTAGTTACTTGTACTTGAATATTTCCATTGTCAGCCTCTCTATACCTCTACTCTATTACACCTCAGAGGGAAATATTGTTCTTTCTAATCCACAGCTGTGGTTACTTTACAGATTTCTTTGAAAGGTTCCTGGAAATAACTTTGCAATGTAGCGCTGAGTGTAGCTGAAAAATATAAGCGAATCTAACTTCGCTTATTCGTTCAGTGTATAGCTAACAAAAAATCTTTCATTTGGTGAAAAGAAAATTCATCATATATGAAGAATAAAGTTCCCAGCGATTCATGGATGATGAATCATTTATTTTACATGGGGGATGTCAAGGTTGACTGTCAATGGTTAACCCCCGAGACTATTTTTGACCACTTACACACGTTGGTCTATAGGTTCATTTTGCTACTCCATACTGCACTGCGCACCACATGGGTCTGGTAGGAGTTAGCTAGCGACGCCGCTCATTCGGCCATAACCGCTAGCAACCGCATCCTAACCCAACAGCAGCATTACTGTGGAAACACTGCGCGAACCCCACAGGTTACCCTGGTGAGTAAGTCGCTCATTTTCGAGCCATAAAACTTCTCAAACATTGTTAACTCCTGTTAGCTCCGTTAGCATTGTCACCATGGCTAGTGGTGCTAACACAGTAAATAGTGCTAAAAGGGTTTTGGAATCAAAATGAATCTGTTTCCTCACCAGGGCTACCTGGGGGAGACCAGAGGGTGGCCACCATTTTTCTGCAGCGATGTGTTTGCCACCAGCATGGTATTATTAGAAGATGGCCACCAGGCAACCAGATCTCAGTGATGGGAAGTGCAGAGCAGCCAAGTGACCAGTGGAGACCAGAGGGTGGTCAGTGGATATGATTCCACATGTCACTATCATTAAAGCCAACAGAAAGTAAAAGGCAAAACATTTACATCACAAAACATGAAAATGTCACCACCTGTGAATGGATAAGTCTTAGAAATGCAGCGCTAAAGCTCACTGAGTCAGTGGAGCGCTGGACTAAGAGAAAAGGTCGCTTGTATTTCATGTCTTTTTTCCCCCTAAAAATTAACCGAGTAGTTACTAGTTAAGGGGTTTCTGGCTAGTGAAAGCAAAATTAACCGGAACTGACCTCCCAAGTTTACATAGAATATTTCTCTGAAAATCAATAACTCCAACTTTGTTTCCATTTTTTCCCTAAATTTGCACCATATTAGAAATATATTTGTCACGTTGTCAAGTTTTGAGAAAAATATGAGAAAATAACAGACCTTTAAAATAAAGTGTTGTGGGTCCAGCTTCACAAACTTGTCCTTTGAATAATGTTAATAATTGTAATGAACTAGTAAATAATGTTAATGTCAATAATTGTATTAGTAATAATGTTGAGGTTAAACAAACAAACACTGATGGTGTCACTTTGGGCTCTGGCTAACTGTGACCAACATTTCCCACTAAATTTACAAACTAACCAGCAATCAATTAAAGGAGAAAATAATCATCAGATTAATCCATAATGAAAATAAGCATAGTTAATAATTCAAAATGAGCTCCACCTTAGCTAGCTACAACAGTAAAATCCTGTTTTTACATCAATGCCAGAATCTGAATCATATCATATATCATATATAATAGAGTAGAGTATTTGTACAGTGTGGTATTTGTACTTTTGCGTCAGCATCTGAATACTTACTCCACCATTGTCATCTACACACACACACCCGCACACACCTGTAAATGCTCCATCACCTGCTGCTTCCTCGCTGCCTCCTTGTCATATGATCACTTTCATCAGCTGACAACAAAGAAAATGAATAAGCTTGCTGCTCTTATATCACTTTGACTGTTTTTCTTCTCAGTTTGTTTCAGTGTTTGTCTGGCTCCATCTATTTCCTGAATTTAGCTGATTCTGTTTTCTCTTTTTGTCAGTAGTTTTTGGGGTTCCTCAGTTCTCCTGAATGTTTGCAGCAGCTCTAATGTTCATTCACAGTTGTTTTTACTGCCTTCATTTAGTGTTGTTTGCATCTGTAGTTGCAGAGCTGAGCAGAGGTTCAGCAAGATTTTTTTATGACCAGTGATGAGATTTGAATGTGTTCATTTACACAAGCTTTTAACGTCAGGTTTTGTATGTTTTATTAAAATGGTGACTGCCTTTTTAACAATTTTAGTTGCAGAACCATATTTGCTTGTAAATCCTGTCTTTTAGTCATGACTTTTGGTTCCTGCATTATTCAGTGCGCTGTTAGATGAATTTAAATCGAGCTGTCCGTTCTGCTCTGCTGCTTTTTCCCCTTATATTTCTTGTTTAAATGAGATCTTGCACCCTGATATCCCTCTTGAATTTCCCCTTAAATATCTTTGTTAAGAATCATTTTTATTGCTTGTATGGCACAGTTCTGTATCAGCTTGTTGCAGCTCCTAATGGAAGCTTAATAGAATAGAACAGAATAGAATAGAATAGACAGAACTTTATTCATCCCCCAAGGGAAATTCAGCTGTCCAGCAGCTTATAGAAGACAAAAAAACAACCACATTTCCCCTCATCATCAACAACACAGTGGTATTAAAATAGATATAAAATGAAAAAGTAAAAGTAAGTAAAAAAAAAAAAAAAAAAAAAAACCTGAAAAATAAGTGCATAAATAGAAATGATGTTAATGACGTTTATGTAAATGGAAACATTACAGTTGTCTTGTGCATAATTTTGTAAATGTTTCCCCCAAAATTGGGAGAAAGCTGTATTCAAAGCCTCAGTGCTCTCTTTCAAGTGACATTATGAATATTTTACAGAAAAATAAATTGTGATTTGACTTTGATTTTGATTTTGCAAAAAAAAACCCCAATATTTTACTGCAAAAAATGAAGGAAATAAGTCATATCACCTTACACACTGACAAGCTTTAGATTCAAACATTTAAAGTGGAAGTTAGACCAAAAAATATTTTATTCTTTAAATTTTTTTAACTTATACATATGAATCAGTGCACATTTAGTCAATGCTGACATTTTAGAGACATTAATGTAAATTACTAGTGTTACCTCAGCTGCTTAGTTGCAGCAGTGATCCCAAACAGAGCAGAATTTTACAAATATATCATGAAGTGATCAGATCAGGAGAATCTTAAATGAGCGATTGTATTGACAAAGATTTAGCAAAATAATAATAAAAAATGCAGTAATAAAAGAATAAAAATCTTCCTATCAATGGGTATCTCATCCAATTTTTAGCCATACAATAATAAATAAATTCTACAAAGTCATGCATGCAAATATGTTCAAGTAGAATAGTGTTTAGTTTGTAAAATATGTCTTTTTTAACCCAGGATTTTGTGTATGAAGACAGAAAAGCACAAACCAAGGAGAGAAAAGATGAAACTGCACACACAGATGGGATGAATGTGTGTGTGTTTGTTCATCTGAGAGAGACAGAGCAGTGCAGGAATCTGCATGCTGATTGGCTGAGAGCTGGCAGACATTTTCCACAGTCAGACTGCTCAGTGGTTGGCTGAGACTCTTCCCTCCCCCCTGGCTCTGGTATGCTGTACAGTAGGGCTGACACACCGTCGATGCTATCTCAACACTTTATCACGTCGGGTCTAAACTCCAGTGTGTGTGTGTGTGTGTGTGTGTGTGTGTGTGTGTGTGTGTGTGTGTGTGTCAACTGCACTGCAAACACACACACACACACACACACACACACACACGCACGCGCGCACACGCACGCGCGCACACACACACACACACACATAGACACACTAGTCAATCTGTAGCCAAGCTGGAGGGTGAAAGACACAGACAGACATACACACGCACCCACACACAAAAAGACAAGATGATGCAAGAGGGTGGAGGAGGAGAAGGAAGACGATAGGGAGGAGAGAGGATGAGCAGAGGGAGAATTGGAATTGCACACATGGAAACAAACAAAGTTTTAATTTCTAATTTTTTGCAAAAGATGCAGAGAAAAAAGATGCCAAAAGTATGTGGACACCCCTGTCCATGTGTGTGCGTTAACCAACAAAAACAATTGGTCAGCTATTAGATTTGTTTGTTGACAGAAAAGTAATCAGCAACTATTTTGACATTTTAAGCAGAAATGCCAAAACATGTCAAAGATCAGGCTTCTCCAGTGTTCCTGCTCTCCAAGATTTGTTTGGACAAAACAAGATGTACCCTCAACTATGTGGAAATTAAGAGTTATTTTTGCGCATCATAATATTTTGGTAGTTATACAAAAGTGGAGTGCATAAAGGTTGGCCCCAAGATTATTTTTTTATTTCAGCACATGGCAGTATATTTGACAACATTCAAATTAACTACATTTTAATATTTTTTTAAAAATATTTCAAAACATACAAAATGGAAGAAATAGACAATAAAAAGGGGAACATTATTTTCATAATTAATCTATTATCAGACTCTATTATATGTCTTACTATAGTGAAAAATGCCCATTATAATTAACTAAATGTCTTTTTTCCCTAACAAATAGTCCAAAATCCAAAGAAATTATTTACTATCACACAAGGCATTAAAAATATAGGTGAAAAATCACTAGACGACATCACAATATTTCTGTGTAGTAACTCATGGGTAGGATATCCCTGCATCACGTCCATTAAATCAAATGGCGTAGAGCAAATGCTGCCTCAGTTGGTTAGCTTTTAGTCACCTAAAAAAATCAATTTCAGTTTATTAGTATTCGGTAAATTTTGAATATTTTCATCACTTTACCTTGCCACCAGAAAGTCCTCTCTGATGGTGAATTGAAGCCACCAGACTCCATTTATGAAAACAGAAATTTTACTTTGCAGAACACTTGAGTTGCTGGTCTGTGCTGCCTCCATCAGTTAGTGTATAACGTGAAGCAGTAAGAATCTTTTAAGTTCAGGGTACTCTTAAACTGGGCAGCTAAAATATGTCAAAAAGCCCCTTTTACACTGCCTGTTCCATGCGGGGATTTGTGCCATTATACTGTCTTGCAGTTCGTTATGCAAGGTACGGTAGCGGAATGTGGGACAGAGTTGTCTCGCCATTAGGCTAGCAGCAGAGGTAGTAATCCACGTTTGAATCAATGGCTGAATCAACGTCTGTTTAAAAGGGACAAGCAGCAGGACAGGACTGGTGTGACACTTTGACAGTGTATTATGAGTGCAACCCACTGCCAGAAGATTTAAAAAGCAGCTGATAGCAGTTAGCATAGCAAATGTATTACCATACCAGTACTTTTCATTCAACATTGTATGATTTAGCCTAGAAACCTAAAACCAGTTATGATAAATAGCAAAACTGTTATTTACTGAACACTTCTCTCCTGCAGACTTAAATGCAAAAGTTACTAAAACTATCAGCTCACTTCTCTACCTGTATTTTCATGAGTTGCCAATAGTAAAAAGTGAGGCTGAAGGATTGCATAAAACAGTTTGGGAACTAGTTAGTTTCAACCTGTGCAAGTTAGATCTGTAAATAAATATTTTTCTCAGTGTGATCTTGAAGAAGCCAGTTCTTGTCACCAGACATCAGCCCTGGACTCACCAGTGTTCGTGTGGCTGAATAGGAGCAAATCCCTCTGTAATCAACCATCACATATGGCTGTTATATTCAGATGTCCACATACTTTTGTCCAATGTAAAGAAAAAGCCTTGGGAAATTCTGTGCTTTCATGCTAACAAGTTAGGGCAAAGTACTGTTGCGAGGGGAGAGGAGGGACGTCGGGAGCAGTGGAGAATGGGTAATGGCAGCTGAGTGTTAGGTGGTGGTGTGGGAGGGAGGGAAGTGGGGGACGCCAGGGGGGTCGATGAGAAAGAGAGCGAGAATGCCCATCAATCTCTCTCGCTCTGAAAAACCCTCGCACATGGGGAAGCAGCAAAGCACTCTCTTGTGACTCCCGTGAGTGTGAGCTTCCTGTTGTGGTCGAGACACAGAAACAGAAAGAGACTGAGATAAAGATTCTTTCGGTTTCTGCCTCTAGTTTGGTGATTAGCCTGAATACCACCGTCACTGTGATTATTGAACACGTCACTGGCAGGAAAGAAGCTCCATCACATGCAGCCATTTTGGTATTGTTGTTGAGTTGTAATGTTATTGAGCATCAAGTGCTGTGTTGTACCTGTTGAATGCTGCTCTGGAGTCGTCAGTTGTCCACATACTTTTGGCCATATATTGTAAAGAAAAGGGAGAAATGAATCCTAGGTTGTTTCTTTTTGGGGATGAAAAGGGTGTATGTCTGCTGTTAAACTACGTGCATCATTTAGATTTACAGATTTTGACCTTCAGACTTGTGCTAAATACGTGATTTTTAATTTTAGGGTGCCATTTAGGTATGAATGGTAATTGGATGAAAATGCTGAAGCTGAAAAGTTGATCTTAAGCTGAGTAAGGTAATTAGCTTTAGCTGCCACCATCATTGAAGGAAATCTAGGTAATCTATGGCATCAATATTTTGTTATTATAGATTTGGAAATTAATTGGGTTTAAAAATGTTGCCTTAACCAAATTTAATTCAGCTTGTACTTAACTAAAGAGGCAAGTGAAACCCTTTTTACTAAGGATTATATACAAATAGATTGACCCCAAATGTGCTGTTGGTGATTGCAGTTTAAAATGGAGGCTGAGGATAAGATGAACACTGAGCACTGGTTGAATGTGTGCTCATTAGGTCTGGATGTATGTTTGAAGAAATGTTGACTGGAATCTGGTTTTCCCTGTGTGTCTTTGGGGCGTTGCACTGCATGTCTGTATGTGTGTGAAGCCATTTTTAATGAGATGAAAAGAGGGTGACAGTTAGGAGGAGGTAATAAATAGCTAACATATGGTTACTGGATCCTGCTCTCCCCACCTCACCCCTCTATCTATCTCCCATACATCTCTCCATCCCTCACCTCGTGTCGGCTAAACACAGACTGTTAGCTGACACCCGGGGCATACAAATACCCCACCTCACTAAAAGAGAGTGATATAAATATAAATAGAGAAGGTTGGAAAGAAAAAAAGAGGAAGAGTTGAAAAGAGAAAGAGAGTTGAGGATGAGTCCTTCGGGGCTGTTTGCTTTCTACAGCAGGCGTCAGTTTTGTCAGTTTGCCTCTGGCTCTCTGCCTTGTGGGGCTGTAAATGATGCTAACAGACTACTCAGGGTGCTAACGTTCCTTAGCATACAACTAGGGATATAACAGTTTGCTTCATGTTTGGTGCAGCAGGAAAACTGAGCAAAAGCAATGCAAAAGAACAGTATTATGTAACATAACAGAAACACATAACACATAAACTGTGGCTACATTTGGAGCACTGTATGAATGCACGGTTTGGTTATTCAGACACCACACTCTCAGTGCAGCAGAGCATACTCTGGCCAGCAGAGTGATAAAGTGTGTGATAAAGTTAACAGTTGGGTTAGTCATGTAGAAACAGAACGCTATGTTCCTTTGAGCAATAGTGCTCTCTGTTAAGTGTAGAACACATAAATGTATGAAGAGAACTGGAAACAGTGTCGAATGCAAAGCCCCATTCATTCCTATGAGAATTGCTCAGTGGTGCACCAAAATGGTTCAACTGCTACGTATAAAAATACCCTTATGATCCTGGGATTATCAGAACTACTTCTGCACCATGCAGCCCATAGAGTATTAGCACTAGAGACTTACTGTGACCTAGCGCGGCCAAGTGTAGCCGAGCGGCTAACTTCCAGTTCAGAGCTCCGCTAGCTTGAATGGGGATAGAATTTTGTAACCATACAACTATTTTAGACTTTCAAAATGTAATCTGATCGAATGGATCAAAGCCTGATAGTGACGTGCGTCATTTCTTGGGGGTTGTAACCAGGGGCGGAGCCAGGGGGTGGCCAGTGGTGGCCAAGGCCACCATTAGTTAATCTTCAGCCACCCCCCCGGCCACCCCCACCACCGCTTTGCAGGCAATTTTTTGGCGGAACCATTTCTGTACGAATGCGTTCCCACAGGGAAGCAATTCAACAGCGCACCTCAAACAAGTAGTTCTCCACCAAAACTGATGGTGGCGGTAATACGCTCAACTTGAATGTCAACCACCAACACAATTACAGAAGAAGTAGTAGTAGTTGTGGTTCACGTGCACTATGAGTGAAGATGCCAACGGACTCTCCACGTGCAGTAGGAGGACGGTCTTTTTTCCCGCTGGCAGAGAAGATGTCGGTAGTAAGTTAACAAGCGGAATGAAGTTTATTCTCCATGTTTGAAATGTTTCTTGTCTTAATGTATGTATATTGTGGCCGGCGTGCTGGAGTTGAAACAGATATGGCAGAGTTTGCCAATTTAGGCTGTTAACGGTATGAAAGTCGTAAGCTATGAACAGCTTCACTGCTACTTAAAGAAAATATTCAGTTTTATTATGCCCCAGCATTACAGAAGGCTATTAAACCTGTCAAGCCCGAAGGTCCCCCAACTGGGGGACTCTCGTGCTCAGACATCACCACTTCACATACAACATATGGAACAGTGAAAGAATATAGTGATGTTACACATCAAATTAAACAGCGGAACCTGGGCTACACGGCTATACAAACCGCTTTTACATGCTCCAAACACAACTCAAATAACAGCTAAATGAATGACTACATGTCAGCACCGATGCGTCAACCCACTCGCCCCGTTTCTGGCTACAGCTCCACGGCACTTCATTCATAACACACAACATGTACCTCGAATGAAAGCTGAGACTCTACACTTTCCGCACGTATGCGCCAAAGCACTCTACACCGAAGCATGTGAGAGACAGAGGCCAAAGAATAACAACAACAGCCAAACGATAGTTATAAAATCTCTCTTACCTTTGTTGTTTTGCCGTGAAAAGTTTATTTTATTTATAAATCCACACTGGTTTCTCTTAGTCCCACTCCTTGTGTTGCATTCAAATGTGTCCGGCATTTCTGACGGACTTTAGGACCCGGGGGGAAGCATTACAATCTCCATATACAGCAGTCTGCCCCTCCCCCACGACGGCGTTCTGCTGACTCTGATTGGCTGACAGTGCTGTCAATCTAATTCTGGTGGGTATAGCTTCATTCTATTGGCTCTAACAAATCGAATGAGGTGTCATTCACTCAAATCGACCAATCCGTTGCGGAGATAATATTCCTTTTTTTTTTTTTACCAAAGGAATACCTTTGTAATGCTTGCTCTTAATGTTAAGGTTGCTGTATTTTGGTTTGTCACCCGTCAGGCAAAATGCAGAGGAAAATTACTTCCACTTCATTAGTAGTAAGTCCAGTAATGAGAGGAGGGAAAGTGGTGTGGAGAGGGAGATGCAGGATGACAGTGATGAGACAGAGTCAGACAGTGAAAGAGAACGCTCACCAGTTGTTCTTCATGGAAGTGAATACAGGTACAAGTCACCACCTGCCTTATGCATTAAGCTTAAGTACTTCTAGGATTCTACTATATCAGTGAAAAAAAGTTACTCAGCTTAAAATGTGGCATGCTGACAATTTTAACTTTTCTATCTTTACCAACAGATGATCGACTTATCCGGTTGTGAGATTTATCACCAATTAAAAAGGCACGAATTTCACAACTGTTTCAGATCTTTTTTTAAATTAGTTTAGGAATACATTAAAAAGCTTATGTGGGTCTTCATGATGTAATTCTACATGGCAGTCACTGCCTGTATAAGTAAATGAGTGAGTGACCAAGAAACACTACTAGATCCACAGCAACTTGCCACACAGGAAAAAATAAGATATCAGTTTCTGTGCCACCCCTGTGTGAGCAGTGGTCTCAGTCTGGCCACCCCTATGAAAATTGTCTGGCTCCGCCACTGGTTGTAACACTGGAAAAATGTATCCACTGATTTACAGACGTGCCTTTCGCCATGTAAGTCAATGGGGGAAAATTCTTTTTTGGCTGCAGGGCATCATGTGATTGAGCCCGGCACTGTTTGGCCTTTACGAAAATTGGCTTCAAAGCCCTGCACACCTTCTGTGGGCCTGGTATAGAATTAGACTGGATTTTCAAACACATCCTAACTTGATTGTAATTATTGTGTTAACGGAGAGTAAAACCAAACATCTCGTACCTAATCTTTTTAGGATAAATACACCTACAATCACACACTGACGTACCACAGAATAGTAGTTAGCCTCTTAACATAGCATCTCTATACTTTATCCAACAATGCTATCAGCTAATGCCGAGCTAACACTGTTTAAAGATATGAACTAGCTGTCCAAGCATAAGCTAATCCCAACATCATGATAAGCATGCCAATATTTAGCTTACTGGCTTCAATGCGTGTATAGCATTGTTGTGACACTTTGTGATCATAGTGATCAATCAATAATACTAGCTCTAGCTGTATGCTAACTAGCTTACGAAGGCTGCTGAAGCATGCTATTTAGCTGTTGCTAATACATTGTAGGCTAGTACATGTAGGCTTAGCGATAGTCTAGCGATAGTCTTAGTCTACTACCACAAGGTTAAAGCAGAGTTATATCAGAACCTTTTCTGTTAACAGAATTAAATCATATTTAATACATATTACACTTTTAGATTTAACATTAAATAGATTAAATGTGTATTTCATAAAAAATAAAAGTAATTTATGATCCAAAACACTAGGATATGTGGACTGAGTTTGTATTTGTGGTGATGGAAACTCGAAGCATGTCCCTGCTGTGACTCTCCCAGCTGTCATGTCAGATGAGAGGAGGATTTATGGGGCTCAGGTGACAGGAAACTTTTCAACTCTCACTCCATCCCCATCCCTTCATCAATCCATCCCCCACCATCCCTCCTCCTTCTCCTCCCCTGTAATGACTGTCTGTCACTGGGTTACATCTTCACACAGGTGCCACACACAGTAGGAGGTTGTGAAATCATTGAGCTCAGTGTGACTGAGCAAGAAACGATAGTAAACTAAACCACTTCAGCTTGTTTTTCACCAAATCTGATTAATATGTCTTAAACATAAAATGACATCTGTCAACCAGCCAAACTATCTGTCAGAGTCGAGTCATTTACAGACCACGGACAGAGTGTAGCAGCATTTGTGTAGTAACTGTTGGTTAAGTGTTCTCCACCCTGGACAGATGATGTGTGTTCAGCTGAGGTCAGACCAATGTGAAAAAAACCAAAATGCTTTGTGTCCAAAAACAGGTCACCACAGTGTGTAAGACTTCTCTTTTTCATACTTTTACAGTCTTCTTTTTTTTTTTTTTTTAAATAAGATTTATTTAGAATTCTGAATAAATACAATGTAGCCCACATCAACAAAACAAAGAGCCACAGTCTTAATGACAAAACAAAATAAAAATAGTCCTATCATACTTTTAAATTCTGTACTGTCCCATTAATATTCCTCCCATCTGCATTAATTTCATTCTTGCTATCTCATAGCAGGAGGTTTATCTATACTTAAATATATAGATCAACTTTCAAAGTTTTTTTTTTTTAATTTCCAGATTTTTTTAAGTTGATTCCTCACACTTATTTCTAAGGTTGCAACCGATAATTACCTCATTGAATTATCAGTCAGTTCAAAATGATGATATTAATAATCACAATTTACAAAAGACATTCAGATTTCTTACTTCGTTGAACCAGTTTTACCCTAAAACCCAAAGATGTTTAGTTTTAATATCATTAACGCATAATAAAATCAGCAGTTACTTAAATTTGAATTGGATGCAGATAATTTGGTAACCAATTTGCCTAAAAAATAATTTGATTAAGCAGTTAAGATCAAATGAAATTAGATCCAAATATTGATCAATCCATCGACTTGTTTGTAATTCAGCTGGTACATCAGTCAACAGTTAAACTACCATTCAATGTGCCCTACGCTGCTTCCGAAATTGCATACTATGCACTATACCTAATATTTGTACTAGCATTCAACTTACTTTGTGTGAGTCAACAGTATGTTTTCAGTTTATGCAGTTTGTATGATATCCTATGAATTTGCCCCCCTGAATGATGTTACACGCTTAAAGTAAAGTTATGTCATTATTGCAAAAGTTATGGAGGTTAGAATCAGGCATGTAAAGTTGATGTGGTTAAAGGGGAATTCCGGTGTGAAATGGATTTGGAATATATTGTACATGATCACGAGTTTGAATCTTGTGTTGGGTACAAAACCACGCTGATGTGATGCATTCTAAACTAGGCTGTTATTAGCCAATTCCTCCAAAAGGCCAATGCCGCTAGCACTCAGGGCATGTCTCCAGGTGAAATGAAATAGCTGCCATTAAACCACTTACAAGACTAAAAGGAGCCGCACACTTTGTTGTAGTAGTGTAACGAGGGTCCTACCATTTAAAACGAGGCATTCGCAACTTTGTAAGTGCCAACACAAGATTTGAACTCGTGATCATGTACAATATATTCCAAATCCATTTCACACCGGAATTCCCCTTTTAAGTTAAGGAAAAGAATCGTGATACGCTCCTTAATGTGATGCAGTTAGTTAACATGGTCCAAAGGCCGGTCCTGTGTTTTGTGACCCATCCATCACCCCAACCTTCCCCTTAACACTAGAACCGCCGAGACGGTCTGACAGACCGTTTAGGTTTTTATAATTCAGATAACTCTGTTTAAAAAAAATCTCCAATCCTCTCCTTCTATGACTTTTCCGAAAGATGTTTTCTGAAGCTTATAAGGTCCTAAAATAAAACACGTAAGATTTATGGGTATTTATACCTCCGACCGCCACAGCTGTCACACAGACCGCCGGTGAAAATGACACATTTCGCGGAGTTGTTTTCCCGTGGTTACGATTTTTTTTATTTGTTATTGTTCATACTTATATATAATGTCTGACAAAATATCTATAACACTGCGAACTGATCTCCTCCCAATAGCTGCTGGTCAGTCCAGCGCAGAAGTCACACTGGTCTCTGAGAGAGCTTGCATGTCATCTCCAAGTAGAACAATTGTTGTACTGTCAAACACTTTTCATCCATCCATGTAAAATGCAAAGAACATACAATGGTGTAGCAAAAACTCGAATGTAATAAATCTCAACAGTGAAAACACCAGTAGACAGCAGCAGCACACCCACACTGTCTCCAGATGCACCGTCTACAGATTCAGGTAAAAATATCACAAAACCTCGCCAAAGTACACCAAAACATAAATTTTCATTTCCAAGTATTGATTTGAAAACGAAAATATTTCTCAAAATAAGTAAATATGTGCTCCAGAGCCTGAGAGAAGAATGGCGATTTGTGCTACATAAATGTTCAGATTCTGTTCCTTTGTCTATTTTGTAAAATATTGAAAATCTTGCAGCCCACTTACCAAGCATGTATATATTTATTTATGTTTTGCAGTCACATGCCCATAAGGCCCGAAGCATATTCCTTAGGCACCGCGGCGCTTTCCAAGATGCTGATCGTGCCCTTGTTCATTTGTTTATTGGGTCCTGTTTTCATGTTATTTTCTGCAGTTATTTTTGCACTTGTTCGTGCCCATAGCTAGCCTGTTTGGTTGAAGTGTTTTTGCTTTTTGTATTAATCTGCATTGTAGCGATAACCTCAAGCTGTACATCCATCATCCATTCATATATGTGTGCGTGCGTGCGTGCGTGTGTGTCTCAGTGAAACGAATTTCCCGAGTTGCAGAGAGGAGGGGAGCAGCAGCATAAAAAAAAAAATCCTCTCAGTATTTCGGTCTTTATGTCTTTTCTTCTGCAATATTTTATAAAAATACATTATATAGTCAACAATATTGCAGACTAAAAGTTATATACCATTTATTATTTAAGAGTGTACTAAGAGTGCTAATTGTCAATTTCAGTGGAGACGTGAAGCAGTGAAAAAAATGCGCACAGTAAAAAAATTTAATACATTTTAAAAAGCTGACTTGTATATTGACATGAGGTGTTGAAAGGTTTGCTGATCCTCTTGACTGTGACATTTTGTTTATTTAATTTAATTTCCGTTTATTAAAAAAAACAAAAAAAAAAAAAAAAAACTTCTTGATGTGCTTCTGAGCAAAAACAATCGAATTGTGTATGACGGTCTGGCTGACCGTTGCGGCGCCAGGAGGGGGTGCTAGAATGTTGGCGGTCCTAGTGTTAAGGGACTGCTTCTGTCCTTACTTTTATCAGCACATTGGTCATGTGATCACAGCCTTCCAGAATACATGGGTTGTACACAAATTACTGGCTCATGGGATATGTATGAATTTTGGTGCATTGCTTTTCCAAGGAAAGCGTACGAACAGTGGTTTAGAACAGCCTGAAATTTTTGCTGAACTGTAACTGCCGCGTTTCTTCCCGAGACCCTCATTGACAGCTGGAAACGGTAACCATGGTAACCCATGCCAAACTCGGCTTTAAAGGTAATTTGTAAATAATTTCAAAAATGTATAACACCTAGCAAAGTGAAATCTTATGCTTACAATTAACTTGTCATGTTATTGACATTACAGAGCTGGTTGCTGTTTGCCATTTTCTCTGAACGTTGTCATCTACCACAATGCATCGTGGGATATTTATGCCAGCCGGAAAAATACGCTGTTGACGTAGTATTTCATACTAATTTCGTACTAAAATGTCTCACATACTGGTTTAGTGTACTAGATAGCAGGTTAGTGTGGAATTTTGGATGCAGCCCTAGTTCCATTAAACTGCATGTAACCATGGCAACTCTCACTGACCAGCAGTTTAACTTGCACTGAAAACACACTCTAAAAGACTGGATGACAGTTTGAGTTGGTAAGTGACCATGGTTGTAAGATTTAAAGAAAACCCTGTGTTTATGTCCGAGCAAAGATAAACTGTTTTATTTTACATCATATTTCAGTTGATTTCTATGATTACTCAGGACAGTTGTGTGATTGCGGTAGTGTTGGTATTGTTGAAATGACAAAAATCTGAAATACAATTGTTTTTTTAAAAAGTGGTTTCACTGGCTTCTTTTACTGAACTTTTTATGTTGAGTAAAAGTTTAGATCTGGAGACATTTTAAAACACGATACACTTTAAACTTTGTAAAATACTAATTCTATCATCTGCTGAATAAAAAGGCTAAAAAACGAGTAATAAAAACTAGTAAATTAGTAAAATGTGTCAGCTAAAAAAAACAAAACATTCCTTAAAAGTTTGGTTTAAACACAGGGTTCACGCTAGTCCATAAAACATTCATTGATTTAAAATAGGGCCTTAATTGGTAATTAAAGGTCTAAAATCAGAATTTCAGATGTCTTAAGAAATTTTAGGGACATGGAAAGTAGGATTCTGTGAATCCTTTTTTCTGCATCTTATAAACATCTCAAAATAATTGGTAACATCTGTTTTTTTGATTATTTACAAAATTCCTGTGGTGCTAACATAAGGCAGATCAGGGTAGCGCAAAAAAAAAAAAAAAAATCATGTGTTATGTTAGAATGAACATTTGGGCAAAATAATCTCTTTTTTTGGCATTAAAAATGACTGAACTACCTTGAATGACATGCCTGTTTGATGTCTGACTGTGCTAAATATTTTCCCTTTGTAATTAGGATTTGGATGTTGTGACTGTTGTGTAAATTGTTTATGTTCGCTCATGAATGACTTGAATGCTGGAAAAGTTCCTGACTGTGCTACTTAACAACAACACTATTAATTTCTATGTTAAGGGACTGTTCTTTATTAATAGAGGAGGGGGGTGGCTGGTGTGTGTACCTTTTTTTTTTTACCCTCCCTGAAGCTGTAAATAGCCTCCCTGAGTAATTGGCAGAAAATACATGACCCTTCCTCACCAAAACTTGGTTATTAGATTTTTAAAACTTACCCTTTGATGTTTGAAATTTAAAAGTTAAAGGTAAAATCCTGCAATGAATTAAATACAAAGTTCAACCGTTTAAAGCTGTATATCCCTCCCTTAAGCCAAAATTAAAAACACAAGTCCCTCCCCAGAGCTTACAATTTTTTTTTACATGCCTCCCCCCTTTTTTTGCATCCCCCCACCCCCCTCATAGATAACAAACAGTCACTAACATTTGTCAGTTATACTTCATTATCCCGAAAGAGGAATTCATCTTGCAGCAAGTGAAACCTAAAATGAACAAACCTGAAAATAGAGTACATAAAAAACAAATGTTCAAAGTATCCCATGAAGTCGCTTGAAATTCTCTACTTTAATTTGACATTTAGCCTTTTTAAACACAGGTGATACTGATCACCCTGCAGTCCAGTGTGCAAGCTGCTTTGTGTTTTCCTGCTGGGAAAAGCTGAGAAAAGTTTGTGAAGCCTGGAGATGGAGTAATGAAGTTAGGGAGAGGAGGCAGGCAGGGATGGATAAATGGAGTGCCCTTCTTTGTTTGCAGCACTTTTGGCACTAAGAGACAACTTTTCCATGACACACACACACACACACACACACACACACACACACACACACACACACACACACACACACACACGGATACATCCATTTACTCCCTGGCTCACACATGGTGACCTTTTTTTTCTGCTTTTGCATGGATGTGCAGGAATGTCAGGATGTCAGCGCTGTGTGTGTGTGTGTGTGTGTGTGTGTGTGTGTGTGTGTGTGTGTGTGTGTGTGTGTGCACACGTGCGTGTATGTGTGCACACGTGCGTGCATGCTCGTGTGTGCGTGTATGTGTGAATGATGGCTGGTAGCAGATGCAGTAACACCAGCTAACACTGTCCCCCATCTTTTGTCTTCTCTTCTCTTCTCTTCTCTTTTCTTTCTTTCTTTCTTTCTTTCTTTCTTTCTTTCACTTCAACACTCCATCAGTTTGTTGCTCATCATTCCTCCATCTTTCCGTCCTCCCTCCCTCCCTCCCTCTCTCCTTCCTCCCTTCCTTTAAAATCAACACTTGCAGCATCCTTCCTCTCTCTTCCTTCTTTCCTTTTTTCCCTCCATCCTCTGTCCTTCCTTCCATCCTTCCTTTAACACCAACACGTGCTGCTTCTCCCTCAGTTTATCCACCATCATTCCTCCTCCATCCTTCCTTTTTTCCTTCTTCGCTCCCAATCTCCCTCCTTATTTTCTTCCATTCTTCAACACCAACGCTTGCTGCTTTAGATCTGTTTATCCACCTTCCTTCCTTCAACAACAACACTCCGCCGTCTCATTGAGCACACTTAACCTTCCTTCTTTCTCGCATCACCCCCTCCTCTTCATCCTTCACCCTCCTCCTCTTCCTCTTGCAGCCGTCTGTTGCCAGTCGTTTCAGCAGGCTGTAAAAAGTGCTGCCTGAGCACTTCATCAGCCAATCACTGTGTGTGTGTGTGTGTGTGTGTGTGTGTGTGTGTGTGTGTGTGTGTGTGTGTGTGTGTGTGTGTGCAGAAGATGAATGATGTTAATGTAAAAAACAATCCAGGGCTAAACTTCAGATCTGTGTGTGTGTCTATATCTGTGCACCTGCCACGGCCATGTTACAGTTTGTCATGTAAGAGCAGTGATACAAGGAGAGGTCAGTGGTAACACCACACACACACCCGGCCAGTTGTCACCAGTCAGTCGCAGAGCTCCACTCGTCCTCTCCTCCTCCATCTTGTTTTATCCACCTAAATTAAAAACTTTTGCCTAACACTGGTACAACAATAATAATAATAATAATAATTTAATTTTTGTTTTATTTGTTTATTTTTATTGTTTTTATTTATTTATTTTTAAATAAAAATTTTCCAAATGTAACCAAATTGTGAGCCTTTTCAAATCTGCGCAAGTCTAAATTATTTAAATAAAAGGCCGTAAAATGGTTTAAATAATGAAAATCTAAATCGTAATCTAATTCTTTTCTTCTTTTTGTTTTTTAACCAAATTATATTTGCAATTGACTACTGAAAGCTGGTATTAAATGTCTGGTCAGATCAATGATCTTGCTGACTTTTGTCTTTGAAAATAGTTCCAAATTCTGCTCATTTTAGATGTTCTATGTTGGCAAAGCTCCTGCAGGGCTGCATAACACAACATTCATTTAACATTTGAGAACTTTGTCCTCACTTCAGTAGAGAAAGTAATGTATATATTTTTTTATACCTGTCATTAAATTTGAGTATCTACACTATAGAAGACTATTGTAAAATATATTATAAAAACAGACTCAGTCTATATCTAATAAAACATATTTGTCCAGTGTTAACTTTTTTGAATTTAGAACTAGTATCTGTAACATGTCTGCTTTGGTACACACAGTTATACTTCATATTAATATTAACCTATTAGGGTAAACTTGAGCTTTGCCTTTTCTGTCCTGATATATATTTTCTCATCTTAGGCTGCTTTTTACAACCTTTGTTTTTTTTTTTTTTTTACATTTAATAAACTCCTAATCTTCATTGTCTTCATCTTTAGTGCTACAGCCTTCATACATTCCAAACTCCATTGACTTTTTTCATAATTTTGGAGCCTTCTCTCTTCGTAGTTTCTCTGCGTCTCTCTTCATCTTCATCTAGTTTTTCTTTGAAAGGGGAGGAATGTCAAACACCCTCTCCCACCCTCCAGTACACACACACACACACACACACACACACACACACACCCACACACAGACACACACACACACACATAAGGCCTCTCTCTGAGCTGGAGGAGGAAGTGACCAGCTCTGGAGAACGTCTTCCTGTGGGGGCTGCCAAACAGGAAACAGTAATTACCTCTTCTTCTTCTTCTCTCCTCTCCTAGAAAAATGCCCTTTTTTTTCATTCCACATCTCTTCCATCATCCTCCCTCCTTTCCCTCTATCTCATTTAAATCTCATAACTTCTTAATATTTTTGTTTTTCTCTCAAAACCACTTATTTCCAATATATCTCTATCATTACGTCCCACATGAAATCACATGTACACTTTGTCTCTGTGTGTCTCGGTCATGTGTAGAGACAGGTGTGAGCATCGTAAACTCTACATTTTCTCCCCTGTGGTCCAATCGGCGTTGAGCCAAACCTGCTGCTCTCGTTCTCTTATAGATCGAAGGTCATGGCCGACGTTCTCTGCTGTCTCACATCACATCTTCATGCATGTTTCTGCTGTCAAAATAAATCAGAGGCTGTAAGGGAAACACGGGGAGCAGCTGAGGATGCTGTTATGAGAGAGTTGAGGACAATAACACTGTGTTACAGTTCTTAAATGTTTGGGAAATGCAGAATTATCTGAGTTTAATGCTTAAGAACTAATAAAAGGGTCAAAAGGCTCCTGATTTCTTTTAATTTTGTGTTTTTGAAATTTTAAATCCTCACTTTGGTTTTCTTTTTCGGTCCATTTTTACTTAAATAGCCTTCATTACCTGTGCTTAGTCTTTATTAAGTATCCAATATATTATAGCACTATAGCTTTGAGAAAGTTTGTAAATGTCATGAATATTCATCTGTGAAACCAGATACTGTAGTTAACGTAGGCTGGCAAATCAACACGAGCCAGCAGCACGCATTCGGAGCTTCTGTGCTATTCAACCTTTAACACCAAACTCCACTGGCAAACCTACTCGTTTAATGTGCCCTCAGTTGACATACAAAAGCACTTGGTTGAGATGAGTTCAGACCTTTTTACATTTACTAGGAGCCGTCCAAACTTTCTGTGCCCAAGGCTCATCAACTGGCAAGCCAAAATCTTTAGGGAAACCGTTATTTATATCTGTGCACAACAGCTTCTATAATGTGTCACTTTTATCATGAGATATAAGACAGGTAGCTTTCATGACACTGTCTACTGACAGTTTTTTCTCCTTTCTTTTGGAGGAAGGTCATCTTTTCTGGTGCTTTGTAGTAATTTTCACTGTACAATAAAACTATCCATTGTCCCACTGATGGCTTTCTTCTCCTTAATGTTATTATCCCTCATACTGGCTGCCAGTTAGCTTCTGATGTGTAACACTCAAAATTCCCTCGTGCGAACTGTGACATTTTCCCTTAAAGGTTTTTTAAATTAAGTTAAATTAAATTGCATGTGAGGATGGGGACCTCAGGGATACACTGGTTTGGGTTGGAAAACTATGGAGTGAATGATTTTAGCCAGAGAATCGGGTTTGAGACTAAAATTTCCAAATGCGGGAAGTTTACAACACTGACAGTAAGTGTGTGGCTCTGAAAATTAACAAAGGTAAAATATCTTTAAACTCAGTTCTTACAAAAAAGACATTTACAATTTTTAAATCACTACATCCACTCTTACTCCTTTAAACAAGTCTAATAAATGACTCTTGATTTACAATAAGATTACATGTGGTAGAAGTTATGAGAGCTAATTAAAATAACGAAGGTTGTCTGTGCCACCACATTTCATGCACATCTCGCACTTGAATAACAAAGCAAACTGGAAAAAAACACAAAAGTAGGCACGTTAACTGAAATAAAACTTGCTCCACAGTTAGAGAAACAAACGGATTCTCAGCTTAATCACTCACACACACATCAATAAGGGAGAAGGAAAAAGGCGTTAATTGCCTGTGCTAAACTTAATTGCGATGCTCTCACTGCTGAACTGCTGCCGCTGAAAGCTGGTGCTGGTAATGCGCTGATTGGCGAGCACATCCTCAGCTGAGGCACATTAAGGGCTTTCGGATACTACATATTTTAGATAGTTTGCTTGATTATTTGGAAATGGGTGTGCTCAATTAACTGTCAGTATTGAGTGATAAAGTCAATTAAAAATCCATTCATAACTTTTTGTATAGGCTCAGTAAAGGTTACAGTAATAATGTGTAGTTATCACAAAATCCCACGGCACACCTGGATTGGCATCATGTGCTGCGGCACACCAGTTGAGAACCACTGCTTTAGTGCTTTCACATCAGAACTTAATAATTAATTTTTACCCTTTTATTTCTACTATTTCTAACCATCTGAATACAGGTTGAATACGGTTGCAAGGTTAGAAATTAGATTTAATAAAAAGAAAGTCTTGTTTGCTTAATCATTTGTAAGCCAAAGTCACTGGTAGTCTGTGATGATTTATAACATGTTTCAACTAATACTCCATGAGCTCTTCACGTTTACTAATGTGCTGAATATATAAAATTTGTGAATTTTTAATTTAAAGTTTGTATTGTATTGTGTTTGGATTTCAGCAGTCATGGAAAACTGCACAGTGGAGCAGCGAGAAGAGATAAACAAGGAGGAGTCGGGGCTAACGGAGGAGAAAACACACAATAACCTCAAAGGTACCTCACTCAAAATTTAACATATTGTAGCTGAAGGAAAAAATACTGTTATGACAACTTTAAATGTCACGATATAGCGATTAATGGAGTGATGGAGGAGGCACCAAACGGAGGAGAGAAGCTACAAAATGGAGACCGAGGGGGAGGAGGAGGAGGAGGAGGAGGAGGAGGAGGAGGAGGAGGAGGAATCATGGGAGCTGAAGGAGGAGGTGACCTGTCCTCCATCAACGCCATGATGTCAGCAGTGATGTCAGCAGCAGGGACCATCAATGGCGGAGGAGATGGTGAAGGAGAGAGTGCAGTCACCTCAGCCAACTCCTCTGCCGGGCCCTCCCCCAGGTGACTGCACACAATTTAAAGGAACATACCACTATTTATTATACAATATGTGTTTCTATGAAAGAAGTTATCTGGAATGTATAAAATGATGTTGTCATGACGATGCCTGACACTTTCTCCTTCTCTACTTAAAGCCCCTCGCCCAGCAAGTCGCTCACAGCGGCCATGAGAGCCCCACCCAGCCGCAACGCACGACGCAACCACGTAGGAACGCATACAAACACACACAGATTCCTCATTTCCTCTCCTTGTTTTTTCTCCTTCTTTCCTATCCTCTGCTTATCTTCCCTCCTCTCCTTGTTTGCCACTCTTTCCTTGTCTCTTGCTTTTCTTGCTTTTTCTTGTCCATGTTTTCTTTCTTTGTCTGGTCTTCTCTCACCTTGTGGTGTCTCCCCTCCTTGTTTTCTTTTCTGTCCTAGTCTCCTCTCCTGTCCTTGTTTGCCTTTATCTCCTTGTCTTCTCTCCTCGTTTCTTCTCTTGTTTCTCCTTGTTCCATTTCTGTGCTTCCACTTCTCCTTGTCGCTCCTTCTCTTCTTGTTCTCTCTCTTTGTTGTCTGCTCTCCTCGTGTCAAACACTTCCTTTTTCCTCTCCTTTGCTTTTCTTTTTCTTCTCACCTTTTCTTTCCTTACTCCTTTCCTTTATCATCTTCTTTTTTTCCTCCTTTCTCTCCTCTCCCATCCCATCCTCTATTCTCTTTGTTTCCTCTTCTTGTGTTCTTGTCTTTCTTTGCCTCCTTGTTGGCTTCACTCCTCTCCTTGATTTTTATCCTTTTCATACCTCCTCCCCTCTCTTCATTACTGGCTCATCGTTGTGGTACATTCCTCCTCTCTCATTTCCCACCATGCACTGTGGCATTCCACGCAGCGTCATCACTTCCTGTGGTTGAAACAGGAAAAGGGAAGTGCTGTTTCCTTGGCTGTATTAGCGGACGTGTGTGTGTGTGTGTGTGTTGTAAGTGTGTGTTGTAAGTGTGTGTGTTGATGAGTCTCTCAGGTCTTCAGTGACTCAGGTGGTTTTCAGCATCATGTGATGTGTCAGCTGACTTCAGGTCAAACTGAGGCTGATTATTGTCAACAGGAAATTATTGCTAGTCCGTCTCTTAACACTCTCTTTCTTCTTTCTTCCTGTTTGTGTCCCTCATCTCTGAGCCCATTAGTTCCTATGGAAAACCTAAATCTGTAAAGACACAAAAATATATTTTCATGCTTAAAACAGCTGCTCACTGTAGTTTTAGAATCAAACAAACAGGAGGAAGTAGGGCATTTGTTTAGGACTATTTTGAGCAGCAAATTAATCCACATTTGGTGCTCTAGTGAGTATTTGTCAGTATTGATGTGTTTAGTGAACAGTGGAGCTCTGTGGCACACAGGAAGAACATATATCTTGACAGATTCAGTTCATACACTTGCATGTATATACATATATGTTTTTTTTTCCAGGACACCAAAGACGACAGCTCAGCTTTTATTTGTCCACTGTGTGACAAGAACTGTCAAACACAACACCAGCTCACCATGCACATCAGACAGGTAAATTCTCACAGTAGTAATACTGCATATAAGGAGTCAAAAAAAAATACTGCAACGATCCAAAGCTGACAGAAGGAGCATGTTCTGGTTAAGTAAAGATTGATATACCTCTCTTGCTACTAAACCTCTGTTTTTGTTACTTACGCTTCTGCTTCTAGTACTGCTCACTGCTATTACTTATAGTAGTAGTGAGTCGCTGTGGCAGGGGATGTACACGTTTAGAGTATATAGAGAATTCTTAAACAACAGAATAGGTCATTTGTCAGTGACTCCCAAAAAGACATAATAAACGCTGGAGAGCACCAATGACATGTACACATAGAACTGGAGTTACATCCAGTAACTACTGTTGAATGTTGTGAAATGGTCTTAGTTTGGTCAAGTTTAGAAAAGATCATGGTTTGGGCTGAAGATAGAGTGTAACTGGATGTCTGGGGCCGATATGGATATATTGGAGTAAAAAAATTCAGATATATAACTGACAAAGACGTTGTATAAACATGCAAAAGTGCAAGTGTTGCATTTGTGACAAAGATACATAATGAGGGCAGGAAATTAGGAATAGTTAAAAATGACATCGCTGCACTGAAACTGTTAAATTCATTGGTTCAATAAATATAAATTATCCCAAGCATTTTTTTCTGCATTATGTTCTGTAACAAAAGGTTCTATATCGCTGCATATTGGAGAACATATACACCCATACCAGTATATCTGTGACAGGCTAATATCAGCCAGTTTTGCTTGAAACAACTACGTTTGTCAGGTCATTTGGTTTCTTATACAAGTTAACTTTCGTTACCTTACATGCATGAGAGTTTTGTGTCAATATTGGGAGGGAGATATACGAAGTACAGAGGTTTGGGGGTCCCACACCAGAAAGTTTTGAGTGTCAAACACTTAATTTTCTCCTTTCTGGTGACTTTTTTTTGCTCCAGGTAGTGCCTTTTCTGCATCAATTTATTGCGTAAATGTTTAAAATTATAAATGTCCTCTGCTAAGTTTTTATTGGGGGGACAAATACACATGTGCTAGTAATAGTAGTAGCACAGCTCCTTGTGCTTTGTGTAGTAGTTGTAAGCATTTGTGTACCTTCATCTCTGCAGCACAACGCTGACACCGGAGCAACGGACCACTCCTGCAGCATCTGTGGGAAGTGCCTGAGCTCAGCGTCATCGCTGGACAGACACATGTTGGTCCACAGTGGGGAGAGGCCCTACAAATGTAACATCTGTGGACAGACCTTCACCACCAACGGGAACATGCACAGGTACACACACATACTCACACACAGACACTAACATCGGGCAGAGGAAGTAAGCGTTTAACCTGCTCCCCAGTCAACCATGATTGGAGCACAAAATGGTCCTGAGTGTGTGAGTGTGAGTGTGAGTGTGAGTGTGAGTGTGAGTGAGTGTGGTGGGGGGTTACACAGGAAGTGGGACGAAAACATTAAACCATCCATCCCCATCTCTCACACACACACACACACACACACACACACACACACACACACACACACACACACACACACACACACACACACACACACAGAACAACGCCCAGTCATTTATCAGTAAAGTTCAGCCTCCACCGTCACACTCAACGGTCCCTCCTGAAGTATGTGTGTATGTTCTTGTGTGTCATATATTAATTCATTTCTGACCTTCACTGACCTCTGTTGGGTTGTTATGACCTCACATTTTGAAAATCAGACAAAACACTGGATTAAATTGGTGACACTAATCTTGGGTGTCCACCTTGAAACTGTACTGATTGTATAGATCTGCTCTGCTGCTGGAGGACGATGTGTATGAAGCATCCATGTTTTTACAAACATGGATGTAAACTGTAACAGAAACTTCATAAGTTTGCGGAGGCATACAAAGTTCGAGCTGTTTTTGATGTTAACGGAAACATTGCTACGAAGGATGGAAAATGACTGCAGTATGCATAGATTAATAAATTAATACAGAAATAAAAAAAATGTAGGTGAATATAAATGTAGAAATAGATTTAAAGCATTTATCTGTTTAATAATCGACTGCTTTGTGTTTATTTCAGCATTTATTGATTTTTTTAGCGTTTATTTTTTTGTATTTATTTACTTATTTGTTATACACTTTTTTATGCTTTCATTTATTTTTTGTATTTGTTTATTTGTTACTTATACATTTTTGAACTAACTATTTAATTAATTTATTGATTTATTTGTAAATACATTTATTTATTTATTACTGTAGCTTTTATATATATACACATTTTATATTTTTATCTTTTTATTTATTGATTTCTTTTTTGATTATACATTTATTCATGCATTTATTTTGGTGCACTTTCTTATTTATTTTACTTTTTTCATATTTATTTCTGTTTTTATTTGTACATTTATTTATTTATTGAAAGTAATTTTCTGTCCTTCATCCACAACAACTAACAAGTAGCAGAAAGATTGAAAGATTATTTTGGGAGTCTTTTGGGGTCTCTGAATCTGTGGGGGAGGTTAGATTCCACAGCACCTCGGAAAGTTAGCATCAAAACAAAATAGAAGTCACTTTTGGCTGCCAGCCTCTGGTGTATTCTTTTGATCTACCAGCTCTGGTTTGTACAGAAAGTCAGAATTTTAAAGACCCATGCCACTGTTTGTAAGTTTTTGCTTTAAAACTACAAATAACATATATACTAATAGAGTTTTGGATGCAGTTTTTCTACTTTTTCCCTTTAGTTTGAGGGAACCACTGATTTGTGTTCAGTTCTGAATGGTGTTAAGTTAAATTCACAGACTACTGATCCAATGCAGTGACTTGCATTGACATTAAAGGTTTGACTGAAATGTCTTTAGAGTTAATGTTTTAAAGGGGTTAATGGAAACCTATGTAGAGGTAGAAGAAGTACACGTACATGTGTGAGACATCAGCAAGGCTGCTTGTGATGACTGTCTGTGAGTGTTAATGAAACATGCAGCATGTCAATGTTTGGATGTTTTGTGCTTCTTCAGACTCGCTCTCTTCTCCCTCAGTGGTGGTGATGGTATGAGGGGCTGTGGGCAGGGAGGAATGACTGTAGGCTGAGACACAGACAGACTGAAATCTGTTAGATGTCACAGCAATTTTAGACAATTATTTTTTCCTCTGTTTGTTTTTGTGCTTGTGGTTTCTTTGGGCAGCGAGAGCTCCTGTTTCCTGTCTGTTAAAGAGGTCATTAGAAGGAACTGAGGGGAAAATACTCTCTGGCTTCAGAAACAAAACATCAACTTGACTTAAAGGAATACTTCACCCTTCTAAATGATCAATTTTGTATCAGTTACTCACCCTGTTAAGTTGAATTCTCGCATCCAAAATCCGAAAAGGAATCATAGGCAACCACAAAACTACATCAACACATCCATATACTAATTCTTACATAACCTTACTGATGCCCTCTAACGATCGCCAGAACACCATCAAATTAATGTTGAGTCATACCAAAGTATGTATAAAGTTTGTCTTTAAGAGACGACAGCTCTCGTGACATCGTGTTTAATTGTCCTCACTCCTTTTTGAAGAATATTGGGAACCCATATTTTTCTGTTTCTTGTTTCTCTGCGGAGCATACAGCAGTAATATCAGTTTCCCCAAACTGCTGACACAGCTGAGGTGCACAGCGTATGCCTAGCGTCACTGTTTACAGATTGTTATCATTCATCAGTATGGATGCTCACATCATTATCCTCATCGTCCTCAGTGTGGACATTTTAAAAGCAGTTGAAGGCCCACCTGTTTCTTGCCTTTTTTTCTTCTTTATTGTTATCTATCTATGTATTCTTTAAATATTCTGTCTCTTTTTTGTGTGACGTCTGCACCAACTACTTTATATTGGGGTACATGACGTTTATTCCTAATCCAGTCCCTTCAGGACTTTGTGGTCTGGTTTTTGGATTGTTGGGGCCTGAACCGCCTCATTTCACAGCAGTTTTTTTTTTTTGACGGAGATGCATGTTATGATGTTGTTAGGTGTTTTTCTTTATACCCCCCACCAAATAAGCCCTGATCATGAACTGGTTCCATTCAGGATTCTGGAACCATTGTGCGTTGTAGTGAGGATGGGTTTGAAGGCAAATTTAAAATCACATTCAAATCTCTTATCAAATCTTGGTTTAATTATTTGTAAGAAACTACAAAATAACTAGGACTCAATGAAAGGAGGACGGAACTACTACAGTTTCTACGTTTCTGTTTCTTTTTGCAAATGAAAACAATTAATGGTTTGATAGAAGATTGGTGAGCTGAATGAATACAGAGATCCAAACTGTTTGAACTCACCCCCACTCTCAGTCTAAGGATCAGCTCAGCTGCATCTCCACGTCCTGATCTCACCTGCTGCAGCTTTAACTCTAAACTGAAAGTTATCAGTCTGGTTTTGTGAGTCTGTGTCATAGCATGACTCTCCTCGCCCACTGCTGAAAGACACAGTGAACTCACACTGAGGGAATAACTTGGCCTCCTGCAGGCTGTCGGCAGTCTGGATGCTGATTCCTATCAACAGCCTTGAGACGACATTTTCTTAGAATCCTGTAACTTTTACACAAATGGAGAGAAAAGAAACAGAAGAGGCTGCACCTTTTTTTTAATTTCGCACTAATTTACAATGCACACTACAAAAACAGAGGGAGGCAAACAGGAAACTTGTTGAGCTGCTTTTTTTCACCTCACAGGCTGCAGTAGGAAAATAAAGAGGTGGTCTGTGTGGATGGAGGCTGGAGAAGAGAAGCAGAGGGAGGAGGGAGAGGAGGAATCCATTTTGCAGCAGAGCATCCTTTGAAATGTGAAACACGAGATTTTCCTACTCGACTGTCTTCAAACGGGAGGGAGGGAGGGGGAGAAAGGAACAATAAGAAAGAAAGAGATGAGAGTTAGACGGAGGCGACGGGTGGAAACAATCATGTGATGGATTCACATCCTGCTTTGGCAAAATGTGCAATGTTTTGTTACTAATTAAGGCGACACATTTAAGCAGGAGAATAAAAATCAGTTGTGAAAGTGTGAATCCATTTAGCAACAGAACATCCCTGAAACATGAAACTAGTTTGTCTAGTTTTTGGCCTGTAGGCGTCAGACACACTCACAGAGAGGTGATGATGCTTTTTCCATTCAAACAACTTTATTTAAAAATGACAAACCTGTGGGAAAGCAGGAGCAGAACAAACTGTTGTGGGGCTCTTTTGACCAATCTGTTATTTGTTTAACACAAATACGCAGTGCATGTTCCCAAGCTTATGCAGATGGTAGATAACAAACCAGGTATCATTTTTGTTAGCAAGAGCAAGACAGTAAAATTAGATGAGGCTGCAGACAATAAGGGTAGACCACAAATTGACCACAAATCAATACCAAACGCAGCATCTTTCTCTGAGTGCATCAGGGTCTTAATCAGCCCTGGAGGAAGTGATTAAAAGAGCGTCCAATGACGGCTGAACTAGTTCTGGATTTTAAAGCCGGATACAGATGTTGATATTTGAGAAAACTGAAAAATAACCAATGATTATGTAAAGGCAGTTTTCAACATAAAAACTCAACATAAACACATTTTTGATCCGATAGATTTGAGTGGGACATTTAAAGTGTGAAAAGAAGTTGGCAGTGCTTTCTTATTGACAAACTGTTTATAAATTACTGCAAACCTCTGCATTTCTGCTCGGGATGAGAACAATTAATCATGATTTCAAAAGAATAAAAACTGTGCTTGTACCACACAATAACAAATGCATTTTTCCTCATTCAAAGTGTTCAGCATATGCCAGTATTGGCTTATATATAACTTAGCCAGGCCTACCTGTCAAAAACAATGGATGTTACTTACTGACTAAGTTCCCTAGCACCTAAACAGAAGTTTAAACTTAGACTAATCGAATCGTCTAAAAGTGAGAAAACACTCCGAGAACTGTCAAGATTGAGCACAAGTTAATCTAAAAGGTTATTTACTATTGTCTGGGAAAAAAAAATCACGTTTATTAGGACAGACATTTGTAAATGTAAATTACATTAAATCAAACCAAACTGTATTTTCATTGTGGCATTTTGCATATAATCCTACAAAACATGACAAAACAACCCACTTAACATTTTAGGCATTTTCATCAGGCAATTGACTACTAACAGTAGCAACGTTGATTGAACTAGTATACTTAATGTGCACATCCCTACTAAAAACAAAACAAAACGAAGACATGTCTATTTTGTTTTTATAAAACCATCAGTTGGAAACCAAAAAGTCCAGTTTTTTAAATTGTTGTTTAACTTTGATAGAAATGTATTGTACTAATACAAATGACACATTTTAACACAAGAAAGTAGGTTTAATTTTTTGAAGTCCTGATGATTTTCTAAGAAAAATTGGATTTGGAGAATAATTTGGCACTAATTATAAGGAAAGTAGGAACAACTCATTAATTTTAGGTAACTCTTTGAGCAACAGAAAGTCAGAGTGGTTGAGCTGAACATGCAGAAATCTGTTTTCAGGGCCTGTGTGCAATTTAAGATACAGTATATGGAGACAAAAGTTTACAATAATGACTTAATATTTAAAATGAGCTCTTCTTTCATAGATACTCACATATCCCCTTTAATTAATATTAAATCAAACTGTTCCTTTTATGTTTGTTTGGATTTTACAAAACTGTAAAAAAGTTGCCATTTGTTTTACATATGTTTGTCCAGGTTTTGTGAGACTAAAAACAAAAACAGACTGTTGAAGGCTACAATTGATCCCTCTATTGATCTTCATATCATCTTCATATCTAGAAAAAAACTTAACAAGTTGTTGAGAAGTTTATTTTTCCTGAGACAAAACCAGACAGAGAGAGCAGAGGAAGAAGTGAAGCACAGATGGAGAGCAGCAGCATCACATGAGTACTCCTCTCTCGGCCCTCTTGTTGTGAGGCCGTTGGGTCTGGTTGCCATGGCGAGGCATCCCATTAGCCTATTATGGGCTGGCAGTGGTGTGCTGAGTCGGGATTGGCTCTCAGAAGCTGCTGCATGTTTGAGCCGAGCATGGAGGAAGAGGAGAGGAGAGGGGCTGCTCTTATTCTTCCTTATTTCCTTCCTTCTCTCCAGCCTTACTTCTTCAGAGAAAGAGTTCTACTTCTTCCTCTCCCTTTTCTCCTTCTTCCTCGCTTCCTCCAGAGATATTCATGTTTGTTGTTGGACATAAAAACATGTGTTAGAGTGATAAGGGGAATCAACAGTGTCCCTGTGGTGATGTAGAGGAACTGCAGGCAGTGGAGCCAGACAGGATCACACTGGTACATTGTGTTACTGTTTCTACTGTTTGTACTGTTAGTACTAGTGTGTAGAAGTACTTTCTGTCTTTTTAAGGCACCACGTGTCAGACATATTTCTCAAACCCTTTATCTTATTTATGTTATTCCAACATGCTGAATATTTTGTAGGTTTTTTTGTTTTTTGCAGTATTAGAGCTCAGCACTACTTGTTTTTGGGTATCACTAAAGTACACATGTTGAATACACACTGCACATGGAGTGACATGAATGGGGGCCTCCTTGAAAGTTACTTCACAAAAATACTACTACTGCCTCTACTAGTAGTGCTGCTGTCACTGCTACTAGTACTGTAATTGGGAGTAGAGTTAAAAAATAATAGTACTGCAACTTCTACTGCTGTATTATTACTACTGCTGCTTCCACTGCTACTCTTCTTTCAGTACTGTTTTGCTTGTGCTACTTTTACTGCTACAGCTACAACTAGTACTGCTAATCATAATAATTCTGCTTCAGGGCTACTTGTATCACTACTACTACTACTACTACTAGTACTAGGATTAGTCGTATTTTAATTTATTGCAGATGGAAAATACCTTAGTCTGGTACAGATTGGTGAGATAAATATTGCTTGCACACATTCCCGGCAAATAAAACTATAAATACAGGTGTACCCTGCTGGGTTACTTTGATTAGTACTGAAGTACACACTGCAGAAAGACTGGGCTGCCTAAAAAGTTCTTTAAGTTGATAAAAAAAATACTCCTAGTACTACTGTTGCAAGCAGTACTGCTGTCATTGCTACAAGTAATATAACTGGGAGTAGGATTGAAAATAATAGTATAATACTGCAAATACTACTGCTGTATTATCACTACTGCTGCTCCCTTTTGACTATTGTCGTAGTCATGCATGTACTTTGATCGCTATAGCTACAACTACTACTGATAATAATAATAATAATAATAATAATACTGCAGCTGCAGGGCTACTTGTATCACTGCTACTACTACCACTATTACTCCTACCAGAATGTATTGCAGATGGAAGTACCTCTCTTCTTTCTATGAGATAAATATTGCTTGTTCATATTCCTATAAAAAAAAAACTATAAATACAAGTGTACTCCACTGTTTTACTTCAACAGGTACTAAAGTGCACACTGCACAAAGACTGGGAGTCCTAGAAAGTTACCCCAAGAAAATACTACTGCTAGTGTTACTGTTACAAGTAGCACTGCTGCCACTGCTACCTCTCTTTCACTACGATTGTACAAGTGCTACTTTTAGTGCTACAACTACTACAACAACTACTACTACTGCTGTCAGTACACCTACTACTACAAGCACTGATACTACTACTGTGGCTGTCACTGCCAGTACAAATCATATACTGCAATAAAACCACAGTGTTTTGGTGTACATTTATCTCGTGGTGTGTGTGTGTGTGTGTGTGTGTGTGTGTGTGTGTGTGTGTGTCTGTCTATGTGTGTACTCTGATACGTTGAGTTTAGCAGCTGTTGGCGACTCAAACGTCTCACACTCTGCTGACTCGGTGTGTTTCCTGTTCTTTGATTGGTCGGTTTAGGGGGTCACAGTACAATTTGGGTTCAGAAGACTTTGCTCTCTGTCATTGTCCCGCCTCCTCCTCCTCCTTCACTGACCTGATTGGTTAATAAACTTCCTGTCAGCTTGTCTCAGATCTGCTGACTCTGTCAGGACCTCTTATGGGCGTCCAGCCTGCTGCCTGTTAGGTCCTATTATTAGATGATAACATCCACCCCCTCCTCCTCCCCCTCTCCTGCTCCATCACCTCTTTTATCCTTTCTTTTCTTTTCTCCTTGTTTCCTGTCCTACCCTCCTTTCCTATGTCTTCTATCTGTCATTTCCTCTCTTCTTAACTCTTCTTTTCTTCTTTCATTATTTAACCCCCCCGTTTCTTCCAGTCTTTTTATCTCCTCCTCTTGTTTCATTGTCTTCTCTCCTGTTGTCCTTTTTTTTATTTCCTTCCTTTTTTCTTCTCTCTCTCACTCTCCTCCTTCCTCTTGTCCCCTTTACACTTGTCTCAACTTGTTGTCTCATCGCCTTGTTTCCTTTTATCTTTTCCTCTTCCTCTGTTCTCATGGTCTTAGTCTTCTTTCCTGATTTTCTGTCCTTCAACTTCTCCTTCAACTTTGTTTCCCTCCTTCTTTCCTTTTTATCTCCTTTCACGTCCTCCCATGTGTCCTTCCATCCTCTCCTTTTTGATTATTTCCTTTCCTCTCCTCCCCCATCTCTCCTCAACTACTGGTCTTGTATACTTGTCTCTTCTCTTCTCTACCTGTCTGTCCGCCTCTTCTATTCTTGTGTCCTTTCCTTCACTTGATCTCTTCTTGTCTCCTTTCCTTTATTCTCTCCCAGTTTTTTCTCCTATCCTCATTTCCTCTCCTCTCACCCCTCTTTTTCTTTGCATTCCTTCCCTTATTGTCTTCTCTTTCTCTCCTCTCCTTACTCTCTCCTCTTCTGTCTTCTTAACTTCCTGTCTTGTCTCCTTGTTTCCTTTTCTCAATTTTTTCTCTTCGTATTATCTCCTGTCTTCTCTCCTTTCCTTTCCTGTCTCCCTCTCCTCTCCTTGTCTGCTTCCCTTTCATCCTCTCCTCTTTGAACTTCTGTAAAGTGACACTGTCACAACCACGACATGCTATAGCGCTGGCTGGATGACCTTTATACAAACGCACACACACACACACACGCACACACACACACACACACACACACACACACATACATTACCAACAACCTGCACACTTTCTCACACTTACAGTAACACTTAACTAAAGCACACACTCTCACAAACACACGATCGTCACATTTACACACACACATCCTTTAATTACTATGACCTTTGAGACACAGCTGAGGGAAAAACTGACCCAAAACAGGAGTGCAGAAGAGATCTCCATACTCCTCCTTCTCTTCTTTAACAGTCATCACCTTTTAGCTTTCATCTGATTTTTTGCTTTCATGGCATGAAAATGAAGTTAAAAAAAATCAAATTCAGGTGTTGTTATAATCTGGAACAAACAAACAAAAACAAATTCAGTTGTCATTATGATCAAAAACAACAACAAAAAATCTTAAACTTCAGCTGTAGTTATAACCTTGACAAACAAAAACATTATATTCCACTGTCATAATAAAAATATCTATTTTTTTAATTATTTTTCCTTTTTTTTCAAAAAGAATATAAAAGAATGAAAATTACTACAATGTATTTATTTAAATCAAGTTTTAATTTGAATCAGAGATGGTGGATGATGATAAGGATGTTGTCTTTTTTTTAACTGTATTTTATATGAATGTCTGAATAATAAAACAACGGAGATGATGTTGTGCATCTTTCACATCGTCTCTCTCTGTTTGAGGACTTTTCTTGCTTACTCTCTGGACATGATGCACAAGAAACCTGGAAAAAACATTAGCAACAAGTTAAGTTGTATCTCTCTTCATCAACCATTGTTGTCACAGCAACAAGAGAGAGACAACTTCCTGCCGTGACTTCAGGGCTTCCTCCTCTGTCCGTTGGCCATATAAGGCTGTCACAGTGCCGCATGTAATTATGTGATAATTGCTTGTACTTAAACATCATTATTGTGTGTGTGTGTGTGTGTGTGTGTGTGTGTGTGTGTACTGTATCCCTCCACATTCCCAGCTGATTAAGTCGGATTAGGGAATACTGTGCGTGGAAGTTAAAGCAGCAAACACGTTTCACCATCAGTTGAGGAGCTGCAGAAAAAGTTTCACTGATCTGAAAAAATATCACTCTCTGTACTCACACTCCCAGAATCCCCTGCCTCCTACCTGTAAATCCTGGCAGTTTTACCTCCCCATTAACAGCCTGTTAGTCTGACGCACTTGTCCTGATTTCTGGGAACAAAATCATGATCTTTTCCTCTCTGCCCTTAACTCAAATTCAGTGTAACTAAAGCCTTTGCAGCCTGTAATGTAATTCTCTTCAGATTTGCTTTAATTATTAATAATTTCAGAGAGTTTTAGTGGTTTTTAACACATTTTAATCAGCTCTTTTTGTGATTTATCAACTAAAAAGTGTCAGTTTCACCTGCTGCAGAGTCTCAAAATCAATTAAAAAAGTTGTTATAGAGTTATACAGAGGAGATGGATTAAGAGATTTAGAACATATCTGATTCTTTTTTTTTTTTTTTAATTTAAAATAAAATGAGTTGTGTACACACGACTAGGTGCTCTCAAGTCCAGTGGTGTAAAGTTGCCAAGTAAATTTACTTAAGCACTGTACTCGAGCCATTTTGGGGTACTACATCTCAGAGGAAAATGTAGTACTTTTTACTGTATTACATTTATATGATAACTTTCCAGACTTAAATTAATAATACAAAATATAACCACCTGCTAAATAATGATATTAATTATTATATCACTAAAAGTCTATTTATCCCCAAAAGGAAATTCACAAATGACCCAAGAGTATATCAAGTAATAAACTTTATCCACCTACACTTTGTAATTTTAAATTTCTGAGAGTGAAGCTGACCTCTGACCCTTCATCTCTTATAGACATATGAAGATCCATGAAAAGGACCCGGCCAGCGGTCTGCTCCCCGTCAGCCCCCCCTCCCCCACCAAACGCCGCCGTCCATCCGTCAAGAGGAGGCAGGGCCCGGAGGAGGAGAATGGAGAGGAGCCGCCCAGCAAGAAGGTAGAAACACACACTGAAATCCTCCTGGGCATCATCATTCGTCTGTAGAGTAAATAATGATGTTAATATGTGTGTGTTCAGGTGGTGGAGGATGCAGCTGCGGAGGAGTCGGCGGCGGTTCGTGGAGTTGAAGAGGAGCTGCTGCCCTGTCCAATCTGCTTCAAGACCTGCAGCTCCAGACTGGAGCTGGACACACACATGGACACACACCCTGACACTGCACTGAGGTACACGTACAGACACACTTCTTACGACCATAATTAATTTATTTGATCATTGTTTTTACTGACTGTTGTTCACTTCACTGGTGGGAGACTATATCATTTTTTAAATGTATCTTTTCCATAACTTAAGACCTGTTGTTTACTGTACTATAGTACTTTAGTACACTTTCGGGGTACTTGTAACCTTAAGTATTTCCATTTCCTCTACTTTGACTGCACTAGCAGAAGTAGGAGTGAAATATTGATTTTTACTGCACAACATTTATTTGATATCCTTCATTACTAGAGTTGTTCCGATTCCGATACCAGTATCGGAAATTGCTCCGATACTGCCGAAAATGCTGGCATCGGTATCGGCGAGTACTGGAGTCCAGGCACCGATCCGATACCACGTAATTTATTAAATTAGTAATCTATTTACTGGTTAGCTCCGTTAGCTCTGGCACAGTTCTTTTTCGCCGATCTAAAACAGTGGCACTGTGCTGCAGCCTGCTGTTTTAGACTGACGAGGAAGAATGGATCACGTGACAGACGCACAGCGTCCGAGCCAGAGCCAGAGCCTGTTGACACGGTTGACACGAGGCTCGGACCTAAGCTAAGTAACAGCTAACTAGCACTAGCGTCATGTCGGCAGTGTGGCAGTATTTCATGCTGGATGCTCCCACCAGTAAGACTGCGACATGCAACATATGCCAAGAAAAAATTTCGAGAGGTGGCACGAGTGTTGCTAATTTTAACACCAGCAACTTGATTAAACACCTGAAGACGCATCACGCTAAAGAGCACGACGAATTTACCAAAGCAAAGGGGAAAAAGAGGAACGAGCCGCAGCACGAGATAAACTCCCCAGAGACAGCCCAAAAGCAACAAAGATAACAGACAAAATTGTGGAATTTATTGTCCTGGATGACCAACCCCTGTCTGTCGTCGAAAATGTGGGATTTCGCCGCTTAATGGAGCATTTGGAGCCTGTCTGCATTTTATTTTAAAAAAACAACAACAACATATGTTCCTAGATTTATTTATTTAAGTTGCTGTTGCACTACTGTTTTATACTGTTCTATTTAAATTCCCTTTTTATTTAAAAAATATTGTGGCTGCACTTTAATTTTTAAAAAATAATTATTCCTAGATTTATTTAGTTAAATTGCATTTGCACTACTGTTTTTTATACTGTTCTATTTAAAAATAGATTTAAAAATAAATGGCTTGAATTTGCTGTATTTATTCGTGTTTTACAAAGGGTTTAACCTGAGCCAGGCCTTACCACAATGATATGATCATGTAGGCGTGGTATGATATTTTTTTATAACATACTGGTATCGGATCGGTACTCGGTATCGGCCGATACCCACAGCACAAGTATCGGAATCGGTATCGGGAGGGAAAAAATGGTATCAGAACATCTCTTTTCATTACAAGTGACTTTTTGCTTAAAAAAAACACATATGCTGCAGTTTTAGATGTCTGATCTATCAGATAGTATACAAATGTTTAAATCTGGCTCCCCGTCAACAAACTACTTCATTAAAAGGGATAAAAAAAGAATTATATAATATTCTGTAATAATAAAACTGTTAAAGGAGTAATTTGACTTTTAATACTTAAAGTACATTTTTCTGATAATAATTTCGTACTTTTACACAAGTAACATTTTAAATCCAGGACTCTTACGCAGAATGTAGTTTGCCATGTCTTTATGGTGTTGTAGCGTAACTGTTGGTTCTCATGAATGGAGGAGAAAAAGATGGAGGACAGAATAAGATGAATAGGAGAATGGATAAAGGAACAAAAGATGAGATGAGAATAAGGAAGGAAATAAAAGAAGCAAAGAGAGGAAGGAAGAAAAGACAGACAGGAAGAACGGAATAGAAAGAAGGAAAGAATAGATAGAAGGAAAGGAAAAAATAGAAAGCCAAACAGAAGGAAGTAATAGAAAAAGAAACAAAGGAAGGAAAGCATAGAAAGAAGGAAAAGAAGGAATTAAATTTAAAGGAAATGTAGGACAGGAAGAAAGGAAGGCATGAATAGAGAATAGAAAGCAGGAAAGGAAGGAAAGAATAGATAAAAAGAAAGAACAGAAAAGGGAAGGGAAAGGAAGGATGGAAAGAATAGAAGGGGGGGGAGGAAGGATAGACAGAATAGAAGAAGGGAAAGGAAGGAAAGAATAAACAATGGGAAAGGAAAGAGAATGGGAAAAAAGGAAGGAAAGATTAGTAAGAGACAAATGAAGGAAAAGAATAGAAAAAGATGGACAGAAGGAAAGAAAGCAGAAAGGACAGAGGGGAATGTAAGGAAGAAAATAATAGAAAGAGACTAAGGAAGGGCAGAACAGAAAAAAAGAAAGGATGGTAGGAAAGAGGAAAATCAATGAAAGAAAAAACGGTGGAAAGAATTAAAGAAAGCCAATGAGGGAAACAAAGAAAGATGGAGGTTTGAAGAAAAGAAACAAAAAGTAAAGGAGAGAGAAAGAGCAGCAGGCTGAGCTCGTTATGGAGGATGGCAGGAATATTTAGCTGTAAATCCTCACTAATCAGTCTGTAAGAGGATCTCAGCTGGAGGGAGGAGAGAGAGATGGAGGGATGGAGAGAGGGAGAGGGAGAAAGATGAATGGATGAAAAGAGATGGAGGCATGTAGAATTGTGAAGAGCCACATGAGTTCACCTTTATGTATTCACAAAGTCTCATTAAGATCATCGGACCTGTTCATCTCTGCTACATGTTAGAGGGTCCAGGCTACTTTAGCTGCTTTCAGGAGTAACAGGTGGTTGAGGTGCATTGTGGGTAATGTAGGCAGCAGGTTTTGACAAGGAAAAAGAATGTGTGAAATTTTTAAAAAAGGGCGATATCTTTGGTTCGGCTACAGCAATTTTTAGTTTTAAACGTCAGTGGAGCCGAAAATTCATGATCAGCAACAGCAAAGTCAGTTATCAAATACTCTACCAACCATTGTTTGACTCATCCTCCCCAAACATGAGCTTTTTTGAATTTCATGTCAGTGTTAATTTATTTGGTTTGGACATTCAGACAGAACAAGTCATTTGGAGACGAGACATCTTACTATTTGAAAGCCTTACCCCGGATGTCCACTGGATCCGTTGCGTGCACGATTCAGCTGCAGTGCGGGCGCCCGAGCTAATCGCGGCCATTCAAATCAATGTAAGCTGCTCCACCAGAAGCGGCGTGGCACGTCCTAGCTGTGTTCTAGAAGCGGGGTGATGATGTGTCAATTTCCACAGACCAAATGAGTCAAACAGGAAGTCAGGCGCAGAAAAGACAAGAGTATCCGGTCAATTTTTAAAATAAAAACACTCATGAAAACTGCGGAGCGTATTTCACATCGCTACAACAACATGACGTCAAAGTTTGTGGCCCCCGGCCTGAATGTCCGGCAGGTAGAGAAATCTTTTCTTTGTTTGTTGATGTCTTTATACCTCCAGTGTTTCCGCAAATTATCGCGTGACATTATGATCTCGCGATCCGCCAATTCCAGCCGCTCGCGTGCGCACCACTATAGATATACTTCGAGTGGACATTGACGCCCGGCACAGGACACGCTACGGCCGAACCGTGCACGCGACGGATCCAGTGGACACCCGGCGTTAGTGGACGTCTTTTTAATGTTTATAACTTTTACTTAAAAAAACATAATACTGCTTCCCAAACGGATGTCTTATGTCAACAGACTTTTCAAGTGATTTCACTGTTGCAGACAAACTCCCAATATAGGACTAAAATCACAACAGTTGAAAATCAAACATGTTTAATATTATCTTAAGATTTTGGTCTTGGCTCATGCAAATACTAAAGTTCGATGATGTTAACTTATTTCTGGCACCAAAAAGGAAGCAGCAAACCAGATAGACAGTAAACATGGAGGGGACTCAGGGACCAGCAACAACATGAACAAGTCTCAGTTCTCTTGGACTGTGGAAAAGGCAGAGAAACTGGTGGAAAGTTCGCCTCTCATTCTCACAGTCTCCTCTGACTCAAAAGGGTAGCTAACTAACATAGGCTGGAAGAGTGTTGAGGTGACAAAATCCAATCAACAGTTTGTTCACAGATACAGTTTATAGCCTCTTTTACACAGGAATTGCGCAAATTTGCGGGAAAGCCCAATCCCTCTTCTTTCCGCATTGGCAGTATAAAAACAAAATCGGTGAGGGCGGCAAATTGCCGCCTGCCTTCTTGTGTTTATACAGAATGCGCCTTTTTCGAGGCAATGGGGGGCGTGAGCTAGTAACAGAACGTGCAGCTCAGCATGTGACGTAAACAGTGACGTACCGAGGAAAGCCCCGGCTGGTCAGTCCTTCAGCGATTCTCTCGTACATCGGCCCGTCCTTCACTTTCCAGTCATCCAACGGTTAATGGCCTCCTTGTTAGCGAGGGCAAGGAGGGCGTGCAATTCTTTATCTCCCCAGTTGCTCATCTTCTGGTTTGCGTCTCCTTAGTGCTGCTAGATACTCATTCCTGCTATCAGCTGTTTCCGGGTTTGAAGTCCACACCAGTGGATCGAACGTGCGGTGTCATCAACAGCCCCTCCCGAGGCGGAAAGCCGCCTCGCTCTGTTTATACTAAAACCGTTCCGCCGATATAACTACCCTACGAGGCGGAAAATTGGGCACCTCGGATCAACTCGCCAATCCGGCTCTGTGTGTGTAAACGCTCGCAGCTGGCCGGCAAATTGGCCGAACATTCGCAGAAAATCTGGCAGTGTAAAAGGGGCTTATCTTTAAGGATTATATTGATGCAGAATCACAAAAACACTGTCGACATGTGAAGCCTTTTATCTTGTGTTTCCAGAGTTATGTGTTTTTGTAGACATGTGAGGAATTGTTAATACGTCCTATTTCTTAAAGGGAGTTTGGTGTAATGTTTTCCACCAGGAGCAGGATGGGAAATGATCTCAAAAGGATTCTAGCTGTAGTCAAAGATCTACAGTCTGTGTAACATGGTATGAAACTAAATACCCACATCGTCTTTAGATGTGAGAGGGTGTCACACTTGAGTCTGTAAAAAGACTTTTTCAAGTCCTCAAATATATGGAAAGCATTAGTTGCAAGTTGACTGGCTGAATGACCAGCATCAGACACTGATGGATACACACACACACACTGACTCAGAGGGTAATTCTCTGGACCTGAGCCAACCTCTGTGGGATTATCCTGCACTCACACACCATTGTGATGCTTGGAAAACACACACTTATAAACACACAAATGCAGGCATACACTCCCTCTGTACACAACACACACGTGAGTGTGAAGACAGGGAGAAGGAGGAGTGATGGAGACGGAGAAAGAGGGAGGTGGAGGGAGTTCAACAAGGGCTGGTCCACATATGGTCCACAGTGTGTGTGTGAGGATTACACACACACGCACACACACACTCAGAGGATGTGATAAGAGTGTGTGACTGTGGCAGACACTGAGCAGCTGTCCTCTCAGCGATTAACAGGAGCAGGACCAGCACTGGCACCAGGGGTTATCTCTCACACACACTCACACACAAGTTAGTATTTCTACACATGTGAGGACCCTCATTGACACAATCCATCATATTTCATATTTCCTCTAAGTAAAACGACTAACTTTAAAGGGATAGTTCAGACTTTTTGAAGTGGGGTTGTGTGAGGTACTTATCCATAGTCAGTGTATTACATACAGTAGATGTCAGTCAGCACGCCCCCAGTTTGGAGAAGCAGGCAGGAGTCCAATATAAAAGCAAAGCAATGTACTGCTGTGGAGGGGGTCAGCAACAAAATGTATTTTAGCCACTTAAGAAAAGTCCCACAACCAAAAATATATAGACGTTTAAGTGTATGCTTTATTTAGAATATTTTCACTGCTTTCTCTTGCTGTCAGACAGTGATTTCCAACAGGAAAATGAAGCTGTTACATTGCTCTCTTCAAAGCCAGACTCAACTGAAAAAAACAGAGATTCAGTATTGCTGAACACAGGAGCTGCAGGTCTACCGCTGCCTAGAGCTTAGATTGGGCCCAAAAAATCCAGCCCGACCCCACCCAAGACCGTGCATGTTCTGTCCAAGCCCGGCCCGGCCTGTCCCTTTAACTGTAATTATGAGCCCGCTGCTGCCCTTGTCCACATCAGTACTTTGTTAAGCTTCTGTGTCGTACTCCGCTTCTCCAAACCACTTCAAATAATCCAAACTATCCGTTTAAGTTCAAGATCCTGTCAACACGTATTTACTACTGTCTACAGTATTCTTCTCCTCTTCTTTAAAAGAAGTTCTGTCCACACAGCCATTTCACAAAATATCTCCGTCCACACTAGATAGCAAAAACAACTCCAGAGGCTCGCCAGCATCTCCCCTCATCACAAAGGTAGTAAAGCATACAGTTAACCTAACCTCACAACAGGAGTATGTTATTGAAAAAAAGTGTGTTTTGGCACAAAACTCTGTATCATGTCAATACTAGAAAGGTTTCTAATGACACTCAGCTTTGTCAGTGTTTCAGACAAAACAAGACACAAACTTTATACACCACAGTTTGTTGTATTTTGAAGCAGACATACCATTATGTTTAGTAAGGTCAGTGTCGATGACAGCTGTTCTTTGCCGATACATTTTTCATAATTCTGCTGTTCATGAAGTACATTAGACACTTCCAGACAAATAAATCCTTCAATGTAGGTTCTCTGGTTGTGTGTTTGCAGGTGTGATCTCTGCTGCCTGTCTTTCCGAACTCACCGTGGTTTGCTGCGTCACAACGCGGGGGTTCACAAGATTCTCCCCCAGGACCCCAGTGGCCGCCCCTTCATCCAGAACAACCCCTCCATCCCCACCGGCTTCAACGACCTGGCCTTCATAGACTTTTCTTGCAAGAAGTTTGCTCAAATTGCACAGGTATCAATGCAAGCCACTGACTAGACATCAAACTCTCAGAGAGAAATCCTGTCATGCCATAAGTTTTTAAGGATAGTATTAAATCATCTCTTTACCTCCAGGTGTGGTGCGAGACAAACCTTCGCCGCTGTATCAGTAAGTTCCACCGGTTCGTCTGTGATTGCTGCGACAAGGCGTTCCCCCTTCGCTCAGCTCTGGATCTCCATAAAACCACCTTCCACCCCGACAAACCCACCACCACTGACACACAGGAAATGGAGGCAGAGACGGAGGAGGGAGCTGCAAAAAACGACGGTGAGAACGACAGTCCCTATGCTGACAAAGAAGTCCTGCCCTTGGAGCAGGCCAGCTTCTTGGAAGTGCTGGGCCTTCAGCACATTTCTAAGGTAAGCTATATTTTTAATTATCACAGCAGCTTACAATCCCTTTTATTCACCACGTACAGGGGAATAGTGTCTTCACACTACCACTTCTGTCGCTTTACACATAAACAACTGAGTACAAAACCTTTGATGTCTATGGGAAGACACAAATGTGCACCATTATTCCAATTTGAACAAGTCGATAAGTCTTGTGCGTTTCTTTGTAGTCTCAACGCACGGTTCGTGGAGAGAATACATTATGGACCTATCCATAAATCGTTTGGGCCACAACATGTGATAAAATAGTGAAATAGCAGCATTTAAAGCCAACAACACTGCACAAATGCCTTTGATTTGTGGAGTTTACAGCTGTTCCAATTGATCATATTTCAGTATCAATAGAAGTATGTAATGGGGAGAAGTTGAAAAAAAAAAAAAAACTCACAGAGAAGCAGTGGCAGATGTGGATCAGAAACCTCTTAACCTCTTATGTTTGAAGGAGCAGAGTATACCAACGTCAAATGTTAACGTTAAAGCGTTAAACATGTCTTGAGTTGATTTTTCCATGCAATTACAGTGTGCTTTAAGAGCCTCTTTGTGTTTTTAAGCCACAACCCAGATTTTTGACATCTAGGAACGGCTGACATGGTAGTAGGGCTTGGCAATGATAAGTTGATACTTAAGGCTGTATCATGATACACGATATAGATCACAATATTTTATAGTCTCCTCTAACTACTGTTGACCACTAAAACACTAAACTGCTATATAAACTACAAAAGTTAGATAAAGTAGCTACTGTTAGACAATAAAGTTAAATAAAGTGCTGTTATATAATGAAGTTAAACAGCAGTTATAATTAAGTCAAATACAACAGCTATAGTGAAGGAATTTTATCATATAGAAACCCTCATCCTCAGTCAACCAAAAGTATCCTGAGACAATTTTGCTTAAGGTAATGGTCAGGTCTGTAGCAGGCCTGAAGAGGCCTCGAGGTCAGATTCCTCTACGTCTGTTGCTGCCATGTTTCATCCATAGTCTCCTAAATCTGATGGAGGGAGCACAGCCATCAGATAAAGGGGCGCTGGCTGGCTCCCTCACGATATCAATCAATCAATCAATCAATCAATCAATCAATCAATCAATCAATTTTTATTTATAAAGCCCAGTATCACAAATCACAATTTGCCTCAGAGGGCTTTACAGCATACAACATCCCTCTGTCCTTTGGACCCTCACAGCGGATAAGGAAAAACTCCCCAAAAAAACCCCTTTAACAGGGGAAAAAAAAAATGGTAGAAACCTCAGGAAGAGCAACTGAAGGAGGGATCCCTCTACCAGGACGGACAGACGACAGACAACACCACACACCATCCAGGCACAGCTGCGGTACGAGTTAACCTGCGAGACAGTGGAGCACAAAGGCTCCGGAGAACAAGCCGAGTTAGTGACATGCAGTAGACCCGGGTTAGAGAGATGCATTAACAGGACATGAATACTAGCAAGGGAGAGAGAGAGTGAGGAGGAGAGAAGGGGCTCTGTGTATTATAGGAGGTCCCCCGGCAGACTAGGCCTATGTCAGCCAAACTAGGGGCTGGTACAAGACAAGCCTGAGCCAGCCCTAACTATAAGCTTTATCAAAAAGGAAAGTCTTAAGTCTAGTCTTAAAAGTGGAGACAGTGTCTGCCTCCCGGACCGAAACAGGAAGCTGATTCCACAAAAGAGGAGCCTGATAGCTTAAGGCTCTGGAGACTTTAGGGACTACGAGTAACCCTGCATTCTCAGAGCGCAGTGTTCTGGTGGGATAATAGGGCACTATGAGCTCTCTGAGATATGATGGAGCCTGATTATTTAGAGCTTTGTAGGTTAGGAGAAGGATTTTAAATTCAATTCTGGATTTAACAGGGAGCCAGTGCAGAGAAGCTAAAACAGGAGAAATATGATCTCGTTTCTTAGTTCCTGTCAGTACACGTGCCGCCGCGTTCTGGATTAGCTGGAGAGTTTTCAGGCACTTATTAGAGCTACCTGATAATAGAGAATTACAGTAATCCAGCCTGGAGGTAACAAACGCGTGGACCAATTTTTCAGCATCTTTTAGTGACAGGATAGGCCTAATTTTCGCAATATTACGCAGATGAAAAAATGCAGTCCGAGACGTTTGTTTTAAATGGGAGTTAAAAGACAAATCTTGATCAAATATTATGCCGAGGTTTCTTACGGTGGTGCTAGAGCCCAGAGCAATGCCATCCAGGGAAACTATATCATCAGATAAAGAGTTTCTGAGCTGTTTGGGGCCAAGAACAATAACTTCAGTTTTGTCTGAATTTAACATCAGGAAATTGGTGCTCATCCAGGTTTTTATATCTTTAAGGCATTTCTGAAGTTTAGTTAATTGATCTGTTTCTTCTGGTTTTATCGATAAATACAACTGTATCATCCGCATAGCAATGGAAATTTATAGAGTGATTTCTGATGATGTTACCTAAGGGAAGCATATATAGCGTGAACAGAATTGGTCCGAGCACTGAACCTTGAGGTACTCCAAAACAAACTTTAGTACGTGAAGATGATTCATTATGAAAGTGAACAAACTGAAAACGATCAGATAAATAAGATTTAAACCAGCTTAGTGCAGAACCTTTAAGGCCAATTGAATGTTCCAGTCTCTGTAGCAGAATTTGATGGTCAATTGTGTCAAATGCGGCACTAAGATCTAGTAAGACAAGTACAGAGATGAGTCCTTTGTCTGAAGCAATCAGGAGATCATTTGTAATTTTAACTAGTGCTGTCTCGGTACTATGATGGGCCCTAAATCCTGACTGAAATTCCTCAAATAAATTACTATCATGGAGAAAGTCACACAGCTGGTCTGCGACTACTTTCTCAAGGATCTTTGAGAGAAAGGGAAGGTTGGATATAGGTCTGTAATTGGCTAACACCTCTGGATCCAATGTGGGCTTTTTTAACAGAGGTTTAATTACAGCTACCTTAAAAGACTGTGGTACATAGCCTGTTAATAAAGACATATTGATCATGTCTAGTATGCAAATGTTAACTAAAGGTAAGACTTCCTTAAGTAGCCTAGCCTATAATGCCCAACGTTAGAGAAAGAAAGGTTGCCCTGTGCCCCAGACTCAGCAGACTAGCTGTCTCTCCCCAGATATTTGTTGAGCATTAGAGAGGTGATTTACAGAGAGCAAGGGGAGCATATTTGCTTGTTTAACATCAGTGGCCAATAGGATTTTCACACACTTATAGATTGGTACAGAATACTCTTATTTGGGAACATGTAGTGACTCTCTAGGGAAAACTGTTAGGGTTAAATACAAGGTCGAGACGGGGACACCCTCACAGTCTCTGGATGGCAGACACTGTTACACTCTGTACGTTCAACCATGATTCTCTTCGATCAAGCCTTCATTAAATACTGTGTGTAATCCATTTATTTCTCCTGTGGTCTTCTTCAGCCACTAAAACATCAGCTCCTGCAATTTCTCTTCATCAGTACTGTTGTAGTAAAGTTAAATAAAGCTCTGTTGAAGTACTGTTATGATAAAGTTAGTAACTAAGGTAATTGAGGTACTCCTATAATCAAGTTAAAGTAGCTATTGTTATATTTTCAAGTTAAATAAAGCTGTGTAAATTTACAGCAATAGAAGACAAAAGAAAAAAAAATTCACATTTGAAAAGCTTGAACCAGAGAATTTTGGCGAAATTGCAGCCCTGGAGCTGTCCTCTGACAGATGCTGTCTTTATTTATCAGGTGAAGTCTGGTCCCACAGATGATGAGATCCATCAGGCTCACCTGGACAGCATCAAGGTGATCCACGTGGAGCCGCCATCCTCCAGCCTTCCCCAGGAACCGGCCTCGGCCTACTTGTCTGGAGGTCTGGGGCTGCCTCTCAGTCTGAGTGTGGGTGGTCTGGCTGCCCTCAGCATCCCGCTGCTGGAGGCCTCGGGCTCTGCCTCTGCCCTGCAGGGCCTCTCCCAGAGAGACACCCTGAGCCTGCTCTCCCTGCAGCCCTTCCAGACCGGCTTCCTCCTGCAGCCTGACGGGGGCGCTGCAGCAGCCAGTGCCGCGTCATCGGGGGTCAAACCCGGAGAGGCAGGTGGAGCTGGGATCATGGAGCTGGCGGACATCCAGCAGATCCTCAAAGTGGCGAGTGCGGCGCCGAATCAGATGGGACTGACTCTCCCACCTCTGGCCAAAGCTCCAGGATTTGCTGGAGGTCAAGGTGGGTGTTGGCTTGTGCTGATTGTCATTGTATTTGTCCGTCAATCCTATCAATCAGTCAGTCCAATCAATTAGTTTCATAAGACTTCATAACACTTGGTTTCTTTCTTCTTCAGGGCAAGTCCAGGGTCAGAAGGCGATGCCTACGTTAAAACCCAAACCTCCCATTACCCCTCGCTCTAGCCTCATGGCGACGACTCCTCCCCCCCTCCAGAGCTCCCAGCAGGCCTCACTGGGCTGCATCAGCCCCAGCCTGCCACCACCCACCCCCACTCTCTTTAAAACACCCTCCTCATCCTCTTCATCCTCCTCCTCAGCTGGGAACGGAGGGCAGATGGACGCAGAGTGTATGGGTGATGCTCATATGCCTTTGTCTGATTCGCCCCCAGCTGCCACCACAACTGTACACGAGGAGGCGGGGCTTAGCAGCAGAAAACCAGGAACCAAAGGGGGAAACAATGCCAACACTGGCTCGGCTACGGGCTCGTTCAAGTGCCGATTTTGCGACCAGGTGTTTGCCTTTTCCGGCGTCCTGCAGGCTCACATGCGCTTCCACCTCGGCATTCTTCCCCACCAGTGCAACATCTGCGATTACGTGGCTCCAGACAAAGCCACGCTGATCCGACACCTGCGGACACACAGCGGCGAGCGGCCCTACGTCTGCCGGGTCTGCCATTATCCTTTCACTGTCAAGGCCAACTGCGAGCGCCACCTCAGGAAGAAGCACGCCAAGACCTCGAGGAAGGACATTGAGAAAAACATCAAGTACGTCACCTCCACCACCACAGCGAACCTTGCTGCAGCGATTACTGCTACAACAACCACCCAGGACACAGAGACGGGGTGCACCGGAGCTGAGACGACGTGCCGGTTCTGTGGCGAGGACCTTAAGACCTACCGGGCGCTGCAGATCCACCTGCGCACTCACAACGGCTGCCAGAGGAAGCCATTTGAGTGCAGGCGCTGTGGCGCTGCCTTCCTAGCCAAGCGCAACTGCATCCACCACCTGCTCAAGCAGCACCCTGAGGTGCAGGAGAGGGAGATCGAAGAACATATTGCCACACTTCTGCCTGCTGGCACGCCTGTTACTACCACCCCCTCTGCTCGAGCAGCTCCAGTGAATCAGATGGCACTGAATGGGATCAGTCAGCCTCAGATTCAGGCGCTCCAAACAGTGAAGGTGGAGGAGCTGGCTAGCGTGGTTTATCCTGAACTGGATCAGCCGCTGGACTTCTCCGCCAAGGGGCGTGGAGCCAGCAGCCAGGCGGGGTCTCCTGGGGTCAAACTGGAGAGCGTCTCCCCCAGCTTCGACTGCGCCATCCTGGATCAGCCCATCGATCTGTCCATCCCCAGCAAGAGGCAGAAGAGGGAGGCAGCAAGTGCTGGAGAGAAGAGGGAGATCAAGATGGAGCAGAGCAGCAGCAGCATTGTGGATCAGCAGCAGGCTCTCGCTCTGTCCAAGGAGGAGAAGGCGGCAAGCGCCCTGCCTCACCTACACCCTCACCCCCAGCTTGGCTGCTACCAGCTCCCCCCTGGATCCACCCCTCCCCCAGCCTCCCTCCAAACCCTCAACAACTCGACACGAGCCCAGCGCCTCAAACCCCTGCTCCCCAAACCGGCCTCCTCCACCACCTCCTCACCCTCCACTGCCCACAAAGAGCTCCCTCCTCTGGCCTCCATCGCTCAGATCATCCACTCCGTCTCTGGAGCTCCAGACCTGCTGAAGAGAGAGGCCACAACATTGGAGGTCAAACCCCAGGCGGCGGTCGCTTCCTCGCAGGCCGACTCTGCTACAGACACCCCAGGACCCTCAGCTGTTCTGGAGACACAAAGTGATGACGCGTCTGAGGGATCCTCCAGGTATGTGTGCATCATTAATGACTTTATACATTTTTAGAAGTCTTTTTTTTTTTTGCTGCTTATGCATTTGGCAAATCCACACTGAAAACTTTGTTCTGCTGTTTAAAATAACATCTTATCATTTTCCACTAATAGATTTATGTGAGGATTTGGTGTGTTTTCTCTGTTTCATGTCTTTGGCAATAAAAGGGATTTTGCACTTTTGGTTGGAATAAAAAGCAAACTGAAGATGTTACCTTGGAAATGTTACTTGTTTATAACTGTTGTACCACATTTAATAAACTAAACAATAGTTATTATTAAGTTAATCTATGATGAAAATAAGTGCCGTAGTTTTAAGTTTTAGATCGATTTCCACAGACACTGAGAATGACATTGACATTGTAAAAAATGTGGAAAATTATGTTGAATAGATACATTTGTGGGATATATACTTCATATAGATTTTGTTCAAACAATAAAAACAGAAAAGATGAGTCTTTATACAATTGTAAAAGAGGGTAAATCTGTAGGTTTTCAATATTAATCCTCTAACTCCCAGTTTAGTTCCTACTCTGGTTTACAATTCATCTACTGTAGTGCAATTACAGATTCTACTGTTATTAAAAGTTAAATAAGGTACTGTCAAAAAAAAGTTTTAAAAAACCACAGTTACAATAAAGTTAAAGTAGCTATTGTTATAAAGTAAAGTTAAAGTTCTCTCAAAATAAAGTTCAAGAAACTACAGTTAAAATAAAGTTAAATAAAGTAGCTACTGTTATGTAATAAAGTTAGATAAAATATTCTCAAAATAAAGTTCATTAAACTACAGTTACAGTAAAGTTAAACAAAGCTACTGCTTTAATAAGTTAATAAACTACAGTTAAATTAAAGTTAAATTAAGAGGTTACTATGATATAATAAAGTTAAATAAACTACAGTTACAATAAAAAAAAAGCAGCTACTCTTATATAAAAAAGTTAAAGTACTGATATAAAAAAGTTAAACTACAGTTACAATAGAGTTGAATAAATTAGCGACTGTCATATAATAAAGTATTGCTACAATGAAGTTAAATAAACTACAGTTACATTAAAGATAAATAAAGTAGCCACTGGTTACATGAAGTACTGGTTTATAATAAAGTTAAAAATTGATTCTACCACTGGATGGCGCCAATGAAAAAAATTATTAAAATCCTTAAACACATCAGGTTACTACAGGGTGTTGTGCTTTTGTCTAACAGAAAGCGGACCAGGAAGAAGTCTACCGTCCTGGCGGTGAAGGAGAAGGCTGTCGTCAGCGGCGGCAGCATCGACCTGGAGTCCAGCGGTGAGTTTGCCAGCGTGGAGAAGATGCTGGCCACTACTGATGCCAACAAGTTCAGTACCTACCTGCAGACTGGAGCTGCAGACCTGGGAACAAAGAGAGGTAGGAGGAGGGGCACATTCAGGATCGAGTGGATGACTAAATTGTACTCTGAGGATTAATTCAAACTTCTCCCTGTGAACAGATGAGAGAGCAGGAGGAGGGGAGGAGAAGGAGGGAGGAGCGAAGGAAGAGGCAAAGCCAGCGGCAGCAGCAGTGGTGCCTCAGTCTAAAGGGAAGAAAAACGCCTACTCCAACTCAGTCCAGAAGATGACCTGTCCCTTCTGCCCCCGAGTGTTCCCCTGGGCCAGCTCCCTGCAGAGACACATGCTGACTCACACTGGTAAAATACAAACACCAAAACAACAGACATTAACACGCAGGCTATTTGTTCAGGTCAGAAGCTCATTAACTGTTTGGCCAAAGGCCTCATTTTACTGAGTAGTTGAAGTAAATGACAAACATTATTTATACTAAGACAGAATCATAATCAGAAGTAAGTGTGAACATTTACTGATTTTGGTATTGAAGTTGTGCTTAATTAATGCTTATTGGTGTTTTTTGGTTCGTCTTTTATTTCTGTTACCTACCAGTGGTGAGAAGTAACTTTTACTCAAGTAATGTACCGGTATATAAGTACAATTTCGAGGTACTTAATTTGACATGAGCGTTAACATGTTCTGCTACTTTATACTTCTACTCCACTACATCTCAAAAGGAAAATATTATACTTTTTACCCTGACAGCTTTAGATACTTGTTAGTTTTCAGGTTCAGTGGTTACATTGAAAAACACGATTTGCTTATAAAATACAACACCGAAACCTGTTTCCTAAAGGAACGCTGCACCCGCAAAATGACCATTTGTTGTTCCCAGCCTAGGGGTGGGGCCCCTCCAAAGGTCACGAGATAAATCAGAGGGGTCGTCACATGATTAATGGAAGAAGAAACTAAGTTCTTTTGGGGACTTTTCTCTTTTTTGTGCTTTTTTTAATTAGAGAAGTTTCCTTATTGGGCCTTACAATTTAGTGCAAATTAAACCATGTGAGAAGTTCTGGAAATGCTATCAACTCTTAAATAGTACAATTTAGTGAAAATGCATGTGTTTGTGGAGTACTGAGCATGCAACTGGATGCATGAGACCCAAATTATACAGCACGAGTTGTGTGAGAGTTTGAAAACAGATATTTTGATATAGTTTTACTGCCGTTAACATTGTCCACTTCACCTTTTTTTGGATTTTCTGTTCACCATGGAGGTATGTAAGAAAAACAGTTTTCTGTAGGAATGCTATGTAACACTTGTTGAGAAATTGTTTTACAAATAGTAGAAGAAGAAGAAAGCCTTTTTTGTCATTATACAAGGTACAAGGAAATTTAATAAATGCTTCACCTTTAGGTAGCTTAGTGAACATACAAGTGCAAATAGCATTGGTCAATAAATATAGAGGAATACCTACCTTGATGGCAGAATGGATGGTTGTAAGTGCATTGCTATATCTACACGTGTATGGATGTATGTAGGTATGTGTATGTATGTATGTTGTACAGCTTTGTGTATGTAGTCACGTACAAATGGGTATGTGTGTGTTTGGTAGTGTGAATGGATATGGATATACCTACCTGTGTTTACTCACACAAATAACGTAACGTGTTTAGCAGCTGAGCTAAAATCATCTGTAAGCCTATGTATGTAAAACTAGACATGGGTGAAAATACTGTGCTTGGAGACGTGTATATGAGTGTATGCATACATACAGGTGTATGCATGCATGTTTATACACTTGTGTGTGTATATATGTGCTTGTATTTATGCATATGTATATGTATCCATGCAATTATATGGTTGTATATGTGTGTGTGTGTGTGTGTGTGTGTATGTGTGTAGCGTAACAATAATTAGTCAATCAATTGATTGGCTGATAGGCAGTACATTAACTGGTGGCTCACACAATGACTGCATATTTGTTTTCACAATTTTTATATGTAACAATTTGATGCTTTTCTCTGCCATTTGTGATGACACACTGAATAGCTTTGGATTTTGGAAACTGTTGGTTGGATAAAACACTATTTGGAGATGTCACCCTGGGCTCTTGGAGATTGTACAGAGCATGCTTCACTGTCAGTGAAGATTCTCAGTCATCCAGGTCATGGTAATCATAAGTGCTATATCGTAGGCAACTGGACTTGCTTGCCTTTCTTGAAGACGTTTCACTCTTCAGTTCTAACTGACTGGTACGGAGTTGCAGGCTTTAAACTCTGTGTGGGTGTGAACCCTGGCAGAGTCGTTAAGGTCACATGTGAGCTCTTAGTTTCAGAGTCGTTAAGGCCATCATTTGTGTTGTTAGGGTCAGGGGGGTGTCGTAGTCCACCTCCTCTGTTTAACGACGGTCGTTCCAGTTCGACATAGATGGCTTCTTTTACAACTCTTTCAAACCCTCTTTCTTCTGTGGCCAAGATGTGCACATTGCTGTCCTTGAAAGAGTGTCCCTTCTCCTGTAGGTGTAAGTGGACAGCTGAGCCTTGACCTGAGGAGCTGGCTCTCCTGTGCTGTGCCATGCGCTCGTGGAGTGGTTGTTTTGTTTCACCAATGTACAAATCTGTGCATTCCTGGTTGCACTGAACTACATACACTACATTACTCTGCTTATGCCTGGGTGTTTTGTCCTTGGGGTGGACAAGCTTCTGTCTCAGAATGTTGCTGGGTTTGAAGTGCACAGGGATGTGGTGTTTATTAAAACTACTCCCGAGTTTCTCAGATACTCCTGTGACATAAGGAATGACGATGTTGTTCCGTTTTTGTGTCTCTTCCTCTCTGTCTGCTCGGGGTGTTTTAGAGGTTTTAGCAAAGGCCCAGTTAGGGTAGCCACAGGTTTTAAGCGCCTTCCTGTTGTGTTTCTGTTCCTTCACCTTCCCCTCTGCCCTGGTGAGCACGTTTTCAGCCCGATGATTCAGGGTTCTGATGACTCCCAGCTTGTGCTCCAGCGGGTGGTGAGAGTCGAACAGCAGGTATTGGTCCGTGTGAGTTGGTTTTCTGTACACCTTAATGTTCATGTTTCTGTCCTCTTCAATGCGCACTACACCGTCTAAGAAGGGTACACTGTCCCCTCTGACGTCCTCCCGTGTGAATTTGATGTTGGGGTCCACTGTATTGATGTGTTCCGTGAAGGTTTCCACTTCTTTGGTTTTGATTTTGACCCAGGTGTCATCCACATATCTAAACCAGTTGCTAGGAGCAGTTCCTGTGAAGATGGTTAGAGCCCTCTTTTCCACCTCTTCCGTGTAGAGGTTGGCCACTATAGGGGACAACGGTGAGCCCATAGCACAGCCATGCTGGAGCCTGGAGCCTTTCCCAGCTGACATTGGGTGAGAGGTTGGGTACTGCTAGGTGCAGTGAGAGTGGAGTCTGGCCTTTAGAGTCTAAAATTTGCTTTTGACTCACAGGAGGCTGCTGCTCTCATCTATACATCACATCTTCTCCCATTGGATCAATTGATCAGTTGCCACTCTGTGACTCAGGACTCCACTGACAAGACCTTTGCAGAGTGCCTTGTTCATGGACTTTTGGAAAGCTTATAGTTTGAAGAGAGCACACAGACTGATACAAGGACGCCCAGACAAGAAAGGGGAAGGTGGGAAAAAAAGACGTGCACCCCCACCCCCCATTATTAGCTACCAGCATGGATTATAATTCAGTGGAAAACACTGTCTATGTATACGTGTGTATGTGAAGAAACTTATATTACCTGTCTATCAACCCACAGACATTTACGTTGCTGTTATGTAAGCATGTATGTATGTGGGTTGATGTGCCTGTGTGTGCAAGTGTGTAAGTGTAGGGAAGGGTGTGTATTTCTGTATATATGCACATCAGCATACACAGTATACATATGTATATATGTAATTGTACAAATAATATTTATATATGCTTGTGTGTAGGTATGCGTGTGTATCAGATGTGTGTAGGTACATATGATATTCACAGATAGATTGAGAGAACTTACCTTTCTCGATAGCATCAAAAAGTCAGAACTGAATGCTTAACTTACCCCCTGTTGTCTATCTGATAAATCATTGTACCCCCTCCTTTTAGTATACACAATTCTTTTCCTTACCTTGTTTTGTTTTTCTTGTCCGTTTTCCTCACCCACCTTCAGTGTCATCTCTCTTGTTTGGGAAAGTTGTGTCAAGTAGCAAGACCAGGATGTCCACACGAGGATGTTTGCAACTGTATCAAACTCAGCTTATCGGTTTGAATGTACATGGCATTAACAGATATATATCTGCTACAAGAAACCAAATTATTAGACCATGAACATGAGAAGTTAATAACACCACATTTCATTTAAATATATTCTGCCTTATACAACTCCAAAAAAAGAGGTGTCTCAATTTCCATCAATAAAAACACACCAATAATCCACAAGCACACCATAACAGACCCAGAAAGACACTATGTCATTATCAGTGCAATAATCAATAACATTAGCATGACAATTACAAATATATATGGTCCAAATACAGATGACCCAACATTGTATCATAACTTCTTTTTGTCATTACAAGGCTTCTCATTATCAAGTATAACCAGTTTGCTAATTCAATAGGCTCTTTTTTTTCTCCTTTCCTCACAGATTGTTCTCTGTTGATCATCAAAGCCATTTTATGTCTTGTCAATCAGTAACATTTATAAATCCAACGTTGCCTTTCTTTGTTTGTTTTTATATTTGTTAGTATGTCCAAACTGTCAACATGTGTATGCAGTAATTGGTGAATTCGGGGACAATAAATAAATAAATGAATAAATATAGAAGAATAAAAATGTAATATTGCACAAGTACAAATGGTCATTTTGCAGGTATTCTTTTACCAAAATAGCAGCATCTGGTTTGGGAACTGTTATCATTTTTCAGATATCTGTGAGTTGTTGGCATTTCCAAAACTTCTCACATGGTTTTATTTGAATAAAAGTTTGAGGCCCAACAAGAAAAAATAATTTAATATTTAACAAAAAAAAAATGAGAGATAAAAATCTATATAAGAACTTAGTGTCTTCCTCTACTCTTCCATTGAAACTTGAATTACAAAACAAAAGAAATGTTTGTCGGATGTCCCTCTCCTCTGCTAAAGCCTTTGTCTTTCTTCAGGCCAGAAACCTTTCCCTTGTCCGAAGTGCGATGCCTTTTTCTCCACCAAATCCAACTGTGAGCGCCACCTGCTGAGGAAGCATGGTGTGACCCACCGAACGCTGCGACGCAATGGCGCCCTCGCCAAGAAAGATGGAGATGAAGGCTCACATGAGAGTGCAGGTCTGAATTACAAACTACTCAAATTGAAGTGAATTAAATTAAAATGTGATATGAGTTTTATTAGCACAGATTTAATTTGAACATCCAGCAGCTTTGAATAAATGTCATCTTTAAGTTGAACCTCAATATCAACTGTCATTTATTTACTATTATTTTGCTTTAATATTAATAATTGATTTTTAAATCTCTTTGATTTCCTCTCTCCACTGTTTTTAATGTTCCTGTTTTTATCATGCGGGCTCTTCTTTTGTGAATGAAATATTATTTTCTATGTCTGTGGTTTTCATTCTTTTTTGTATTTGACCCTTTAATACAAAGTAATGACTAGTTATTTTCTCTTCCTAGTATGCTTCCTTTGAATAATTCTTGTAACACTGAACAATACATTGACCGTGAAGGTTACTGATTGATGTCAGAAATTGTACTCAAAATACAAAAAGGTTTAGCAGGAAAATTAGAAAAATTTTAGATGAGCACAATAAAGTTTTTTGCTTTTAAAGTCCCAGTATTCACCTCACTTTGAACCATTGGCCTCTGCTGTGTATTAATGGTTGTACTGATTGTGTTGTGTCCTACAGAGAGTCAGTCAGAGACGGAGCAGGTTGCACCAGAAGCACAAGACCTCAGCAGCGTCACCGCCACCATGGATGCAACCCCTGCCCCCGCATCAGAGAGCCCCGCCCCATCACACCAGCAAGGGGCAGTATCAGTGCAGTCAAGCCCCGCCCATAAACCAAGCCAAGGTTAGTCATCGAAACAAAGACAATTAATCAATTAGTTAAATGATAAAAAGTTAATCAACAATGATTTGGAAAATTAATTATTCGTTTACGTCGTGTTACTGAATATTTTGGAATTTTAGAATATTTGATCAACATTTGACAAATCTGACATTTTCTAGAGCAAACAGTTCAACAGTTAATCAAGAAAATACTCTGCAGATTATATTAGCCGTTGGTTGCAGCCGTAGATTCAAGTGTTTCCGTTCAAAAAGTGAGAGTTAGATATCATATCTGAAGTTATTTGTATTACATAAACTTTTATTTTTATTTTGTTCCATTATTGATACATTTATTTGTACTCTGATGATACTAACATGTTGGTTTGTGCTGCAGGTTGCAGTCCAGCTGCCAGCTGTGCCGAGCAGCAGGAGAAAGACACCACAGAGCAGCCGGATCAGCAGAGGGCGCCAGAGACCAGAGCAGCACAGGGGAAACAGCCTCCACAGAGCAACAGCACCAAGGTAATGCTACCTGCGCCTCACCTAACAATGTTTACCATTACTCAGAGAAAACAGGTTACACAGGTAAATAGGCCAAGAGTTCATGTGCACTGTTGGAACCTGTTAGTGATCAGGTGTCTTTTACACAGGCATACAAGTTAAAAGCTGATCAGGAAACTGGTTATTTGCATAAATGTACAAGAGATTATCTGGCATTTAAAGAATCATCTTACAGGAGAAAACCAACTTAAACATGGTTGCTTAAGTGTGTGTAGTCTTTACTAGTTCCTAGAAATAACTGATAGTTATAATTTGTTCCTCATCAGTTATAACAAAATAAACCAAAATCAGATTCCTTAAGTTCATCATAAAGACTCCTAATGCACATATTCTCCATATTTTTGTGCATTACTTCCACGCTATGATGCACATTGTATGGCTCTTTCAATTAAAAAACAGATAAATTTTATATTTTTATGCTTCTGGCGCTCTCGGGTTTCCACTCATTTTATTCTCCTGAACAGGATACCTCAAGAACATATTAAGAGATTTTTGAATGTAGCAAAATTGTCCACTTGGGCTCAGTGATGGACTGATTAGATTTTGGTGGACAAAAGTCAAGGTCACTGTGACGTCATCCATCACATTCTTGCGGACTTGGTGTCTTAAGAAGGTATTGAGGGAATTCCTTTAAATTTGGCACAAACATCCACTTGGACTCAGAAGTGAACTGGTTAGATTTTGGTGGTTAAAGGTCAAGGTCAATGTTGACCTTGTGTCCGTCTCATTTTTATCAATGTGGTATCACAAGAACGCCTTGAGGGAACTGTCAAATTTGGCACAAACGTCCAATTAGACTCAACAATGAACTGATAAGATTTTGGTGGTTAAAGGTCAAGGTCACTGTGTGCTCACTAAAGTTTTTTTTTCTATAACTCAATAATTCATACACTAAAGAAATAGGATCTGCTGTGAATTCTGTGTCAAATATCTGCCAACATGTAGACCAATCTGTTTTTGATAAGTTATCCATCCACATGTCCAATCAGTGTTGAATTAACCTCCTTAAATTTTTCTCCTGCAGGTGGAGAGTACAGATGATGACGACTGCCACAGCAACAAAAGTCTGGACCTGAACTTTGGCAAAAAGCTAATCGACTTCAAGCTCTCCACATCCTCAAGCCCCGCTCAGGAAGAACAACCCCCACAGCCTGCAACCTCTTCCTCATCCTCCTCATCATCCTCTACCTCTGCCCCACAGGTAGCAACAGAGAGTCAAGAGAAGGAGAAAGGTGCTACAACCTCCTCCTCCTCCTCTTCCTCTTCTTGCAGCCCTGCAGCAAAACAGCAGCCGGAGTACAAACATGTGTGTCGAGTGTGTAAGAAGAGCTTCCGCTATGCCACCACCCTCGCTCGCCACGAGAGGGCACACCTCTCAGAGGAGACACCAACTCCGGCGCCAGTGGAGGAGAACCCACCGGTGAAAGAGGAGGTGACGGAGAGCAACACTGCCAGGTCAACAGAGGAGGAGAAAGAGGAGGAACAGAAGATGGAGATGGAGGTGGAGGAAGCAGGAGGGAGGGGAGGTGAAAGCGAGGGAGGAGAGAGCGGGGAGTCAGAAGAGGAGGAGAAGGAGAAGGAGGAGAGGAGCGATGAGGAGGCGTCAGAACCAAAGAGTTTAGAGGGAGGAGAGGGGTCAGGAAGACGGGTAGACAAGAGAAAGAAGATCTGTACCGTCTGCGGAAAAAGATTCTGGTCTCTGCAGGACCTGACCAGACACACAAGGTCACACACAGGTATCCAATTTATTTATATATTTGCATTTTATTCCTCATGTGTGTGTGTATATATATATATATATATATATATATGTATATATGTATGTATGTATATATATTTGTATGTATATATGTATATATATATGTATGTATATGTATATGTATATATATATATATATATATATATATATACATACATATATACATATATATATATATATATATATATATATATATGTATGTATGTATGTATGTATGTATGCTTTAGTTTTTAAGGTTTTGTTGACACATAGTTTCACAGTTTCCCATTACTGTATTGATAATTTCCTGCATGTCTTAAATATTCAGTCATAATTATTTATCTTATATTCATCTAATGGTAATTTTTTTATTTATATTTTTACTTGGATATTTAAGCATTTAATTAATTTTAATTGTGTTTATTTTAAATGATTTCAATTTTTTTTTTTTAAATTTGATTATTTTTTTTATTCCTATTATTTTAAGGTTTTGTTGACACAGTGTCCTGTTGCTGTATTTATATAGCTTCCTGCATGTCTTTTTTACTTAATTATTATTCGTAGACTTAAATTTTTCTCCTTTTTTGTTTGTGTTGTGGATCTACTTTCTCTGTATAAATCCCTCCTCCTTCTGTGTCCCACCAGGTGAGCGACCTTACCAGTGTCAAACCTGCGAGAGGACTTTCACCCTGAAGCACAGCCTTGTCCGCCACCAAAGGATCCACCTGAAGCCCCGCGGGGCAGATGGAGCCTCGGCCGCAAACGAAGACGGCAGTGAGGATGGAGACTCCTGCACCCAGACCCCGCCTTCCACCTGCCCGCCCTCGGAGAACGAGAGCGAGTGTGGTAGTGGCGCTGCAGGGGGTAAGGAGCTTGAGGAGGAGGATGTGAAAGAGGAGGGTGAGAAGGGTGACAGAGACGAGTCAGCCGCGTCAGAGGAAGAAAGCCCTGCAAAACAAGCAGAGTCCGGTGCAAATTCAGAACCATCGACCGCCGTCACTTCTGTAGACGCTGAGGAAAAACCCAAACTTTCTGCAGAGTCTGCGACGCAACAACCCTCCGCTGGCACGGCTCCCAGCCAACAAGCTACTGACACAAAGACAACTACTAGCGACGACCTGAAATCGACGCCCAACTCAAACCTCTCCAAAGACCCTTCCTCCTCATCCTCCAGCTCTCTGCCAGAGGAGTCTGTGGCAGCTGCCCCTGCAGAGGGCTTCATCCAGGGGCTGCTGGAGATCCACACCAAGCCCCCTCTGGAGCACATCCTCCCCAACGGAGAGCTTCCTCTGGTGGGGGTAGATTGAGGGGAAACTCCCCCTGGCTGTCTAAACCAACGTCACCACAGTGCCATACGACGGAAAGATGCTACACCATTGATGATGATGATGCAAAAACCAGCCCGGAAAACTTTTTTGATAGAAAGACGAAAACCTTGTTTTCTTGAAGTGCCTTACTACTAGTCCTACTTCTAAGAGATGTTTTTTGCTATATCTTTATCTGCATTATTACGGAGGATGGATATAATTTTTATAGCTTTTTATGATGACAATGATTTGCATTACTATTTTTTGTGCGGGGAATCTATATTTCAGCAATAAAAAGAATAAAGTTATGATTTATTATTGTGCTAGATTCTGTTTGAGAATTGATGATCAACTTAGGAGACGCAGAGAGACAGACAAAGACTGAGATGGACTGTCGGTATCTTCGTTTATTCTTCTGTATTTAAATCACAGCTGGGCTCCGGCCGCAAAACAGACTGAACAATCCAATTTTAAGATTTGAACCAGCTTTGGATTCGAGAGCGAACTCGTCAGGGTGGGAAATTTTTCTTGTCCACCAGCCACAGCGGCTTTCCAAAATTCACCAGCCACTCCTCCGGCTTCACTAGCCGTTCAGATATTTTGGATAAAAATCAAAAGTGGAGAGGTGATGGCTGGTAGGCTGTCAACGTGGCTGGTTGAACTCAGATTCACCAGCAAAATGACGACTTCCGTTGGTGGCTGGTGGCCGTCTCTTACTGTGCGACAAAGGAAGCTTTTTGTAACTGGAAAACACAAGAAAGGTCAACTCCTGGTCGTCCTTTCAACTCGCTTCCGCACTGATCCCCCGTCTCTCAGCTGGCTCAAGAAACACACAAAAACATTCATGAACTTATCAAAGTCACATCACATTTCTGTGTGAAAAAGAACTCCTGAAAGAGTGGATATAGTGTTGATCAGTTTGTGCTCTCCATGTTTGTTTTTTTAAAAACCCATCACACTATTGATCCTTTTATCCCTCAAAGCCACCCTGTGAGTTGGTTTGTGTGTTAATACTTTCTCATTCATAATCATTCTCAGTTGATTCCATGTTTGTACAGAGAGTTGAACATGTGGCACGTGATGCTAGAGTATTTTTTTTTTTTTTTTGCGTGTGTGCGATTATCAGTGACATTTAGGTGTAGGGAGGGGAATTCTTGTGTTTTGTGGATTTTTTTTTTTTATAACTGAACAAATCAATTTTTTTGTTGTGTGTATGAATGCGTGTGACACCCACCTGTCTCTTATCATCTCCCCCATAGTGTTCATTTAGGGTTTATTACAGGGCCTCCAGCGTGCTAACGTACATCGCCGCTAACATGTTACCCAGGTTCAGTTTACCTCAACTTCTGCTTCTTAACTGCAACCATTAAAACAACAGATGAGCAGCTCTGTAGGCAACCCTTTAAATCCTATGTCTTCCTCAACAGGGCTAGCAAGGCTAATTCTGCTAGCCTGGTTTCTACTGTGGGCCAAATCAGAGCTAGCTGGGGCTAACTCATTAGCATGGCTTCAGATACAGCTAGTCAAGGCTAACATGTCTCTGTTACTGGCTTGGCTTGCACAATGTCCCAGACTAATGTAGCAGCTAACCAAGGCTAACTCAGTATCAACAATGGTGTAAAATAGAAATAGCAAGGGCTAAGTCATTGCTAGCCTGGTCTGCGCAATGAGCCTTAAGATAAACAGTGCTTAGTCTTCACCACAGTTTATAAAAGGGCTAACACCAAACTCAAGGTAACTAGGGCTAAGCTACAAAGCTGCAGTCGCCTTAATTTTCTCTAACATAGTCAATTAGCCCAGCTCATCATTAGCCAGAGCTTCGTGCAGTAGGCCCTTAAATATATCAGCTGCAGGCTCAAAACACACGCTAACTAGGGCTAACTGACCAGACCATACAACTTAATCAAGCTGACCATGGATTAGCTCAGTTAATTGGTGGTGTGGTTTGTTAGTTGTAGCTAGCTCCTATCATTAGCCTGAGCTTTGTGCAGGGGGGCCTGAGATATCAACCACAGGCTCAAAATATGGTCAGTTAGCACCAGTTAGCATAGCTATTAGTTGGAACTTTGACTAAGACATCAACTACATCGTAAAAACACTTGCTAGCTAGGGCTAACTGACCAGACCATACAACTTAACCAGGCTGACAGTGGTCAGTTAGCTCAAGCTAGCTTTAGCCACTAGCTAGAACATTGTGTAGTAGGCAGATATATCAATAAGATAGATTTGTTTCAGTATTATTTGTGTGAACAGATCAACCAGCCATGTGTTAATGTGTAATCTGTAAATATAAAACACCTTCCACAAATACAAAAAAAGATTTTTAAATTCAAAGAATTATTTTGCAAATATAAAACAAATCTGCAAATACAGAAACAAATTCTACAAATAAAATATATCTGAGGATACATTTAATCAATTTACGAGTATCTAATTAACATTTAAAACTTTTGAACAGATTTTTGTGAATCCAGTTTTTATTTTAGCATCTTAATTCTACACTTGCAGATTTGCATTTTATGTACACTGTTTGAAATGTCTGTATTTGCAGATCTGTTTTGTATTTGCAACAATTATGTGTTTACAAACTTTTTTTGTATTTGGGGGTGTGGTTTTATATTTACAGTTTAGACATTAACACATGGACTGTTGATGTCTTTACACAAATAATACTGAGCCAAATCTATCCCCATACATCAGCTACAGGGTAAAAATGCATGGTAGCTTGGGCTTGCTGATCAGACCAGATAAGTTAGTTAAGTTAACACATCATTTAGTTGCATTTCTAGCTAATGTCAGGTCTAGCTAGTCTCGTTCTAGTATTATCTTAGTGTCATGAGTTAGCCCTGGATTGCTTTAGTACTGTTTGTCCTCATGTTATCCCATCTTCTTTTACATGAAAGCCAATTTGAGGACTTGTAGCTCTTTCCTCTCTATCCAGAGACAAACAGAAGAGCTAAAAAACTTTTTCTACATTTCTACGTGACGTAAACTTCAGCTGTTTTTTTTTTATTTTTTCGAAACACTTTAACTGAGTGGTCAGATAGGCCTACCTGAAGATGTGTTTATGAATTTGGCAGTAGAGACAATCAGTTGTAATTTTCAAATGGAAAATGGATCTTTTTTTTTTTTTTTTTTAAAGTAAATCCCTCAGTTCAATCTCAGTATGATCTCCAGAAGGAGCTAATTGACAGGGTGAAAGGGATGGATGGATGGATGGATGGATGAATGAATACATTGAGGGACAGACGAATGGATGGATAGTTTGGGGGGTGTGTGTTCCTGAACTGTATTACCCTGCTGCACAGACAAACAAACACAAGTTAAAGGGCTAATTCCACCCCCTTGCACAAACCCAACCAGACATTTCCACAACAGAAAAGGGCGTTGGATTTCTGATCGTGTAGAGTTGATCCTAATATCACGACCAGAGGGGACGGGTAGTGTGTATGTGCATTTTCTTTGTCGTGTGAAGATGAATATAGCTAATTTTTCTTCTTGTACATTTTTTTTTTTTTTTTAAGATCAAGCAACCTCATAATCAAAAACAAATCGAACCTCAGCGGCTCATAACGGAACTGTAAGGCAGCGACAGTCAAGTCATCTAGTCAGTTTAACAGCAAGAATTATTGAACAACCACAACTGGACTGACTGTCTGACTAACTGGATGCTGCTGTGAACTGGCACTAACAACTTCCAAAACTACTACTACTACTACTTCTACTTCTAGTACTACTACAGTGGAATATCGCGACACAATCAAGAGGGCAGAGAGTGAGAGAGTTTCTACCAAATTGTCAGGTTCAGAACTCCAGAAGTGTTGAGTCCCAGCACTTAGCAGGAGCGTGTTTGAAGATTTTCCTGAAGCAGCCAATTCAAAGAAAAACTTGTAATTCCAAATATTCAAAAATCAGAAAATCTCCAAGGGCATTCAAAGCCTTTGCTTTTGATCAGAAGTGGACAGAAAGATGTCTCCTTTGTTGCTTCAACACTTCCTTCCATTATTTTAAAGGTACTCATAATGAATAGTTTTTTTTTTTTAGTTTTGTTTAGTTATTATTATCAGCTACTCAAAATGAGGAGGGTTATGTCTTAAAAACTAGCCTGCCTGGAACATGCTAGAGCTAGTCAGTCACAATCATTGTCAAAATATCTATCTTGTCACTTTTTTTTTTTACGCCCAGTTGCTAACAGGACAATACATTTACAAAGCTTTGTTTTTTATTTTATTTTTACCATTGATTCCTGACGTGAGTTTTGTAGACCAGTTTATAGCTACTTCAAATAAAGAGGTTTTTTTTTTTTTTTTTTTAAAGCAGATGATGCTAAGAAATGATAAAAAACTGTCGAAATGGTTTACTCTTGGTCGGTGGGTCAAATTTGATTTCCCTTAATTCAATTAGGCAAAAGTCTCACTACATGTGAAAGTCAACCAAAGTTGTATCTGACACAAAACATTGCGCAGATATATTCTTGTGAATCCACTGATCATGACAAATCTATTGAAATGTATTAATATTGCAGCAAATCTACAGGAAAAAAATAAGCTTAATCAAGAATTCCCGAAATAAAATCCCTTTTAAAACTGACATGCTAGTGAAGGTCAGCTACTACTGAATGGCTAATCTGGAAATAGCCATCACTCTAAGGAAGCCTTCCCTGTTAATTATGAGGTACAGAGTCCAAATTTAGAAAATAACGAGTTAATCATTTAGGCAGTCGACATTTTTTAGAACTGTTCATAACAGTGAAGAAACTCTCTCTTTCTTTCTCTCAACTGTTTTATGTTTTGTTAGCTCTATCTGTACATCCCTCTCCCTTGGTAATATGGTTTAATGTACGTTTCTGTGTGTGTGTGTGTGTGTGTGTGTGTGTGTGTGTGTGTGTGTGTGCGCACGGCCATATGAATACTGGACTTCCATTCGAATGCACGTGGACTGTTTTTAAATGTATTTATTTGGAGCCCAGGTGTGTGTTTGTATGTGTTTTGGTGCGAGTTAGTTTCTACAATGACTTGAGAAGAAGCCATGTATTAAAAATATCACATTTATGCTGCAGAACTGTTTTGAGGAACTGATGGTTTGTGTTGTGGACTAACCGGCTTGCCGTAGGTTGCGGTGGGCCGAGATGCGAATCGGACTAGCAATAAGAATCCCTCTGAATCCAAAAAGCTTTATGTAGATCTCCTGTATATGAGAACAGACTGGGTCTCTTGGTTCTGTTGTTGTTTATTTCTAGTTTGGCTGAGAAATGATTTTTGTTGTGTTTATTTTTTTTCTCTATGACATATAAATGCGTATAAAACTGTGAAAATTCATTGTGTTCAGTTAAAGGGTGAGTTATAGGTTAGTTTTTTGCATGTTAATCTAAATTTCAATTATGGATGATTTCTCCTTTCTCCATCTCCTCTTGCGCTACACACACACACATATATATATAAATATAAATATAAAAATATATATAATCTCGCTCTCAGGGTCTTTCACAAATCCATTATTCGAAATGCTTCATGTTCTTATTTCCTGAGTTGCAACTCTTTCCAAGTCCTGATTATTTTGTCTTTTTTTTTTTTTTTTTTTTTAAATAATGAGTCAGAACTGTCAATCACTACATTTAGCACTTGACTGTGAACTCGTCATAACCTAACAGATAAAAGATGTTGGATTTTTGGCATTTTATAGCCAGAATATTGTTGACATTTTTTCTTCTGTCCTCCCCTCTCACTTGCACATTTGGTTCAAAGCTGAAACTGTTTCCTGTCTTGGTATTACACTCATTGTCACTTCTTGTCCTGGTCAGAGGTCAAAGGGAACGTCAGAGAGGAGATTTAAACACATCCCTTCTCTTCTGACAAACACACACAGATGCTGGACCTCAATCAGAAAGCATTAACACAAGCAAAACATTTCTGTGGTTGTGTTTCCATCCTTCCTTCCATCCCTTCATCTGCCCTCTCCTCCTCCTGCTGTTTGTAAAACATGACAGTGTTTCACAAGTCAAGAGATGTAAACCTGTTCTGTATTCAACCCAATAAGAAAAAGCAATAAAGATTATATTAAGGAAAGGTGTGTGAATCAAATGTAGTCCATGTTTTTGTCTTTCTTTACACTGTAGTAAACACCACTGCTTCCCTTAGCAGCATTTATTTAGGCAGTTCTAGGAAATGAGGTAGTTTACAATAGTTTTATACAATTTTAAAAATGCAGTTTTGGAAATGGAGATGTTTTTGTAATCTTACTTTAGACAGATGAATTACTTTATTAATAGCAGTGGGAGATTATACTGTTACAGCATTATAGCAAAAAGAAAGATAACTATAATATGGACAGTGCAACGTGTACTGTATAATTAAAGTATAAAGTGTAAAAAGGTGTCCAAGTTTGTAATTTAATTTTCTGGAAAGATTTATGCAATTTAACTGGTTACTGGGAAAATAAAGCTCAATTTAAACGCAAGTAAAAATAATAAACAGTGAATTTTGTATCTAAAACTTTATGTAAAGGTATACGTTGGATTGTATTCTTGCTGTTGACATATTTCACATTTTTGCATGGTCAGCTACTGCAGCCAGCTGACTAAAGGACCAGACAGCAGTGTATTTTAATTTAAATAGCAAAAATTTACAAAGTTCTTTTGAGGAAACCTCGTGAATATTATTGGGACATAAATCATAAACTATGGACTTTTGAAATAAAGTGTCACTGTTACTTTTCTAGATCTTGTGAATTTCTGTTTTCTGGATTTTAAAACTTAAGGTACACCCAACAAAGTTATTTGTTATGAACAAATTATATTTTACCGAACTGTTCCACATTTAACGGTGCCCAGCCCAGACTACACTACTTAATTTAAATAGAAAGGCAAGACAGAACGTTAAGAGAACATGTAAACACAGGGTACTGTACGGTTCCATGTGGTTCCCCAAAGTCCTGAAAGTTTAATGTTGTGCACACAAGTTATCTTGTGCAACACAGCTGCCCTACACACACAGAGCCAAAATGATTATGTAATAACCATTTTGAGGGGGAGTAGCACTGCTAGAACAAGGAAACCTATATTTATAGTTTCCTTGGGCTACAACAGGTAGCTAATAAGTGTGTTTAAAAGGCAAAGGGTGTGCAGAACTCTACTTGCCTGCTAAATTCAATGGCACTATCACTTAAAAAAAACTCTCTCAGCTTACATAGTTCCAACAATCTACTATTACTGTTGTGTCAAAACAAAACGACACTTTTCCAAAATAAATCTGCTGAGTTGTATACTATACTATACTATACTATACTATATTACAGTGTCACAGATTATGTTAATTAGTTATATTAAAAAGCCTGACTTATTGTATTTATTGTTGTTATGTATTCACCTGTAAACCCTGGTGAGCATTATTGTGAGTAAAAAAAACATCTCATTGTCTCTCAAATTGTACACTACATAAGTGTCCTTCTTAGGCTGAATACTGTTGCTACATATTTAATAATTTCATCAGGGAAACGCAATGCTCTGCACTGTTTGGACCTTAAAGGTGTTACCTTAAACAAGAGTGAGTCCACAGTCTTCCTGGGACTCGCTCCAGGGCCGCCTAGGACTCACCTCCCCAGACTCTGGGGCATCTGAGTCCTGCAGGGTTAAAGGACTGCTGATAGAACGGCTGGCCCCAGTCACCCACCATCTCTCTCTCTCTCTCTTCAGATAACTGCTGGATTGGTACCCGGGGAAAACCCATGCTGACACGGGGAGAACATGCAAACTCCGCACATAAGGGCTCCCGCACCTGGGATCAAACTAGGAACCCTCTTGCGACAGTGCTAACCGCCACACCACCGTGCCACCCTATATTGATGTCGATACTGATATATGTATTTATCGTTCAACTGCTCAGTCTTATTTTTTTCTGTTAAAAGAGTTCATGCAGCATAAACTGTATGACAAAAATTCAAGTTCGACCCACTAATCAGGCACAAAAAAAATGACACTCACCAACCTCAGGGTGGTGCTGTAACAATCAAGTTAATGTTTTTGCAATTATCTCAAAATTAGCTTAGCTTAGAGTAAAAAACAAATTCTCAATATTACTCTCTCAATTCACCTGCATCTTTGCTCCAATGGTCTCCTGCTCTAAAAATGTCAACTTATGCAGCTTTTTCGCAATTTTCTTCAAATCTTTTGCAAAATCATCCCAGACCATTGGTCCAATTGTCCTGAAACTTCTACAGATGTTGCTGATCTAAATTTATCAAAGACGAAATTTTGATATGTCAATCCATTTTGAAGTTATGCATTTTCAAACACTTGTCTTAAAGTTCAGTGTTACATAAATACTCATAAATGCAACTCAAGTAAAAATAATTTCATTCAATTCATAATTCATCCTGTTGAAACTATGACCTACAGCAATCAGCTGTTTCCTCAGTAGTTGATTGGTAAGGTGGTTGACTTGCAATGCAGAGGTTGAGTTTAAATCCTATTCTTGCATCCTGCAGGTGGTCTGAATTGTTGCATTTTCCAGGATAGGTTTTGACACTTTCCACATAGTAGCACTAATTGTGTATACATTTATAGACATGACATGCATTCCAGATCTTGAATGAAAGAAAAATTCAAAATCAAATGTAGTCAAGCAAAACACATTTATTTTCTTCAGAGACTCTTGACTTTTTCTTTTTAACTGAGACCTGGCAGAGGACTGTGGAACGGGCCCTTTAATTGAACTGTGTCCCTCCAAATGTACTTTAATTTCCATTCCGAGGTCCTCAGGGTTGAGGACTCACTGTTATTTATAAGAACTGCTGCTACAGTTGGACTGTGAGTACCAGAGTTTTCTCCATTTTGAACTGCAGATAACTAAAGTTAGTCACTCTAATCCATGTTATTGCATTTTAATCTATCGTCCGACTGGTTTTAACAGTTCTTTTACAACTGAATTCAGTGATATTTTTTTTTAATCCTCCATTATAAGGTTGGAGTTTGCAGATGGTACTCTGGACCTTGCTTTTACGCATGGTTTAATTATTAACTCCATTTGTTCAGAAGAGCTGCTTGTCGCTGATCATAAGTAGTTTTATCCAACCTATCCTACCTTTAATATTGATTTTCTGCCTGGTAAATGTTTAAGGTGCTTCACATCTTAAATCACCTTACTACCCCCAAATTTTTGCGACTTTTGACCCAGATGTAGCGTTGTCCTCTGAAGCACGTGTTGATTTTTTAGTCCAGACCTTTAACTCACATTGCTCCTCTGTTTTGGATGAAGTGGCACCTTTTAAAATGCAGTTGATCTGCTTTGTTAATTCTTCCCCCTGGTTCTTAGAGAGCTCATGCTGCCCTGTTATCCCACCAGAACACTGCGCTCTGAGAATGCAGGGTTACTCGTGGTCCCTAAAGTCTCCAAAAGTAGAGCAGGAGCCAGAGCCTTCAGCTATCAGGCTCCTCTTCTGTGGAATCACCTTCCTGTTTCGGTCCGGGAGGCACACACCATCTCCACATTTAAGACTAGACTTAAGACTTTCCTTTCTGATGAAACTCATAGTTGGGGCAGGCTCAGGCTTGTCTTGGACCAGCCCCTATTTCGGTTGACATAGGCCTAGTCTGCCAGGGGACCTCCTATAATACACCTCTCCTTCTTTCTCTCTCCTTCTCTCCTTGTTTCTCTTTACTTGCTAACGTTCACGTCCTATTACTGCATATCACTAACTCGGCTTCTTCTCCGGAGCCTTTGTGCTCCACTGTCTCACAGGTTAACTCGTATCGCAGCTACGCCTGGATGGTGTGTGGTTGTGCTGCTGCCATGGCCCTGCCTGATGCTTCCTACTACTGCTATTAGTCATACTTCTACTGCAATTATACACATATGATTATTATTGTCACATACATATACTATCATACATTAATATATACTTACAATATACTGTACCACAATTACCGTTATTATTATTATAATATTAATACTTAAATTAGTGTTATTGTAGCTATTGGCATTACTGTCTGCCCTGCATTTTTTTCTGGCTCTGTCTCTCTCTGTCTCAATTTCTCTCTCTGTCTCTCTTTATGTCTCATTGTGTCATATGGATTACTGTTAATTTATTATGTTGGCTTGTTTTGTACAACATCTATTGCAGGTCTGTCTGTCCTGGAAGAGGGATCCCTCTTCAGTAACTCTTCCTGAGGTTTCCACCATTTTTTTTTCCCCCGTTAAAGGGTTTTTTGGGGAGTTTTTCCTTATCCGCAAAGGACAAAAGCATGTTGTATGCTGTAAAGCCCTCTGAGGCAAATTGGGATTTGTGATATTGGGCTTTAGAAATAAAAATTGAATTGAGTTGAATTGAAGTAAATTACACCATTCATTGTTTCTGGTATAAATGCCAAAGACCAGAGCAACTGTGGAAATCGATTAAGCTTCATGTTCACTGGCTTAATTGCAAAGACCTTTTAACTGAGCTAGACAAAATGATTAAAGATGCAAGGGCTTCCTATTTTGCCAGTCTCATTTCCAATAGTACGCAATCGCAATCACAAAGTCCTGTTTAACAGTATTAATCAATCAATCAATCAATCAATTTTATTTATAAAGCCCAATATCACAAATCACAATTTGCCTCAGAGGGCTTTACAGCATACAACATCCCTCTGTCCTTTGGACCCTCACAGCGGCTAAGGAAAAACTCCCCAAAAAAACCCCTTTAACGGGGAGAAAAAAATGGTAGAAACCTCAGGAAGAGCGACTGAAGGAGGGATCCCTCCTTCACTCTGCACTTCCTGATGTACCTGTTTTGTCAAGTAAGAACTGCAATAATTTTCTGTCATTCAGACCCTTATTAGGCTGATAATGTCCATGCTAGCATTACTCCGTCTTTTACTCACATCTCCACTAATACTTTTCAGCCATCAGTTTTAGACTCTATTTCACCTATTTCCCTGCAAGACCTTCCTGAGCCAGTGGGCAGTATGAAAATGTCTTTCAGTCCTGTTAATATTTTGCCCAATCTGTGCTTAAAGTCTTAAAATAGCATTAGCTAGTCAGCTAGCCTAGCTAACTACTAAAGTGAAGAAAATCACTGTCAAGTTTATGGGGAAGGCAGTCAACTATACATAGCTTTACTGCTCGCTTTTACAAGACAGTGTACATCAGTCACTTTAGTATTTTTTACAGCCCCTCCAAGCACCAAGTGTGAAAAAGAGCAAAAACAGCAACATAATGTTAGCTAAGCTCCAAAAACAAAGGCTAATATTGGTGCTACACTGAATGATGAATTTTAGCTAACTGTTAACTTCTAAGGTACTGAGGTGATTATAAAAATGTATAAAAACACTATATACAAAAACAAACTGTAAATACTACAGCAGTACTACAAACAATTTGTAAGTTACAAGCTCACTGTGACAGAGTTGTCTGTTTACTTCCTGTCAACTCTACAGTAACATTATTACCTCTGCGTCCATCTTGGTGCCTTTTCAAGTTAGTTCATGTCACTTCACTTTTCACAGTTACCTTTGTACATTTTGTTAATACCATTCGTTTTTTCTATGCAGGGTTTTTGATCATTTTTTTTTATGATAACCTCAGTGTCTCAGAAATTGTTTTAGCAGGGTTAACTTTAGTCACTCAATGCAGCACCAAATTTAGCCTCATTGTCAGGGCTTAGCCAACATTGCATTGTTATGGCTCTCTTTTGTCATGTCCAAGAAGTTAAGTTAGTTATTTTTAGTGCTGTCTTGTGTCTATGTTGTCTCGTGGCTTCCTGTTTTATTTTGACATCCAACTCTCCTCTCGTTTCAGGTAACTTGCCCCTTCCTCTTGTGTGTTCCCACCGGTCTGATTGTCTGCCCTGCCCTGATTGTTTCCACCTGTTTCCCATTACCTTGTGTGTGTGTGTGGGTACATATAGTCTGTGTTTCCCTTTGTCCTGTGCCAGTTCGTCTTGTCTCGTCAAGTTAAGGTCCTCCATGTCCCGTTTATGGCTTGTCAGGTTATGTATTCTTTTGATACTTTGCTCAGCTTTTGCTATGGTCTAGTTTTATGTTAATTTGATACTTTATCTAGCCTTTTCCTCGATCCTTGTTGTTTTCCTCGCAAGAGTGATTTTTTGTTATTCTGATTTGGTTGTTGAATTTTCCTCTGTATGAGTGATTTTCCTTTGCTACTTTGAAATTAAAGATTGTTTATTTACACTTTAATCCGACTCTGAGTTGTGCATTTGGGTTCAGATTCAGGTTCAGTTGTGACATCTTTTACCTTCATAGCTTCAAAAAGCTGCCAAAAATTAAGTAACTGATATACACCACCTTGCAGAAAAATTAAATAAAGCTCCTTCGAGTTGACCGCCATCTTAAACTTAAGGTGCTTTTCTACATTTTAGTAGCTAACTAGGCTAGCTACACTATATAAAAAAACAGACAGTAAATACTATTAACAAATACAAATCTAACTGTAAAAAGTGAAGTAACTAGCACTTTGATCATGAAGGTCAGAGGTGAAGGTGTTAATGTAGAGGTGACAGGAAGTAAAAAAGACCCTAATTTCTTAAAACACCTATATGTCATACTACATTGTGCAAGTGGGGACTGTTAAATGTAAGTAATGTACATCATTAAATTAAAGTTTTTTTCAAGCCACATCACAGGACCTCACAGCATGTACACAACAAGAGCTGTAATTTGAGTCACTTCAGACTTACCTTGATGTTTTTCTGAGGACACAGTTATCTACTCTTGTGACAGCTCAGAAGACATTATATCGAAGTCTCAAACGAGATTATTTGAGGACATGAATACCTGCCGATATCTGTAACATGTATACTGATAAGTGTTTCTGAGGTTGAACAAACAAAGAAAATGCAAATAAGCATTGTAAAGTTCCGCCTGAACAGAATTTATTTATTTATAAATATTTTATTTTTATTCATATTTCTCAAGTGAAGTTGGACGTTTTGTGTGCAGTGTTTTATTTTTTTTTTTAATAAAATAATAATAATACATTTTATTTATAGTGCCCTTGTCATCACAGGATCTCAGAGGGCTACAGGATTAAAAAAAAAAAAAAAAGGTTATGGTAAATAAAAAACAAGGCAAGCAGTTTTATTAAAAAATAAAAAGATTTAAAAATGAAAAGGATTTAAAAAACATCTAAGAGGGGGGACCACAACTTTTGCTAAAAAGAAATGTCTTAAGACCTTTTTTAAAACAGTCTGTGGATTATGGTGCCCTCAAGGTGTCAGGGAGGGCATTCCACAGGCGTGGGGCAGCAGCACAGAAGGCCCGATCTCCCATGGTCCTCAGTTTGGTTCTGGGTATGTGGAGGAGGTTTGAGTGAGTGGAGCAGAGGGAGCGTGTTGTATTTTGTGGGTTAAGAAGTTCTTTGAGGTAGGAGGGGGCATGTCCATAGATGCATTGATGTGTGAGAAGGGAAACCTTATATTCTATCCTGGTGGAGACGGGAAGCCAGTGGAGTGAGTGGAGGATGGGGGTAATGTGCTCATGTTTGCGCACTCTCATCAGGATCCTAGCTGCAGAGTTTTGGATGTATTGGAGCCTCTGCAGACTCTTGCTAGAGATCCCGATGAGAAGTGCATTACAGTAGGCCAGTCTGGAGGAGATAAAGGCATGGACCAGCTTTTCGGCATCTGAGAGGGAGAGCATGGGGCGGAGTTTGGAAAATGTTCTGGAGGTGACAGAAGGAGGTCTTGCAGATGTGGTTGATATGGGATTCAAAAGTGAGTTGGGGGTCCATTTTTACACCAAGATTTGTGACTGCTGATGAGAGAGGGATATTGGAGCCAGAAAAAGTGATGCTGGTTATGGTTGATGATTGGGTCTGGTGAGGAGTGCCGACCAGGATGGCTTCGGTTTTTTGAGCTTTTTTTTTTACCACAGTAACACACTCTTGGCCCTCCCATAAAGTCCCACCCTGCAAGTATTTTAAAAGTGTTTATCAGTGTTAAAGAGATCATCATTAGTGCAGCTATAAGCTATAAATCGATAAATGTGTTATGAAATATATTAATAAGAGATTAAATACATTAACAGGATGAACCAGGCCAAGGGTTATGGATAGGTTATTTTCTTTACATGCTTCTAATTCGCAACACTGAGAAACATAGTATATCCTATCACCCATATGCAGATGATACACAACTGTACATTTCTTGTGATGACTTTGGTCCTATAAAAATTCCTGTAAATTATATGGATGATATTATATATGATATTACAGCTGAATCAAGACAAGACATAAATAGTTGTAGGAAGTGCAAAAACTGATTGTGAAATTCTGGGCCGATATACCAATGTTTAAGTTTACAATTTGGCCAATAGCTGATACCAGTGGGGTTTTTTGTTTGTTGGTTTTGTATTTATTGTAAAATAAAATATGTGATCTTACAAATGTGGATGTTTTTCTGTACACCTATGGGGAAGTTAGCCTCACCCTGGCCCGTCAAAAAGCCTATGGGATTTTTTCACTGGATTACGAATTATTGCAGAAAATAAGCTCTGTGGCAAACAAAAGTTTATGATAGTTGTGTTTTGTTCAGCAAGATAATCTTCACAAATGATTTTTAAAGCCTAAAAGCAATAGAAAAGCTCACTTGAGGCTATAACCAAACTACACTAGTCACATGACCTAACATCCCTACCACACCGAGGCCGTGTTTGGCATTATGACGTTTCTTAGTCTCATTTGTCTGCTTGTTAGCAAACACCCTTTTTAGGACACACAAAAGCTTAAAAATTGAAGAGTGGGGCATTTACTGACATATTCTATGACATGGAACAAAACAAAAATCAAGTTCTTCTTAGCCTGTGTAACCACAGACCTTATTTCAGACATCTAACCAAGAACCCATTCAAAAAACCCACCAACTTCAGACAAGGGAACCAGAGAGCAAAAATGCTAACTCATTTCTGGGTTTTAGAACTTATTCCTGAAGCACTCTGTTTGCTGAATGTTTTTGCTGAAGTTTAAGTCAGAGCCACTTTCAGAAACAAATTTTAGGGGGATTATTTTAAGCATTGTTTCAATGATAAAAAATGTCTTTACATGAACATTTTCTACAACAAGTGGTGTTTCTACATAAGTGTAATAAAGCAGATACAGTTTTAATGACATTTTAATGACATTGTTATGGCACACTATACTATACTATTGAAGAAACTTCTTAAAATGAGAGGCAAGTCCAGTTGCCTACGATATAGCACTTATGATTAAGACTGCAAACTAGCCAATCACAGCACTGCATCTGCAAGTTCCAACAAGGGTGACAACTAAGTCATTTTAAGGTACGTCCTCTCACCACGTTTCTTTTCCTAAACCTAAACTTTACTTGCCTAAACCTAAAGACACCCAAAAATGTTTCTTTTTCTAAACCTAACCACAGTAACTTTACGTTAATTACATGACTGTACGTTGAGGATGTAACGTCTTTTGTGGGGCTAAAATTCATCTGATATCATATAAGCTGTTGTGCATGCATTTTTCATAGGATATCATATAAATACATTGAAATACTATGGTGTTTTGGTTTTTTATCATTTTTTTTACATACTATGACTTTTTATGACAATTAATTCTAAGGCATACTATGATTTTTTATGACAATTTTGACAACTGACTATAACTTTTTTGACAACTTTTATAGCACACTATACTGTAACTTTTTTTTAATTGGATGGCAGACTATTTTTATAACAACATTTTGACTGCATATCATATTATGACTTTTTCTGGCTTTGTAATGGCATACTATACTATGACTTTTTCATGACAATTATCACAGAATACTCTTTGACATATTGCACTACAACTTCTATAACCTTTTGACAGACCACAGAAATAACACACTTGTACAAACCTGTAGTTTAATATTTTATCAGCTGTAAACATTTGAATAGTCACATGCATGTATATACATATACATACATACATATATATACACATATACACACACATATATATATATATATAGATATATATAGATATATATATAGATATATATATATATATATATACATATGTGTGTGTGTGTGTGTGTGTGTGTGTGTGTGTTAGGCTTATTTACAAAACCATTAAAACATATTTCTATGGTTACTCTGTCCAGTTAATTGCGGTTTGATTCAAAAGTGAAGATTTAACAAGTGGTGACTTTAAGGTACACAATAATACATTATCTTTAAAAAATGAACACATTATGTAATTTGTACAAAATATTCATACAGGCATACCAACATTCAGCCTCTGGCCTCACCCACCACAGGTGACAGCAGAGTGACTCATCACCTGAGTTGGCTACGGTGAGTGGGTTCACATTATTATTTTTTTTTTATTTTGTTCAGATTCTGATTAAGACATTTGTAAAGACCAAAATAACCCGATTACTGACCCTCCTGTTAACATGATTCTATCATGCTCAAGGATTCTCTACCAGTACAGGCAAATCTCTGACTCTGTGTACACAAGAAACCAGCAGACAGCAGGGCATGCAGCAGGTCAGTAGTACTTTTACTTTGAGAATGAATATGAATAATATAAAAATCTGCTTAGAATATCCTGTCCTGATCAAGTTCAAGTGTCAATATATATCTGATAAAGCAGACTAATTATTCAATCTATGTGTGGGATCAGAGACCTGGATCAGGTTTACATGCCACAGTATAATCAGGATACATGTTTATTTGTCCAAACACAAACAGGATAGTTAAAATAATATTGAGCATTGAGCATGAGTGTGCATTTAACCCATGTGTTGGTTTGTCACCCATCAGGTCATCTCCTGAATTTCCTGTAAGTCCAACCTGACAGAGGTGGAGACTTCAGTATGCGGACGTCCAGGTTAGTTTAGAGTCTGTGTGTGTGTTTGGTCCTGGTGGTTTACACAGTGGAGGGTTTCATCAGAGCATGATCCCCAAACATCTGCTTGAAGTGAACAACGTGCTCCTCACAGTGCTCTCCTGGAAAGAGGGAGACAGAGAGGTTCTTAATATTAGGCGTGTTTTCTGCCACAACAGTCATAAATAACATAACATATAAGCAAGTTGCAAAAAGCTTATTAGTTAATGTGCTTAAATGTTGTCTTGAGTGGTCCTCAGTGTGTTGATATGAAGTGTTTTACATCTGATATTTACTTTCAGATTTGTCAAAAGTGAAGTTGCTTTACTGTTGAATTAATTTAATCCAGACATGTTGTCTTTCTTCTCTTTTATAACTTTACCTTAGTTATTGTTCATTGTAACTGGCATTAAAAATGTCCTGCAACTTTTCAGGCACCCTGCGTGTCTAGGTCATAGTATACTATGCCATAAAAAATCATAGTAAAGTATGCCATAAAAAAAGTCAGTGTTGTATGCCATAAAAAGTCATAAAAAAGCCACAGTATAGTATCTCATAAAAAAGTACTAGTAAAGAATGACATATTAATGTCATAGTATAGTGTATAGTATGCCATAAAAAAATTACAGCATGACATAAAAAAAAGTCATAGTATAGTATGCCATACAGCAGTCAGTGTAGTATGACATTAAGTTATAAAAGTCATTTAGTGCAGCATAAAATAAGTCCTAATATTGTCCTAGTATAGTATACCATAAAAAAGGTCATAGTATAGTATGACGAAAAAGTCATACTATAGTATGTCATAAAAACATTGTCGTACAGTACGTTATAAAAAAGGTTATAGTATAGTGTGTCAAAAAATTCTGGTATAGTATGAAAATAAAGTCATGGTATATACACTGAACAAAAATATAAACGCAGCACTTTTGTTTTTGCTCCCATTTTTCAAACGCTGAACTCAAAGATCTAAAACTTGTTTTTATATGCACTAAAGACCATTTCTCTCAAATATTGTTCACAAATCTGTCTAAATCTGTGTTAGTGAGCACTTCTCCTTTGCCGAGATAATCCATCCCACCTCACAGGTGTGGCATATCAAGATGCTGATTAGACAGCATGAATATTGCACAGGTGTGCCTTAGGCTGGCCACAATAAAAGGCCACTCTGAAATGTGCAGTTTTGCTTTATTGGGGGGGTCTGGGGGGGTCAGAAAACCAGTCAGTATCTGGTGTGACCACCATGTGCCTCACGCAGTGCAACACATCTCCTTCGCATAGAGCTGATCAGGTTGTTGATTGTGGCCTGTGGAATGTTGGTCCACTCCTCTTCAATGGCAGGAACTGGAACACGCTGTCGTATACGCCGATCCAGAGCATCCCAAACATGCTCAATGGGTGACATGTCCGGTGAGTATGCTGGCCATGCAAGAACTGGGATGTTTTCAGCTTCCAGGAATTGTGTACAGATCCTTGCCACATGGGGCCGTGCATTATCATGCTGCAACATGAGGTGATGGTCGTGGATAAATGGCACAACAATGGGCCTCAGGATCTCGTCACGGTATCTCTGTGCGTTCAAAATGCCATCAATAAAATGCACCTGTGTTCGTTGTCCATAACATACGCCTGCCCATACCATAACCCCACCGCCACCATGGGCCACTCGATCCACAACGTTGACATCAGCAAACCGCTCACCCACACAACGCCACACACGCTGTCTGCCATCTGCCCTGAACAGTGAAAACCGGGATTCATCCGTGAAGAGAACACCTCTCCAACGTGCCAGACGCCATCAAATGTGAGCATTTGCCCACTCAAGTCGGTTAAACGAACTGCAGTCAGGTCGAGACCCCGCTGAGGACAACGAGCATGCAGATGAGCTTCCCTGAGACGGTTTCTGACAGTTTGTGCAGAAATTCTTTGGTTATGCAAACCAATTGTTGCATCAGCTGTCCGGGTGGCTGGTCTCAGACGATCTTGGAGGTGAACATGCTGGATGTGGAGGTCCTGGGCTGGTGTGGTTACAAGTGGTCTGCGGTTGTGAGGCTGGTTGGATGTACTGCCAAATTGTCTGAAACGCCTTTGGAGACGGCTTATGGTAGAGAAATGAACATTCAATTCACGGGCAACAGCTCTGGTGGACATTCCTGCAGTCAGCATGCCAATTGCACACTCCCTCAAAACTTGCGACATCTGTGGCATTGTGCTGTGTGATAAAACTGAACATTTCAGAGTGGCCTTTTATTGTTCAGTGTATGACTTGGACTTGGGGCTTGGATTAGACACACTGGGTGGCTGCAGGTTTTTTCAGCCAACATTTAATACATTTTTGATGCCAGTTTGAATGATAAAAATCCATTTTGTTAATTGATAAGAAGCAAATGAAAGGTTTTGTTAACATATCATAAGACTGACTCCACCAGCTACATGTCTGAAACTAAATAACTCAAAAAGTAATACACTGTTAGTGGATTAGACTTAGATAATATAATTTCAGCTATTTAGATTCACCCATGGGTGTTTTCTCTTACCGGGGTTGAAGCTGGGACTTCCTCTCAGTCGCTGGTTTCTCTGCTGGAATGACCTGAACACAGTGTAGAACAACATCTGGTCTCCGGTCTGCCGCGCTGCGTCCAGAAATTTCCTGGCCGACACGTTGTCATGGCCACCTGCACCCAGTAAAACCAGTTCAGGGTTCAGGGCTTAGATTAGTTGTCAGTTAATTTTTAGTCAATCAACTAATCATTTCACCAGTACTTAGATTTATTTAAAGTCCAACTTAATACAATACCCACATCCCTTGTGTATGATGGGGAATTTTTTCACTCAAGCCATTATTCTGCAAAATACTGACTTGTTTTATCCTCCATCTCTTACAGTGTAGTCAATTATGACGAGAGGATTGATTACAGCTGTACTGTGTTAAGACTGACTTGAAAAAATCCCAACCTATCCTTTAAGATAAGAGTCAAAATATAGTGCAGGTAATGATACAGGATACAAAGTACAAGTTCAATTAACAAGTAAATACTATCCATGATAATTAAACTAATTCATTATCCAGGTAAAAAAAAAAAAGCCCACCAAGTCAAATTTTAAAAACGTACAGTACAGGCCAAAAGTTTGGATACACCATCTCATTCAATGCATTTTCTTTATTTTCATGACTATTTACATTGTAGATTCTCACTGAAGGCATCAAAACTATGAATGAACACATGTGGAGTTATGTACTTAACAAAAAAAGGTGAAATAACTGAAAACATGTTTTATATTCTAGTTTCTTCAAAATAGCCACCCTTTGCTCTGATTACTGCTTTGCACACTCTTGGCATTCTCTCCATGAGCTTCAAGAGGTAGTCACCTGAAATGGTTTTCCAACAGTCTTGAAGGAGTTCCCAGAGGTGTTTAGCACTTGTTGGCCCCTTTGCCTTCACTCTGCGGTCCAGCTCACCCCAAACCATCTCGATTGGGTTCAGGTCCGGTGACTGTGGAGGCCAGGTCATCTGCCGCAGCACTCCATCACTCTCCTTCTTGGTCAAATAGCCCTTACACAGCCTGGAGGTGTGTTTGGGGTCATTGTCCTGTTGAAAAATAAATGATGGTCCAACTAAACGCAAACCGGATGGGATGGCATGTCGCTGCAGGATGCTGTGGTAGCCATGCTGGTTCAGTGTGCCTTCAATTTTGAATAAATCCCCAACAGTGTCACCAGCAAAACACCCCCACACCATCACACCTCCTCCTCCATGCTTCACAGTGGGAACCAGGCATGTGGAATCCATCCGTTCACCTTTTCTGCGTCTCACAAAGACACGGCGGTTGGAACTAAAGATCTCAAATTTGGACTCATCAGACCAAAGCACAGATTTCCACTGGTCTAATGTCCATTCCTTGTGTTTCTTGGCCCAAACAAATCTCTTCTGCTTGTTGCCTCTCCTTAGCAGTGGTTTCCTAGCAGCTATTTGACCATGAAGGCCTGATTCGCACAGTCTCCTCTTAACAGTTGTTCTAGAGATGGGTCTGCTGCTAGAACTCTGTGTGGCATTCATCTGGTCTCTGATCTGAGCTGCTGTTAACTTGCGATTTCTGAGGCTGGTGACTCGGATGAACTTATCCTCAGAAGCAGAGGTGACTCTTGGTCTTCCTTTCCTGGGTCGGTCCTCATGTGTGCCAGTTTCGTTGTAGCGCTTGATGGCTTTTTGTGACTCCACTTGGGGACACATTTAAAGTTTTTGCAATTTTCCGGACTGACTGACCTTCATTTCTTAAAGTAATGATGGCCACTCGTTTTTCTTTAGTTAGCTGATCGGTTCTTGCCATAATATGAATTTTAACAGTTGTCCAATAGGGCTGTCGGCTGTGTATTAACCTGACTTCTGCACAACACAACTGATGGTCCCAACCCCATTGATAAAGCAAGAGATTCCACTAATTAACCCTGATAAGGCACACCTGTGAAGTGAAAACCATTTCAGGTGACTACCTCTTGAAGCTCATGGAGAGAATGCCAAGAGTGTGCAAAGCAGTAATCAGAGCAAAGGGTGGCTATTTTGAAGAAACTAGAATATAAAACATGTTTTCAGTTATTTCACCTTTTTTTGTTAAGTACATAACTCCACATGTGTTCATTCATAGTTTTGATGCCTCCAGTGAGAATCTACAATGTAAACAGTCATGAAAATAAAGAAAACACATTGAATGAGAAGGTGTGTCCAAACTTTTGGCCTGTACTGTACATTAAAAACTTCAAGATTTAAACTTAAATTTTGTTACAGCACCCAAAAAAGTCACACATTACGCCTGGAAAGTTGGGTAACAAGGTATTAAAGTGTGTACAAACAGTGTTGGGGTGACAGTAATATATGTTTCAGCACTACCAAAGTAATATGATGCATTACCAACAAGATTTCAGGTGATATTACATTTACAATGTAACATAACGCATTACCACCCAAAAACTACTTGTTTTCATCTTTCATTTACCCACACTGCTTCACTTCCGCCAGTGTACCACCACGAAACACATCCCTTGAAGGTTGTTGTGTCTTATTACAGACCACATTATAGAAGGGTGCCGCTGATTATCACACATCTGGGTGATGCCGCACTGTGTTTACATTCAAGTACCTACACTGCATCCTGTTCTACGTGCATCCTATGGCTGCCTGAAAGCGGGGGATAAAGAGCTGGCCTCCGGTTTGTTTTTTCTTCGTCCCGGTGGTCGGCACATCTGGGTGTAGCCATTATTTGTGTGTTAGTATGTTGGATGTGTTTCCATTCACATCCAACAGTGGAGGAACACCAGCACACTACCCTGTTCTTATGCATAACTCTCTCTCGGATGCTGCTGGAGCTGACTGTCACACGGAGAAATGAGTCTTCCAGCTCCGGTGTATTAATATGTGTTCCTCATAGTGACAGAACCACATGCCATTCTGTTTGTTGTGCTAACCCGAGTATTTGTCTGTTGTGTCTAATATGATAGGCATAAAATATTGATCCCCATCTCATAATTGATCAGACTTTCATCCTCTGCGTGCCTGTGCTGGAAACATTTTGGCTTTATTCTCGTAGATCTACAACTTTTCTGTCAAATTCTACATTTTTTTTCTTTAAAATAGCCGTAATCTTCCTTTGTAGAATACTGAGTAACACTGTGATCATTAATAATAATGATCTATAATTAGTTTCAGTAGAATAATTGTTATTGTTAATAATTGTTAAAATAATCTGATGCTGCCTAGAGATGCCTATTTTAAGGGGAGACAACTAACAGATATCACCATGTAACTCCCCCAGTTGATTACTTACAGGAAGGGAATTATTTTGTTATATGACAAGTTTTCTGCAATGTTAGGTTTAAATATGCAAATGAGGCATTATCTAATTAAATATGTGCTTTCTTTCATAAATTTCTGGACATTTTTAATCCACTAGTCTGAAAGAAGACATGTTATGGAAGCACAATAGCCCAAATTTTAGAAAAATTAAACATCAACATACCAACACTACGGATGAATCTGAGCGCGCCCAGAACCTGCTGCTTCGACAGCAAAACCTCGACGATCTCATCATTCGCTGTGGACAGACGCTGAAAACACAAAATCAATTAAAATAATTACATTTAAATCACGTTTGTCATTATTTAAGGTGTGTGTGTGTGTGTGTGTGTGTGCGTGTGTGTGCGTGTGTGCGCGTGTGTTTGATACCTTCAGCATGTCCAGTGACAGCTGGTGTGCAGGAGGATACGTACTCTCCAGAGACAGAAGTAAACAGGCCTGAACACAAATTACGACAATTTGAAGGTTAATTATTAAAAAGGTAAATTAACTGAAAGAAAAAATAAAAGACCAGTTGACCTTTTGTAGAGCTGCAATGATAAATCGCTGTCAACTATGAAATTAATTCCCAACTGATTTCATAATCAATCTGTATTAGTAGAAAGAAAGTGAATATTTTCTGTTTTCATTACTCCTCCATGACAGTAAACTGAATATGTTTGGGTTGTGGACAAAACAAGACACTTGAGGATGTTAGCTTTGGCTTTAATTTTTCATCATTTTCTGACATCTTATAGACAGAACAGCTTATTTAATAAAGAAAATAATCAACATTTTAATAGACAATAAAAAAAAAAAAAACGTTAGTTGCAGCCCTAACCTTTTGGTAACAAAGTTTATGTTAATAGTTGGGATGGAGAGTTTCACCTGAACAGTAAAATGAGCACACTTTATCTGTGTACAGCAGCATGTACCTCTTTATCAACAGAAATGTTCCCCAACGATTTCATTCATTTAATTGTGACAGAAGACACTTAATGTTTAATTGTTTTAGGTTTCTTTTCTGAATTAAACTATGTTTGAGTTGTAGGTATGGTCAATATTTTGTACTAAACCGTACAGCTCTTTCGTTCATTATTTTACATATTTATTATAGTGTATGTTTTGAATATTTCTATTGCCAAATTTTTTTTATTTTAATTACGTTTCTTGACAGTTGTAGTGCAAGGCAAATTCCTTGTATGTGAAAACGTACTTGGCAATAAATCTGATTTTTGATGTCAGAAAACTAAAATATAATTATCATTTTTTAGAAAGTGATGGTTTTGATGTCATCTTCACTGCTGTTTATGTCCTGTGCATTAATGCTATATGTGTATATTAATATGTAATTGTTTGTTTTTTCCTTCTATTGTTCATTTTAAACATTCTTAATTAATTAATTAATTAATGTTTTTATTTTTTTGCATTTATTTTTTATTATAGTGGTTTATAGTGTTGTCAAAAGTATTACATACATATCAACTTTAAATCCTTGAAACAGTTTGAAGGGGTTGGCAACCTTTACTATTAAAAGAGCCATTATCGGCCAAAAAAAGGAACAAAAAAAAAATCTGTCTGGAGCTGCAAAACATATTTGAATAAAGGTTACAGCATATTAAGTCTAAATTAGTTGGGTTTTGAACTCACCAGTGGTTTGGAGTCACTGAGGACGTGATACTGGAGGAACTGGTGCAGCATGTAGAAGAGGTTGTGCTGCACCAATGTCTTTATCACCAGTTCGTACAGGTAGTGCTGAAAAACACAAACAGTTAAGAATTTGAACAGGTGAAAATGTAAAGACCTTCCTGTATTTTTATCTACATTAAATGTAAAACTATGACAGGTGATTATTCCCTTCACAATAAGAAGACAAGTTTTTTTCAGTGTCAACAGTGAGATGTCACTCTCTTTGGTTTTACCTGCACGGTGATCTGGAACTGGTTCAGAGAGCGGATGTACTCCATCAGCACCGCAATGATGAATTTATGGGAGACACCCTGCGGAACACATAAAGAGCAGATAATGGCATTTGATTTATTTTAATCTACTTTTTAATGTATCTATTATTTATCATTAATGTATTATTATTGTTTTTCCTCTTAATTTAATTCTCTGATATCAGATTGGTCTAAAAATATGTGTCACTATGTGTCACAGTAGGACCCTTTGTGGACATCGTTTGCTTCTCTGCAGAGCAGTCAATGTCATTAAATTTAATTTAAATATTTTTTAACATGTACCTGTAATCCATCTTTTATGCATTATCCTTGTTTTCTCAATCATTTTATGTTTTATTGCATTAAAGTTCTATTGATTTTATTATTGTTTATTTTTTGACCCTTAGGATAAATAAGGTTATATACTATCTTAATATTATTTCCAATTTTTGTGTTTCCATGTCTTTTTTTATCTGATAATTCATTCAAGAAGTCAAATTATTATTAGGGGCTGGGCAACTTAAACTGCCAGGACCCTATTGTTATCCTGCATGTTCTTCTTTCTTCTTCTTTGTTCTTATTCTTCCGAGGAAATCCTACTTCCCATGCACGAAAAATAACCAAACTTTGCACAAGGGTCCAGTCCCATGCCAGATTGCCTCAGCTGCAAAAACAGGCCAATAGTCCTGATGGTGGCGCTACAGCAAGCCTCTAAAGTAATAAATTTTGAAGATTCACAACAAATCAACCATATGTGCTACAGATTTGCAACTTTCACCAAAATGTAGCCCCAATACTGAAGAAATTTGCAAATTATGAAGTCCATCACTGTTTTTTTTTTTTCAAAAACTGTAAAACTTATTAAACCTATCTCCTCCCACAACTTTTGCTCAATTGACACCAAACTTGCTACAGAGCATCTTCAGACTGTCCTACACAAACGATCCACACAGATTTTTGACTTATTGAAAATTGAGCCTACAGTGTATCAAAATGTTTGACTGTAAACGGTATTGTAAACATATAGTTGCAAATTCTTACTAAATACTTTTTCAATGTTCATTGAAAAAAATTACAAAATTCTGGAGTCATGGTAGATGTTTGGAAAATATCAGAATTTTATCTAAAAAACTGAATTTTTTACAGCATTTTGAATTTCGCTCTCAGGCAAACAATTGGAGTCAATGCAAAAATAGAATTTTTAAACATCAGTTTTTCAGTTATGGAGCCAATAAATCATTGTTAAAAACAAATTACCAACATCTCCATGCTGTCTAGATGCAGTTTGTGTATTTTTCGGATTTTTGTCTTAACTGAATTTTTGACAGCCGTTTGAAATCTGCCTTTACACTCTAACAGCTGCTGTCTTGCACACAGGTGACTGGCGTTGTCAATTTGTGAAGCTACATGTGACATTTCCATTTGCCAATTATCTCAGTGAGATAGAGGATGTTTCTTGGTGTTGAAGATTATGAGTTCAAGCCTCAGCTCGTGCAACATTTCCATATAAGAAATCTACCCAAACTTCTCACAAAGGTCCAGTCCCATGCCAGATGTCCTCAACTGGAAACACAAGACAGTAGTCCTGATGGTGGCACTACAGCAAGCCTCTGAATTTCAAAACTTTGAGAATTCATAACAAATCAACCATATGTGCTACAGCTTTGGAACTTTCACTTTGAAATTTGCTTTTCCATGACATGGATGGCTACTGTCTGGCACCCTGATGCTTGGTTTAGTCAATTTGTGAAGCCACACATGAACTGTCACTTGCCAATTAGCTCAGTGAGATAGAAGACGGACCTCAGTCTCAGAAATTGTGAGTTCAAGCCTCAGCTAGGGCGGAACCGACATTCTAATGTGAAAGTCCTATGATCAGAGACATAATTAGAATAATTATGATCCAGGAAGTTTCGCGGAGAGACAAATACTCTTTATCAACACGCTTCGCTTCGCATGTCACGCTTAGCTATCAGTCAATATGCATAGTCTATCCAATAGCTACTTCTACATTTTAAAAAAATGTTTTCATCTTTGTCACCATGGATAATGTTTTGCTTTAAGCTAGATCAGGCCAGTTTGTTCATAATTTCTAGCAGTTAATGTTATTCTTACTTTCTTGTTTTGCCTAAAATTGCCCGGCCCTGACCATTGCTGCGCAGCAGCTATAATTTGAATTGGAATCAAAACCTCAAAGAAACATTAATAAATGATTTGTCTTGAAAGCTAAAGTTTTTTGGACATTTTATGCTTCAAGAGAAATAACCCTTCATTAAAATTTGTTTAAAAATAAAACTGCATATTATTGACCTTCATAACAAAACAGATTTTTAATATTTGGACAACCTCAGAGTACATCCACATTAAGACTTGGGTAAAATAAAACTTGTAGACACAAGTGTTTTTACATTGTTTTTATAAAGATTTTTGCTTTGATTTTTGTGATCGGCCATATTGATATTTAAATACATCATAGTTTTCTTTATCCACATTAAAACACAAAGGTGTCAATTTAACATCTCCTCAGAGACAGTTATTAAAAAAGTCAAATTGTCAGGTGTGAAAAACAAAAATTTGGTGTGAACAGAAGACCAAAACTGAAAAAAAAAAAGTTGCACCTTCAGTTGTTGCCAGCTTTATGTGGACGTACTTTAAATTTATGGGCTATCCATAAATTAAGAAATAATCCAACCCAATTCCTTGTGCATCAACATTAATTATCAGTTATTCTCAAACAAGGACATTTAACTTTGAAATAGGCCTAGGAGGGCTTTAAGATATGCTGACGAGATTTTTAAAAAATCAAGCATCTGAAATATTTTAAAAATGTATAAAGATGACCCCAAAAAGTTGAGTGCCAGATAGACCAAAGGAATCAAGCAAATCAAAAATCTACAACCTGCTTAGATAATCACCTGAAAACTGTCAGTATTAACTCAGCCGTCTTGCCAAATATTCTTTTTCTAGCTATAATGGCTAATGTCACTGCGGCCTGCATACTAACAAAGTGGCTAACTGTCAAAATATTTTAGATACAACAGGTTTCAAAAAGTCACTCCCTCGAACCTTCGATTTATGGGGATATTTCTCAGCAGAGCTTGGATGCCCCAAAATTGTTATTTGGGACAGCCCTAGTATTTAACAAACAAATTAAACGTTCATTTTCTTCCAGCCTTTCAGCTTCTCAAGTCGGGTTTCTGTTTGTGTTTGTATATGTACCTTCCTCTCTGTGAATGATGATAGGACATGCGTGTACATGTCTGATTGGTCGATGACTGCCTGAGTTCTGACTGGACGCTTCTGGGCTGCACTGCCTCGACTCGGACCAGACTCCATCGCCTACAGACACAGAGGATACACACAGAAAACATCTCAGATATACACACTAAGTCCAGGTTTTGTCTTTTTTAGAAACATTTTAATAAAAACTAGATTTCTAACCACAGTGTAGGTCTGCTCTGCCTCCAGGTATTCTTTATACACCTGGTTGAGTTTGTCAAAGACGGTTGCCACAACAGGAAGACTTCCCTTCTCCCCACCCTCCAAGACTGAGAAGAAAAAGAAAATGTTATTCTAGCAACACCACTCTTTCGCTTTTACTGTTTACTATTTTATTGTTGCTAGAAACTGAGACTGGTGAAATTCTGTAAAAATGGACCACCTGAAACAGTTTCTAAACATTTTGGACATATAACATTTTTTTTCAGTCAGTGTCATTTCTTTGGACATTCAAGTTTAAAAAAAACATCACAAACATGCAGACTGGCCTATTCTGTGAGAAGTTCCCTAAAATAAGATAAAAAAGACTTTAAAGGGTAGCCTCAGTAGTAGACCCTATTTTCCCCTGTTTTGTGTCCAAGTGTGGGAACAGCAATTTTGAACTTGGTCCATTACTTAGTGAGAGTGCTGCAGTCGCAGCAGCAAAACAGACTGCAATGTAACCACTAACACTGTCTATTTCCGTCCATTAAAAGTGTTTGTTATTCTAAGTGTCTAACAACATTAAAGAAAGGATCCCTACAGACATAGACCTTTTGTTAACAAGTAAGATCCTTTTTGTTTAATCAGAAACAGCCTTGAAATCTCCATTGCCAAACCCTCCAGACTATTGAAAAAAAAAAAAAAGATTTTCTTTTTTTTTAAACTGCAAAACACGAAGTCAACAGAAAACAAAATAAAACTCACAACCTGGTTTGGTTGAAATAAACCCTTAATCCACCTAATCAGATGCAAAAATATGTTGGCTCTATACATGCTAAAATTACTGTTTATTTGAATGGAGTCTGGTAAGTTCAGTGACAGTGATTTTTGAAGCTCTATCCTGTAGGGATCCTTTCCATAATGTTGTCAGACAGAGCACTGAACACATTTCGTCCGCATTTAGTGGACATAAAATAAAAATTGTTCCCACTGATCATTCAGACACAAAACAATGAGAAAATAGAGTTCAGGTTAAAAAATACCCAAGTTAAGCCTTAACATATCTGCACTGCCTTGATAAAAACAAATACCGACAGACAGACGGACGCACTCTGTGAGCAGACAGACAGGATGACCATCTTGCAGTCTCTCCGTCGTAACAGGAAGTCCATCAGTTTGCCTTTGTCCTGCAGCAGGTTGACAGTTGGAGGCAACTTCACCTGCAAGTACCACAGGTAACCTGACACAGAGAGACAAAGAAAGGACTATATAATAATAATCTATAGATGCTGATACAAGGTACAAAGTCCACAACATTTGTCTGCAGAAACAGAAAGAGACAGACATGTTTTGGACATTTTCACATCTTTTACATTTCTGCAGTTGTGCTACTTTCTCATAAATTGGATTTATTTCTTTAGGAGTTGCAGAAGTTGAAGTAAAAAATATTCAATATTCAATAATTCAAGTCCACTGTTTGAATGCGTGTGTTATGTGTGTTAAAGTATAGTGGTGTGTGTTTTCCAAACCTTCACTGGCACTGATGATGATGTCAGGTTGGAAGACGCTCCAGGAGGAAGAGTCTGGAGTAATGGTTAAAGATCAGAATGAGAAATGTTTAAAAAACCACGGAAGACATTCTGGTGTTGACACAAACAAACAGTGAAACAGCATTAAAACCTGTGTTAGAGGATACAGAGCTGACATGGTACTGGAGGCTGGGAGGGAACGACTGCTGGACCTGCACACAAACAAACATGAACATACACACTATAAATAACTTGACTTTGTGTGTGTGTGTGTGTGTGTGTGTGTGTGTGTGTGTGTGTCTGCGGGTGTGCACGCGCATACGTGTACCTGCCAGTGGTATCCTGTAGGGGTGTATAGAGCGAGCAGGTAGGACAGGTTGGTGTGTGTTGACAGAACAGTCTGGTTCCTTCAGCTTGATGTCGAAGATCAGCGATGTCTGACAGACAGACAGACAGACACACACATACACACGCACAATATAAGATCGAATATAGAAGTATTCAAATCCTTTGCTTCAGTAAAAGTACTAATACCAGGGATGTCCCGGACAAGTTTTTTTAACCCCCGATCCCTATTCAAGTAGTATCTGCCTGTACCGAATCCCAATCCGATACTTCTAAAATTCCTTTCCCACTGCACAAAAAACCTACTAACACTCGCTAATGTCTTTTGTATTTAATGGGACAGCTAACAATTAGTATTCACACTTGGGTCAAATAACTCTCTAGTAGTCAGGGGTTTTTATTGGCTCCTGATTCAATTGGCAGTGACAGAAATACAACACCCAGGTGAACACGCTAACTTAAGCCCCTTTGACAGCCAGATGCATTGACGGGCTGCCACAAATACCATCTGTTTCAATCCAAGCAGCATTCGAACACTGATCCAAATTAGTCTGCACCGAGTTTAAAAGAGAGACTGAATAAGAAAGATATTAAAAAAGAAGTAACTGCCATTAAGTTTTTACAGGCTTCGATGCTGCTTTCTACTGTTTACTAACCTGTTTTTCAGCCTGGTTTTCCCGTGTTTAAAAAACCCCACATACACGCACTATTTTTGGTGGAAAAGAGCTATGTTTTCACTTCAAGTACTTGTAGTTTTCATTCTGAAAAACATCATGACAGACACACTGAACATGTATATTAATAATAACACAGGTGATCAAACCTGGGAGCTTTGATGATGAACCACCACCAGGTTATCAACGATGTTCAGAGCAAACTTCCCTGTCGTGTTCAACTTCAACACGTGAGTCTTCTTACATGCGCCCTCCCTGAACACACACACACACACACACACACACACACACACACACACACACACACACACACACACACACACACACACACACCAGACACACACCCACTAAGTACTCAGAAAAACAATCTACACATGCACAGGTATGAATGTACAAGTATACACTACTTTGTAATGAAGCAACAATGAGGTAAATCTTGAGATTTGCAGCGACACTCTAAATACTTGTGTGTCTATATGTCTATCTTGTGTTAGAATGTAAGAGTTTCATATTTGTTAACAAGTTAATGGTACGTGTGTGTTAAGAGTGTGTGCTGTGAGTAACTTCACTTATATGACACCTTTCAAAAGCAGAATGTCACATTAACGTGTCGGATTTTTCAGATCTCCCCTGAAACATTCACACTAATTTGGTGTGTGTGTGTGTGTGTACCTTGGTAAGTGATACAGCACCACCTCTGCACTGGGACTGTTGGCTGTTCTGGAGTGATGCTTCAGATACATCACATACAGCTGACCATAACTACAGAGAGAGGGGGAAATTTTAATAAATAACTTCTAGTATTTGGTATCTTTGGTTCATTTTTCAAAAGAATAAAAATTTAGCTCTTGTAACATACAAATTAAAAAACATCAGGTCTAAACATGCAAAAACTTAGAATCTTGTTTTAGTGATTTAGAGATGTAGACTTCTCTAGATTAGTGGCACAAAATAAAGATTGCAGTTTTTGAACACTGGTGGTCCCAAATCTATCAGTGGGAAGTTATTTTATATATATATGTTTTTCTTAATTCTTAAGTGATATTTTATACAAGAGTTATTGATGTCTGGTTTCTCTACTTTATTTAATTATACTTTTATTTATTTATAAATTATCTTTCAGACAAACATGCAGCCTAAAGTGCTTCACATGCCATAACTGAAACATCACAGACAATAAATAAATAATACATGACTAAATGTATTATTCTCTGCAAGACTTTTAGTCTTGCAAGATTGTATTTAAATTACTATTCAAACAAAACAACACAATGTCTAAAATCAATAACTGAAAGTCAGTCGAATAAAATAAAATAAACACCAGGGATAAAAACAATATAAAGACCAATAATTACAACTTAAAAACTAAGGCTATAACTTCAAATATTGTTTAAATTGACATTAAAGCTTCTGTTTGTACCGAAAACTCAAACCTTTCAGTAAATAAAAGTGTAACAACTTACATGGTTGCCATGGCGATGTCCCTCTCTGACAGGCTAAGTTTGGCAGGTTTGGGAACGACCGGCAGCTCAATCTCAAACTTGGACATCTTGGACATTGTCCCACTCTGAAAAACATTTATTAACAACTGAAGGGAAGAGGCTACGGGTAAACAGGGTAACATTTTTAATAGATATCACCATGAAACTTCACCAGTTGATCACTTACAATAAGACAATTACATTCTATAGCACGTTTTCTGAAAATATATGTCCAAATAAGCAAATGAGAGATAATCTGAATTAATCTGTGCTAATTTGCAGACATTTCCTTAACTAATATCTGAACATCAGATAAAGCCTGGTTCAAAATTCCTGTTTCATTTTGCTGACATATTATGCTGCATTCACACTACGAGTGACACAGCAACACGTTAAAAGTCATTTTAAAAGGAACAAGTGACATGAAGCTACAAACTGACACCCAACACTTGTCACTGCTGATGGGCCTGACATACTACTAACAAAGTTGAGCTGGCCTCAACATTTTTCAGTATTACAGGCTTTCTAAAATTTTATGTTAAAATGTGCAGATGGAGCATTATCAAATTAAATATTTGATTTTTGCATGAATGTTCAGAACAGAAATCTGAACAAAAATGAACCTAAATTTTTCACCAGTCTGAAAGAAGACATGATATGGAAGCAAAATCTCAAAACTGAATGTTTTCACCTGGAGTGTCTCACCTATAAACTATTAAAACAAAACAAAACAAAACAAAACAATAATATGATAAAAATGTAAACCAGAGACTCAGGTGCTCCCATCCACAGACTGCCTTTAATACTAAATACATAAAAAAGACTATGAAATCCTGAAATAAATAATAAATGATGCAATAAATATATAAATATATGTGATTATAAAGATATATGAGTTAATACAGTTAAATAAATCTGTTTTTATTTAAAAAGGACATTTTGTAAAGAACTACTTTTATTCATTTCAGGGGACTTTTATAACCTTACACCATATTTATCTGCCAGCTTGCTAAGTAGTCCTTTTATCAATAAAAAAGTATTTATTTATAATTGAATTATACTGATCCAGTTTTTATTCATATACTTATTGCCTCATTGATTTTTTTTCAGGGATGGATTTACAGGTATATCTATTTACCTGTTTAACATTAATGGCTATTAAATGGCCTTCCGTACAACCCACCAACAATCTGCAGAGACTTTGGACTCAATTAATTCTTGATATGCACTGAAGTAAAACTAATTATTACTTTAAACATCTGAGCATTAACACAGTAATGTTTTTCTCATGTAAAAACCTTCAGCTGAAATTTTTTTTTTTTTCATTAAATTTTTTTTTAAATAAAAACCTTGTCTGTCAGACTGTGTACACATCACATAAAAAAAATCTAAATTAGCAGCCTAGTTGTGTGGGTGAAATATCAAATCTCAACACGTCAAAGACATACACTTAAAAATCTAAAATAAATGTAGATGATGAGTGAGTGAGTGCTCACCTTGAAAGCAAAGGGCTGCAGGATGTTTCCCTGGACGGTGGTGGACAGCAGGATAACAGCCGTCTCTGGACAGTACTGGTACCAGTTAACGTTAATGCTCTGACTCTTCAGCAGCTTTAAACTGCGCTTGTCTGGAAACACCTGAGAGGAGAGACAACAAACACAACACTGTAGACACACTGTCTGCCCTGTGACGTTCAACACACACCACAAAACTGTTAAGCTTTACCATGAGTGAGGCTAAAAAAAAAATCTGAGAATCTGACAGAGAAGTTAAAATATTGTTACTATATGAAAAGGGTTTCTTCTTCATATGGAGGCAACTTTAGGACCTGTCAGCTTGTCCAATGTTGGGCATCAAACCCCAATACTTTATGGTTCTGACCAAAATGTGACTGCAGCAGCAAGCTTAGACATCAAACTTTCACTCAGATTCATAATATTTATTTATTAAGATCATCATTTTGCCAGTATTTTTTAAGTTCAACTATGGATGCTTGTGTTTAGCAACATTTAAAGCAGGCCTTTAACATATAAATGAACATCTGTTACATTCAAGCACTTGCCAAAAGAGTTAACATCATGTGATTTAGCCTGTCGCCACCAGAAAATGCTCTCTGTATTGCTCAGTATTGTTCAGGTATTTGTGGCGACTTTCCCGTGCAGTGGCACTGGAAGTGATGCGTTTTACATCAACCAGCTGGAGCTAAAGGAAGCAGGAAGGGGGAAGACACCATAGCAACGGAGCAGAAGCGAGGAGTAGTGTTGTCCAAAATATCGACATACCAATACTAGGGCTGTAGTGGATATACCGTCATGAGAAAAGTGATATTCATACTGTGTTTTTGTTTATTTTACGGTATTGGAAAAAAAAAATTCAACCAGATGGAGAATCTCATCTGTTTGAATGCCTATCAGACGTTTTACACATACTTGCATTAAAAAACTGGTTTCAAGTTTCAATTATAATAAAACGTTTGTTCAATCAAAAAAAAAAAAACCTTCTGTTTTTCATTTTTTAGGGGACCCTGACTGACAATATTAACAATTGTATTCAAGTGTATATTGTGATTCTGTGAAACTAGTATTTTCTGAGACGATTATCATACCATCGAAATCTCATACCATAGCAACCCCAATCAATACATATCAATTCTGAATATTAGAAACGGTTTCAATAGTAATTTTCCACAGTATCAATACACCGTTTCTAGCTAAACTTTCTCCAGTCATTCTGCTGTTCTCTGCTACTAATCAAGAATAGAAAAGTTGTCATTGTCATGCTATAGTCTTGTTATATTTATCTTTTAATAAAAAAAAACTTAATTGTATGCCCTCAATGTCAATTTTTCTCCATGGCACTGAAACTGTTATCAATATCAATATTTTTTGAGGTACTGTATCAAAGTTAGAAATTCAGGTATTGTGACAACACTGGCTAGGAGTATGACGGAAGCTAGCAGAAAATCCTAAAACTCATCCAAGAAAAATTTCAGGACTGAATGCTCCAGATAAAAAAAAAGTTAAAAAAAAAAAAAAAGACTTTAAAGGAGCGCTAATTAGAGCAGGGGAGATGTGGCATGCTCACCTGCAGACATACAGTACATTATAAGCATGCGTCAACAGGGTTTGTGTAATTACTCTGACTGCCAGAGGGGGGAGACAAAAGTTCTACACTGTAGGTTTAAATCACCCTGAGTTCTGATAAATAAAAAAAGGCTTTTATATATATATTTTTTAAAAGCATTTTTTTAGCAGCTTTAATTTACTTTTAAGATTAACCTTTTTCATTTTGCTTTTATTTGACAGTCAGTGGAATCAGCCATTTGCATCAAACTTTAGGTGTCACACAGGGCTCAAGTATTGAAGATTTTCAATTGATGAGTGATTCTAACCTGTCAAACTTAGCTCAACTATCATAAGTCTAGGCTCCGCTATGAAAACAACACTAATACATTAAGAAAGTTAATTTATTGTGACTTTACAAACGTGGTCTTCATCAGGCAAATGAAAAGAGCTGTCAAAATCTGTAATTCAAACCACAAGACAGTCAAACTTAAACAGTGGTCAAACATTACAGAGAGACCATCTACATATTATTTGCTTATATTTTATTATTTCTCTGTAGAAAAGTGTTTTACCTGATAGAACTCTATCCCCTGGTCGGTGATGAACACAATCTCGTTCCAGTTTGTCCAACAGAAACCCAAAACACTTGCATTCTTCGTCTGCAGGAAAAGAAATAGAGTTGAATTACAGAAAAACAGAGTTTAAGTCATATTGTTCATCATTTAAACTCCTGATTGTCTTTTTTCTTAAGTGAGTATTTAAAGGTCCAGTGTAAAGGATTTGGGAGGATTAATTGTCAGAAATGCAATATAATAAGTTTGTTTTGTTTGGTGTGTTATCACCAGGTCCTCATCTACGGATATTGTCATGTTGCTTTATTAAGTGTTCTTACTGGTTTAAATCACTGGTTTGTTTATTTGTTTGTTTTGGAGAGGAAGAGACCTCAATAGATAACTCAGCTCCCAGTACAAACCTTCTGAACAATAAACAAGGGCAAAATTCTAACCAGGAGAAGTTTATGCTGGTTGCAATCTGCAGTCCTAACAACTAGATGCAACTAAATCCCCCTAAATGTTACACACTAAACCTTTAAAAAGGAGGGAATGCCTCTCAAAATAAAGAGAAAAAGATGATGAAGGATACCTTGCATTCCTGGGTGAACTCTGTGTGGGGATAGTCAGGTATGAAGTTGATGAAATCCTGCAGACAACATAAACGCAATTAGATCAGAGTTTTTCCCCAGATAACAACACAAGATTAAAGCTGCACAGGTGATCCAGTAACCACGCATACTGACTTTTTTAGCCTCACAATATACACTGCTCAAAAAAATGAAGGGAACACTTAAATCACACATCCCAGATCTCGATGAATGAAATGTTCCAGTTGAAAATCTTTATTGATTACATAATGTAATTTGTTGAGAACAAAATAATGTATGAACAATCCATGGAAACCAAAATCATTAACCCATTTAGAACTGGATTCATAATCATATCCAAAATCAAAGTGGAAAAATCAGATCACAGGCTGATCCAACTTCTGTGAATTTCCTCAGGACAACTCATAATGTGGCTCAGTAGTGTGTATGGCCTCCACGTGCCTGTATACGTTCCCTACAACGTCTGGGCATGCTCCTGATGAGATGACGTATGGTCTCCTGGGGAATCTCCTCCCAAACGTGGATCAGGGCATCAGTCAGCTCCTGGACAGTCTGTGGTGCGATGTGGCAGTGGTGAATGCTACGATACATGATGTCCCAAAGGTGCTCAGTTGGATTCAGGTCTGGGGAACGGTGGGCCAGTCAGTAGCATCGATGCCTTCGTCATCCAGGAACTGCTGACACACTGTAGCCACATGAGGCTGCATGCATCAGGAGGAACCCAGGGCCCACTGCACCAGCATATCGTCTGACAATGGGTCTAAGGATCTCATCCCGGTACCTAACAGCAGTCAGGGTACCTCTGGCTAGCACGTGGAGGTCTGTGCGGCCCTCCAAGAATATGCCTCCCCAGACCATCGCTGAACCACCACCAAACTGGTCATGCTGGAGGATCTTGCAGGCATCAGAACGTTCTCTATGGCGTCTCCAGACTCTGTCACGTCTGTCACATGTAATCAGTGTGAACCTGCTCTCATCTGTGGAGAGAACAGGGTGCCAGTGGCAAATCTGCCAATTTTGGTGTTCTCTTGCAAATGTCAATCAGGCTACACGGTGCTAGGGTGTAAGCACAGGCCCCACTTGTGGACGTCAGGCCTTCATGCCACCCTCATGGAGTCTGTTTCTGACAGTTTGGGCAGAAACACGCACATAGCGGTCCTGCTGCTGGGTTGTTGCCCTCCTACAGCCTCCTCCACCTCTCCTGGTGTACTGGCCTGTCTCCTGGTATCTCCTCCATGCTCTTGACACTGTGCTGGGAGATACAGCAAACCTTTTGGCCACTGCGCATATGGATGTGCCATCCTGGAGTAGCTGCACTACCTGAGTAACTTCTGCGGGCTGCAGATACTGCCTCATGATACCGCTAGTGGTGAGGGCACTGGAAAAATGTAAAACTAGCCAAGAATCAACCAGAATGGACACAGAGAGGGAAATGGTCTGTGGCCACCACCTGCAAAACCATTCCTAAATAGGGGTTGTCTTGGTAATTGCCTCTCCTTTCCACCTGTTGTCTGTCCAATTTGCACAACAGCAAGTGGAATTGATTCACAATCAGTATTGCTTCCTAAATGGACAGGTTGATATCCCAGGAGTTTGACTGACTTTGAGTTACGCTGTGATGATTATGTGTTCCCTTTATATTTTTTTTAGCAGTGTATAAACAGTAGATAGTAACCAGTACTTTAACATTTCCTTTTATTTAGAATGAATCCCACTGATTCATTTTCCTTGTTTATACTGAGATTACATTTTTAAAGCACCAACTTCTACGATCAAAAATGGGGAAAAACCTTCACCAGATGCAGTGTTTTCTTTACAATAAGTTATATAACTGCACATGTTTGGTTGGTTTCCTCAGAGGATGATTTATTATTATTATTATCATCATTATTATTACTTATTTCTATTTTTTAAGTCAATCTCTAACCAGGCAGTGTTAGTATCTTGTTCTGCTCAGCCAAACTCACCACAGACTTTGAAGTCCTCTGAACTGCCAAGATCTTATTTCCAATGGAGAACTTTATACACTTCACTTCTCCTTTATCATCCATTCTGTGGAGGAAAACACATGTATTACATTGTCAATATGTATGATTATTGTCCTCACATTTCACACCTCTAATGCAGACTGAAACATTGGTCATAAAAAGCTCAACAGGCCTTAAATGCAACGAGTCCCAAACAGTTGACAGTATTCATCCCATCACTAAATCCTTTCTGATGTACCTGAAGGCAACACTGCTCTTGTCATCTGGGCCTTTGACAACTACTCCAGTGGCTCCACCTGAACGCACCGCAAACACCTGCAGCCAGCAAACAGGGTGTAAAAAACCTCAAACACAAAAAGAAACACCTGCAGCATCAGTAGAATAAAGTATGACTTTATGTTCCACCGAATTATCTTTTTAGTTGAAAGCATCAATAAAAGATTCTATATGACTCTGTATTTTCCAGTTATATTATATGTAAGAATGTAACTCCCTGAGGGGTATTTATAATTTTAAAGGCTTACATAAGATTTTAAAGGCAGGTCTTTAACTTTTAATGCAGTTATTTAAAAACTGTTGTTAACTTTTACTTAAATAAACGGAGCTGATTATTTCCTTTCTCACTGACCACAAAGTAAATGAGTCACAATGTTGGCTACAACTGTAGCAAGTCACACCTGTCACCTTTTTAATTTTTACTCTATAATATTTAAATGAATCAGACCAAACAAAAGGAACATTTAAAGAACAAAACAGCAAACATTGACATTTTTTCTATAAAGCAATCATTCTTGAGAAGTGGGGCAAAACCTCATTTTGTTTTTTTTTTTTTTTATCTTTTCAATTAGACTGGAAAATTTGTTTTAATAGAATACAGTCTTGACTAATAAACCTCGTAATGGGCCAACCTCCCAGTAACTGAATTTTTTCTTAAATAGCATACATGATGGATGTCAGAGATAAGATCTGACAGAGCTCAAAAAAGTTTTATATTTATTAACTTCACAGCAGTCATAGAGAGGAGCCTTTTTATTTTTCATGGTTGCTAAGAAATCTCTTACTGCCAATCAAAATACTCATTTTCAAACTATTATTCATTTAATGAATTTATATTAAGAAAAAAATAGAAATCTTACCAGTACTTGAGCAGTATTCCTGCCTTTTTGGAAACAAGAAAGTGAGACAGAAGTCCTTATGATAAAGCTAACTCCTTTTATACCTGATAAAATTATGTTTTTGTGGAAATCTGACAAAAATCTTGGACACATCTTTAAAGGGCCAACATTTTCACAAAAAAATGTGAAAACAAAGATGATTATAGCAGTGCATTTTGACACCGGTGTTATTAATACATATTTAGGGCCCTGAGCACGTACCGTGCGAGGACCCTATTGTTTTCCTTAGGATTTTTTTTTTTTTTTTTCGCGTAATGAATTGCGTTTTTGGGGGCTTTAACATATTCGAAAACTCACCAAATTTGGCGTGCATATTCGTCTAGGTGAAAATTTATGTGTACGCAAAATCTCAACGATGCCAGTTGCAAAATGGCGAAATGGCGCCCCCTAGAAAATTTCAATTAGCTCCCACCGGCAGCCCGTTTCACCAAATTCCCCGAAATTCGGGGGGGTCGTGTATCATCCCAAGACGCACCAAAATGCGCCCTTGGACTTTTTTCTAAAACCAACAGGAAGCCGGCTATTTTGATTTGAATATTCATTTTTTTACCGATTTTGGCGATTTGCAAGTGTTCTCTCAGAGCTATCTCCTCCTACACGGTTCATCGGATCGGCTTCAAATTTGGCGTGCTGCAACTAGACCACTTGATGATCAAAAGTTATTAAAAGATTTTTCCATCGTTAAACGGTTTGGCCGTCAGGTGGCGGCGAAGTTTGACGTCTCGCAAAAAAAACCAAAAAAAAACCGAAAGTGCTATTTCTTGGGCATGATAGGTCTGATCGGCACAAAACTTGCTGGGTATGATTGTAGTCCGGCCTTCATCACGCCAACATCAAAAAATTCCCCCGTTCTCAAAGCGCCCCCTGCTGGCAACAGGAAAAGTGATGTTTTACACTTTGAGGTGCAGCTCTGAGCACGTTCAGCATATCCAACTCAAATTTGGTCAGAAAGGCCTCAACTCATTGGTAATGCTACATGATGAAGATTGTGACGTATCGTCAAACGGCGTTGCGCCCAGAGGGCGGCGAAGTCGACGGTTCGCCAAAACGCAGGAAAGTGGCCTTAACTTCAGTGTCCTTGGTCATATCTGCCTGAAACTTTACGTGTGTTAACAGTCCAGCCCTGAACATGTGATATGAATTTCGTTGATGGGCGTGGCCACACGACGTGGCCACGCCCCTTAAACAGCAGCCCCTGCGGCACGTTTCACCGACATGCATGAAAATCGGTACACATATGTATCCCACCCAGACGCACAAAAAAGTCTTTTGGAGCCATAGGCCAAACCCAACAGGAAGTCGGCCATTTTGAATTTAGCGGCCATTTTTGGCGTTTTCCACGTTTTGTATTTTAACGAACTCCTCCTACAGGATTAATCAGAACGGCTTCAAAATCGCTGTGTATCATCTACACTACTTTGTGATCAAAAGTTATTAAAAGATCAGTTACCCGTTGAGGGGGGAATCGGCTTTTTGGCGGCGAAGTTTGACGTCTCGCCATGAAAAACAAAATTGCTATAACTTTTGGGGTAAATGGTCCGATCTGCACCAAACTATAGATATATAATAGTCCCGCCCTGAATACGTCTACATGCAGAAATTTTGTATTTGTCATAGCGCCCCCTGCTGGAAACAGAAAATGCCATGTTTTAGACTTTGAGGTGCAGCTCTGAGCCCGTTAAGCATATCCAACTCAAATTTGGTCAGAGAGGCCTCATGACCGTGGTAATACTACATTATGAAGATTGTGACGTATCGTCAAACGGCGTTGCACCCAGAGCGCGGCAAAGTCGATGTTTCGCATAAAACGCATAAAAGTGGCCTTAACTTCAGGGTCATTGGTCATATCTGCCTGAAACTTCATGTGTGTTAACGGTCCAGGCCTGAACATGTGATATGAGTTTCGTTGATGGGCGTGGCCAAATGGCTTGACCACGCCCCTTAAACATCAGCCCCTGCCGCATGTTTCACCGACATGCACGAAAATTGGTAAACACATGTATGACACCCAGACACACAAAAAAGTCTCTTGGACCCATTGGCCACACCCAACAGGAAGTTGGCTACTTTGAATTTCATGGTGATTTTTGGCATTTTGCACGTGTTGTATTTTAACGAACTCCTCCTACAGGATTAATCAGAACAACTTGAAAATCACTGTGTATGATCTAGACAAAGTTGTGATCAAAAGTTATTAAAAGATTTTTCCATAGATAAACGGTTTGGCCGAAGGTTGAGGTTTCGCCAAAAATCAGAAATTCGCATTAACTTTAGTGTACTTGGTCAATCTGACTGAAATTTAACACGTTTGTTAACAGTCCAGGCCTGAACATATGGTATGAGTTTCATCAATGAGGGTAGCCGTATGGCTTGGCCACGCCCCTTAAAGTGCAGCATCCCCCATAGCAAGTTTTGCCGACATGCACAAAAATCGGTATGCACATGTATCATCCCTAGAGGCGCAAAAAAGCCTCCTTAACGCATAGGTCAAACCCAACAGGAAGTCCGCCATTTTGAATTTACTTGTGCCACTTTTGTGCATTTTTGGCAATTTCCAGTAGACGTAAATGAACGAACTTGTCCTAGAGTTTTTATCCAATCCTCTTCAAACTTGGTCTGTCCCACCCCAAGATCTTGAAGACGAAAAGTTATCACAGCCTTGAGGTTTCGTAAAACGCTGTCACCGTGGCTCCGCCTTCTATGCCGTAAAACACGAAATTGTAACTACTACTACAGATTTTATCCGATCGACTTCAAACTTGGTCTGTCCCACCTCCAGACATTGAGGAAGAAAAGCTATCAACAGCTGGACTTGTCACACCATGTGACCGTGGCAGGGCCTCAAACTTTGAGGTCTCGCCACAAAACAGGAAGTAGTGTATAACTCCAGCAGACATGGTCCAATATTCCCCAAACTTCCATGGATTGATGACAGTTATGCGCTGAAGAGATCTCCATGTCAATAATTTGTGAAAAATGTAGCGCCCCCTACTGGTAACAGAAAGTGACATGTTTTATATTTTGAAGTATACCTCCCACAACTTGGCCAGATCCACCTCAATCTTGGTCAGTCTATCCATCACATGTGGAAGATGTTTTAATGTGAACACTGTAAGTTTTCGTCAAAGGGCGTGGCCATGACATGGAGGCAAACTTTGATGTTTCGCCATGATAACAAAACTTGTGTAACTTGACTCTACGTGGACATATCTTTCCAAAACTTCACACATATGATAAAAGTCCAGCCCTGAAAACATCTACAGAAACATTTTTAGTCAGCATCATATCGCCACCGACTGGTGGCAGAAAGATATTGCTTTCATTCTTTCATGTCTCTCTTCTACCAAGTTAACCGCAACCACCTCAATTTTGCTGAGACATCAGAAGCTTTTGAGGTTTCGTCAAACGCTGCCACTGTGGCAATGCCTTATTCACCATCAAACACGAAATTGTTTTTGAGGGGTAAGGGATGCTTGTAAAGGCATGAAACTCGGCACACATATGATAGGACCCGATATGTGTTGTCTTATGAGATTTTTGTGCTTTCATTTGCCAACATGGCTCAACAGCGCCCCCTACAAATTTTCAACAAAGCAGCCCCCGAAGCTGGTTTGACCTACATGTATGAAACTTGGTAGGCACATGCAACACTGAAAGACGTACAAAAAAGCCTCTTGCAGCCATGTGCCAAACCCAACAGGAAGTTTGCCATTTTGAATTTGCTTGTAACTGGTTCACAACTTCACCATACATGTTCCAAACTTTCCCAAATTTCACAGGATTGATGAAAATCCTGCCCTGAACACATCTATACACCAATACTTGGTTGTTAGTACGGCGCCATCTACTGGCAAAATTACATGTCTTCATGTGATTTGAGGGATATGATGTGTAACTCCTGCGTGCGGTGTCTGCCTTCGACAGGAATGAACGGCCGCGTCGGCCGGCGTCCTGCCAGCTCCCTCGAGTTGCATGAAGGTGCGAGGGCTCGTTCATCGCTGCTTGCAGCTTTAATGTTAGTTTTAGAATTTGAAGGCTTTTAACTAATTTTTGGTTTGTTTGAAGTTTTAAATTCTTGTTTGAGACAAGGCTGTTTTCTGACACAACGGTAGGTTTAAAGCTAAAAAAGACAAAAGCAGATCCAGAGATTTTGTAAATCATACTTATCTTCTGTATGTAAAAATGCTTTTAAGGAAAGTTTTAGCCCAGAAATGAAACCAGCGTGTTGTTAAGTGTTTGTTTTTTTCATAACAAGACACAATTTGTCCCAATTCTCAATAATTTGTAAAAGATAATAAGGTTGGGGCTCAAACGCCTTATCAATTAATCATTTTAACAACTCAGAGACATTCTGCTCACATGTTGTCTCTTCATATAACAAACTGTGTTCAACAATCACATATAACAGCTTGAATAAAAGGTAAAATAACATATCAGAATGGGATAGGGCATACTTGACCTTGTTTCGATTGTTCACTGGTTAAGGGTTCCTTGTTTTCAGACAATTAAAAAACAAAAACATAAAAAAAAAAAAAAACTCTGAAATTTGGGAAACAATTGAATCATGTTGTTCGGGTTCAATCTGTCAAATATGACAGGGAACGATTTATTGCACAATGAGTACATTTATTTTAAGTAGTTACCTTTTACTGATTACATACTGTTACTTAGTTCAGTTTTCGAATGCGGGACTTGTACTTTCTTTCATTGTAGTACTTTCATAGTATGGCATTACTACTTTAACTTAAGTAAAGGATTTGATTACTTATTTCAAAACTGGCATTTTAATCAATCAACGTTCATATCTGTTTTTAACCAGGCTAACAGTTGCCAATTTGTCCGTTGCTTATTTAAAATAAAGAAGTGTCACTTCAACCAGCAACCTGTACAGAAAGTAAACACAAACTTAAGTAATGAAAAGCGTGTTGACATGCTGACGATAAATGTTCTTAAAACAAACTATATCACTTTGACAGCTAGCCGATTTAGCTTAGCTAAGTTAGCTGCCTGGGTGCTAGCTAGCTTAGCTCACCTGCTTATTAGCTTCGTCGAAGAAGACATTGTTGACGCTGGAGGCATGTTCAAACTGCACCGGGTTCTCACAGAGCTCCAGATAATGTTCCTCACTCATCCTCACACTTTACTATTACTGTTAACACTTCTATGATTATTGTTTAATAGTCAGTTCACAGTCCTGACAGCTTCAACAGCACGGCAGAAACTGTTCACGTCAACTAGCGGCCATAATACTTCCGGTTTCAGGTAAGGGTCTTCAGAATAAAAGCGACTACTTTCGAACTATTAACAATTAATAAAATAAAAATAATAAGTAAATACTGGCGGCAGTTACTTTTTCAGTAGAAAAAAAAATGTTTTAACTGGTTTTATCTGTCTCTTTATTATGTTCTTATGAGTTGTTTCTTTTCCATTTCCTTGTGTCAATTAAAGCATTGTGTTTGATAGGTGCTACACACACCATTCTTGTAATACTCTCCCACTTCTCTCTGTTTTTTTGGCTTTACTTCTGCATGTAAATAGATCTATAATATCTAATTTGGACTTTGAATCGTGGCACAGCAACAGGCATATGCAGCATATATCTTTATCGCGATTCCGTTATTCATTTTAATTCTTTATTTAAGTTCTTGACTTTTGCAGTACTTTGCCTTTATTTTTTATTTCCTCTTAGTGCTGTTTGTTTTTGACCAAATGTTTGTATAGATTACTCTTATGCTGCAATCAGGGCGGAAGTCTTCTTGTTTTTGCTGCTGGGAGTCATGTGACAGTCTCAAGATCATGTGTTTAAGAAAGAAACATGCAGAGAATCAAAGATTATGCAGTGAAAGTAACTTTGTGTTAAGATGAACAAACCTTCGACTGTGTAACTGAGCAAACAATAATAAAAATAACAAAATATATTTTATATAAAACCAATAAATAAAAAGACAACAAAATGCTTCATTTTCACCTTTTAATGTCACCACTGGTCTGCAAACTGTTTTACAGCAACTCGTGAGTGTAAATCCACCATAACTTCATGTGAAGAGGGTGCACTGACAAAACGTCGTTTTCAATTCATTAAGATCAGAAACACACAATAAATGACCCAAATTTCCAATACCAGATTTTCAGAAGTTACACAATCTATTATAATCTAGTTTCATCTTGACCACTGCAAACATCAAGAAACAGTTTCCATTAATGACAGGATGCTGAGATGACTCTTTGATTTACTCGCATTTGTTTCTTTTGGGCTTCAGACATTTAATAACTTCCTTTAGCTTTAGCTTTCACAAACACTCCAACACCTCCCCCTGCACTTATGACAAAGAGAGCAACAGAGCCACAAACAAAAAGACAAAAAAAAAAAAAAAGACAGCAATAAACTGAGTTTCCCCGTGTTTTTCAAAAGCACTGTGTAAATAAAGTTATGATTAATTTTAGCTGTAAATTAAAAAAAAAAAAATGTTATTTGTGCATACAGGTCCCTTTAATAATTCTGAGCAAAGAGTGAAAAAAGATTACTATACCAGTTATTGTACTGTACCTTTTTTGTTTTGTTTTGTTTATTTAAGAAAAAGCTTTATATTAATGCTAACACACTGTCCAACATGTCATATGTTTAAATATTAGTATTTTTATTATTTATGGGCACTCCAATTTATGTGGTTGCATTTTGCTGATTTCTTATTTATTGTACTGTTAAATATACTGATTCTTTTAGTGCGCTATGAACCTTTTTTTGTGTCCTTTATAAAGCCATTACTATTATTATTATTATTATTATTATTGTTATTATTTTTTTATCTTATATCACTGCTATTGGTTTTTGATTCCGTTTTATTTTTATTTGTTTACTTAATATTTTAAGTGATTAATTGCAGTCCTGATATGTTTTAAACCTGGTTTAACCATGTAAAGCACTTTGTAACTTCGTTTTGAAAGTGTTGTAAAAATAAAGTTTATTATTATTGAAAAACAAATGACATATGTCTGTATGGAGTATTAAAGCTATCAAGTTCATAAACTTGGCATCAGTGGTCTGGTTATATTTTGGTTTTACTCTTTGATTAAATGTTTCCTGATTTAAATGGTTTTTGCTCATTTCAGGCTGTATATTTACTATCATTACATTTATGCATTATATTGAGACATTTGCACTCTTTTTCTTTGTTCCTTTGTGAAGCTACAGGACGAAATATTCAAACCATATATGATTTTCCTTTCCATGTGACAATCACATTTGGAAAAACAAAAAAACAAAAAGAAAACTCTGTGTCATCCTCTGCATCATTTCACCCTTGTTTCCCCAAATTCAGCCTGACGTAATCTTTACAACTTCTAATTTAAAATATCCTCTAAGACAGAGGAGGTTCTGTGTTAGAAGCTTTAACTGTTTTACTGTGATTCTTATAAAAACACACACTGGAACCATTCTCAGTGTGGGCCGATGTTGGCAGGAGGTTATGAGATGTGTTCTCAGCTTTAGAAAACTCTGTCGGTGCCTCTCAGGACGCTCTGACTTCAACATCATCCCTCCTGCAGCCAGGAGGAGGCGCTCTGTCCTGCCTGGTTAAAGGAAGCAGCTGGTGGATAGGTGGCATGGCTGGAGGGGGTGGAGGCACCGGGGGAGGAGCCTCCTCCATTTATCTCCTGTTTTACAGCGTTTTCAACACGGCGGGATCGTGAAGAGAGAGCGAGCCGGGCAGCGTTAGTCATCAGCGTCAGGTTTTAAGGGAGGATCATTGTCTTCAGAGGCAACGGGGAAGGTTTTCTTTCCTCGCCGCTGCACATGATCCTCGTTCCTCTTCTCCAGTGCCACAATCTGTCACAAAGCACAGACAGAGTGTTTACTTGGTGTGTTTGTCTCTAAAGAAATGTTCTCATTAAGTCCAAAGCTTCTCCTCAAGCTGCTCTGAACATGAACTATCAGAGGAACTATCATTTGTGCTCAAAGACAAAGTCAGGACTTTGCACAGCTAACACTGTGTTTATTAAAGGGGAGCTACTCCAGTTTAAAAATGCATACATTATTCCTGTGGTCTGAAACTGTCCAAAAAATATTAGTAAACATGAACATCTCTCCCAAATCCAAAAACTAGTGGTAAAAGATGATGACACTGAGAGCAGCCAGCAGAATCTGCTCAGTATATGGGAACATTTCCGTTTCACAACTGAGAACACTACAATAGTATAAAGACCATTTGGTTACAAAAAAAACCCAAAAAAAAAACAAAGAAAATCTATCTCCCACTCACTGTCTGTGGAGCACCTCCAAACTTATAACCTGTGACATCACAAGTTTGAGACCTGCTTCACTGGTTTCTGGCTTTGACAGGGAGTAGCTCATGTTGGCAGTAATAACTGAACTTTCCTGGGCTATGGAAATAACATATTGGAATTCCTCATTTATGTAGAGCTCCCCTTTAAATGTCTTTACAGATACACTGATTTGTCAGTCAAACATCAGCATCAGACAATATTCGCAAACAAGATGACATTTACCGTCTGTGAGCTTCCAAACCTGCAGCACACACACATTCACTGACGTTTTGTCTACGATTTTCAATCATGTAAGATAATTCCCACATTGAACTGAGTTAATAAAAAAAAGGATTGAATTGTTGGTTTGTTCTCTGAGTCTTTACTACAGATGGAAATGTTAACCTAGGAACAAAGATTTTTTTTATTTTTATACAGCAGAAAACATGAATAAATGTAAAAATAAATGAAAGAAAAGTGAATCAAAAATAAAACCAAAGCTATAATTAACAGAATATCAAGTTTGTGCAGATACAATCTCTGAACCTATCAGCTTCTGTCTCACAACAATAAAGCCTCCTATAGGGGCTGCAAAATTTTTCAGGCTGATCTGGCGTAGTCAGCGGAGATCAGGACCAACACTTCTTCTTCTGTGTGCCGGTCATTTAAGCTGATCTCTATCAACACATATCTGCATATGAATACGTTGACAAAAAAAAAAAAAAAAAAAAAGAATATATAGCTAACTTGTCATCAGACAATAACCAATGGTTTCTGAGATTGCAATTTGGCAAATGCGTTTCATCTCTTTGACTGTTTACCTGGCGTTCAAATGTGATTGATCATATTACTGGCAGTACAAACTAAAACCATAACGCTTCCAATACAAAAATCTTGTCGCCTGCAGATTCTGCAGACATAGACACATATCTGTTTGTGGAGATTAGTGCAGATAAATTGTGTGTGTGTGTGTGTGTGTGTGTGTGTGTGTGTGTGTGTGTGTGTGTGTGTGTGTGTGTGTGTGTGTGTGTGTCACCTCAGCAATGAACTCGGCCTCATCCTCTTCACCAACAGGGATGTTAAGTCCGCTCACGGCATTAAAAAGGTCGTACACACTCAACGCCTCACTCACTCCTCTCTTCTGGAAGAACTGTGACACAGACACACATATTCAGTTGTCTTGATCTAACTTCAGCTGACATAAAATATTTAACAATAAATACAAAAATAAAATAATGAATAATTACATATAAATAAAGAACATAGAACAATGACTAATAATATTAAATATATACATAAATTAATGAGAAAACAAATATTTTCTATGATCGGGAAAGTAAAATTAAAATTGATTTATTTTGTGGCAGTTACCTGATTAAATACAGACAGTTTATCAGGCACAAAATACAGCCCTTGCTATATCTTTAAGGAATTTAGTCTGAACATTTTGGACCTTTTCCAAAGGACCAGTCACATCCTGATTGTCAGTTATTTAATCATTTTTTCCTTTTTAGTAGAGACAAATAACAGTTCTGCTTCAAGCTGAACTTGAATAAAGTAAAAACATTTTTCTGACTTTTGTAACAACACTAAAACTGTCCATCATTGGTAAAAATGATGTGATATGTTGCCTGTTGAAATTCAAAGTAACCTCCTACTTTGCTTCTTATTTAGAACAAAGTGACATAAAATAATGAGAAGGTGATATGAAGTATATCATGTAGATAGAAGAAGTCAGTATACACCATCAGAACTCCACAAACTTCAGATCAAAGTCTGTGTAAAAATGCGCATGTTTTCACTCTGAACCCCTGCAGGTTTTACAGCCACTTCAAATTTTACTTCACAGGATTTTGGATCAGAAATCTAGCAAAAAAATAGCTGCATGTGTAAGATGAAACTGGCCGTTACCGTGGAAACGTTCTTGCAGTCTCTGAACAGGAACTCCAAGGCGTGAGGATGGGTGGGCTCAACCGACTGACTGACATCAATCAACCACACCTACAACACACAGATATATTAGAACAGCACTGTGGTGGGCGACAAGGATTGAGTCATATCGACTGTATGAAGGCAGGAAGATACGGAGGTAAAGGAGGAAAGGATCAGTGATTTAACATGAAAACTAAAGTAAGGAGGAAGAGAAAGAAGGAAGGGGGGGGGGGGGGGGGCGAGGAGTAAAGTAATGAAAAGAATCAGGATGAAATTTGACAGGAAGGCACAGGTGGCAGGGGTGAAATACAAGACGAAGAGGAGGTAGATGAGACAAGTAGAGAAAAAAGAAAGGGTGGGAAGGAAGAAGGGAGGACGATACGAAGAGATGTGCAGTCAGAAGAACTGAAAGGAGGACAGCAAGAAAGGATGGAAGATACTTATAAAGCACTTTAAAGAACTAAAGTATTGAAGGACAAAGACTAAAGGACAGAAAGCAGTTCATCAAAGATACAATTAAAGAAAGGTGTCATACCTTCCCTTCGTGCCACAGCATATTGTATTCACTGAGATCAGCGTGAACCAGATTACACTCCTGATACAACTGCTGCATCACCTGCACATAGCAAAAGGTATAAAGTACATTTACATGCTATGATATAGTTTTACAGTGCCAAAAAACCTCAAAGCGCTTGTACTGTACCACTGAATACATTCTCACTCAAAAGAGATGCACTTGAAGACTTTTAGCTTTTGTTTTTATGAAGGATGAATGTACTTATTATTAGGTGTTTTATGTATTTGTCAGATTTATTTGTCTCATTTATTATTATCATTATTATTATTATTATTATTATTATTATTATTACAATAAAAATGCAGGACACATAGAAATATTATTAATATTATTTATTATCATTTTTAGCTCTGTGTAAATAATAGTTGTGCCCACCTGTGCACACTTGTAGTGATTACTAATATAATTAACCCTGTTTGTCTTTGTGTGTCACTGCACCCTGAAGAAGGCGCAAGCCGATACGCGTTGGTGTATTTTAATGTTTTGTAGCCCATTAAATTAAAGACCTTTTATATTTTTCAAACCTCTTTGAGTGCCTGGACCTGGATTTTTTATGCTAATTTCTTTTGGTCATAAGTCTCCCTCTTCTTTTGGAACTTAAATTAGAAACACCAAAAAAAAAATTGGTATAACATAAATTAATGTAAAAAAGAGTTGACACATACTGTGAAGTTCTACTGTACATTCACCATTAATTAAATAATCAATTAGAACTGATGTGAAAGTTCTTAAGTGATTGACATTTCAGACATTTTCAAAACAAACAGAAAACAATCTTAAGATGAATCACAGATGAAATGATTAGACATTAAGTATACATCCAATACAGAGAGTAGTACTTGCTGTACTGTGTACATACATGTAGGACCTGGTCGAAGGCATTCTTCATGTCCTCTGAGCTCAGTGTGACGTCTTTGAGTTTGGGAGCAGGAACGTGGTCTTTACCAATAAATGACATCACCAGGATGTGTTTCTTCAGCAGCACCACCTCTGGACAGGGAATTTCTGCCTTCTTCATCCTGAGAAGACACACACACACACAGAGAGACACACACACACACACACACACACAGAGACAGACACACAGAGACAGAGACACACACACACACACAGATGTTAAAAAACAGAATGTTTTTTTTTCCATTTAATTAAGTTCGCCTGAATATTTCACAATGTCTGCACTTATCGATGAGGGAAAATAAAAACAACCTGCTGTTTGTATAATAAAAAACACCAGGAGAGGAAGTTTAATATCTTGAATCATAACAAGAATTCATGTGTTATGTTGTCGGGAACCTGAACTCCAAAGTCCTAAACTACAATATAATAATTATACTTTAAAAAGGAAAGAAGAAACAAAACCAGTCACTGCATCAGGAGGACCAGTAGAACCAGTAGTACCAGTAGGAGAATGTTTACCTGGTCAGGTTGTGCATCTCCTTCTCAGCCCACAGCCTGATGATTTTGCGTGGGTTTAATTTGCTGAAGCGGTCGATGAAACGGTAGTCATCTTTGATGTAGCGATCTCTGTTCCTGAACTCATTGAGTGTCGTCTTAAAGACCTTCAGCACCACTTCCTCAGGTACAGGCTGCTCCTCCAGGCTAACAAACAGATATAACAGACAGCTTTGAAACCTGTTGGTTGTTATTCTTTTTTACCAACTTTCTGGCACGTTTTACACAAACAAAGTGTTAGTCTGCCATTGTTGTTGTGTCAGGCACATGCTTAGTACACACAGTAACATTCTCAAGAGTATCTGTCTCGGTAACTTAAACTCCCACACAGAGTTTTAAGTTACTAAGTGGACCAGCGCCCAAAATGTTGTTTAAAAAACAAAATATCTATCTCCCTGTGGAAAAGAACCAAAACTATTTCTAGGCCTAATGACATCCACCCACCTCCCTCCATCAGCGTGGAAGACGACCGACTCCTTTCCAGTGCTGATGCAGCCGTTAATGTTCTCCAGCACGCCAGCATTCACCATTTTGTACATCAGCAGACGAGTGCGAGGGTCAACCGCTTGTTCCTGAGGAAAAGTGAGAGTTTGAGTATAACGGAAAAACAATATGTGCATATTATTACTATAATATATATCTATTAAATAGATCTGTACAGCAGTGGAGTGCTCCTTCTTCTCGTGCAGTCTGGCGCTGCGTCTCTGCTCACTGTAGCAGTGCTGCTTCAGAGAGTTGAACACCTGGTTGGACAACTTTAGGTCCATCCCTAACCCGTCGCCAACATGGACCTCTGGAGCAAACTGTTGCAGAAGGAGAGGGTGTCAATACAACTGGTTTTAGGGGTAATCACATTTCTCCAACTTTCAAGCATACAAATGAAGAGGATTTGTTTGTTTTTTTGAGTGTGTGTGAATGTATGAATAAATGAGTGAGCTGAATGACACAGTGTGTGTCTTACATTGTCCATGCGTGCTGTGTTCTTGCGTCCGCAGGTCACCTCGTCATGTTTGGTGGTAATGTTCTTGCCCTTCCCGGTGAAGCCTCTCCTGGGTGTAGTCTGAGGCTTTTCTGATAGACCAAACACAGACACAAAGACAGCTTTAGAGCCTGTGTGATAACGAAGTCATGGACAGTCAAATAAGTCTGTTTGGGACAGATTTAATCAAATCACAATAAGAGGAATCAAGACACTAGACTGCCAGCACTGAAGAGTGAAAAGGCAGCTGGACAAAAAACAAAAACACCTTATAAGTCAACAGCCCTTTACTTGTTTGACACATTCCACAAAACAAAACAAAAAAAACAGAGTGCCAGTATTTTGTGGTGTTAAAGCTGTGATAGGCAGTTTAATTTAATCCCATAATAACTTTCAAGCATTTCTATTTCAAGTAGTCTGAGAGACAACTGAACTTCTACACCTCCTCTTGGCTCCATTTTCAGGCTTTAGAAAATCTAGCCTGAGACAAGAGGCTTTGGCCAATCACAGGTCATTTCAGAGAGAGGGCATTCGTACTGGCTGTTCTACAAATACAGAGGAGCATGTACATCCCTTTGGTGAAAGCCTGATTCAATGGTGGATAATCCTGCAGAAAATGTTGCTATTCCAGCGACAACTACCTACACTGCAAAGCAACCCAAAAAAGGAAGACGGACTTATCAAAAAGAGTCTAAAGGAGAGTTTGACAGGTAATGAAATAAAACAGTATTAGTCACATTTTCTCTCAATCTCTGGAACGCTTCGCAGATACTAATAGTTTAGCCTTCTGCTAACCAAAGCCAAAAGCTCATGGCTGCAGCTTCACGTTCATGTCTATGTATGTTACGTTAGCTAGAGCTTTGATTTGCAGTGTGTCCTCCACCTCACTCCCCACCACTACAGACCACCTCGCTGGGAAGAGAGCAGGCAGCAGCTCCAGAGACTCCCAGTCAGCGGCTGCAGTAACCTGAATCCAGCAAGCATAAACCCCAGCTCTATGGGACCGGAGAGACCCAACTCACTGCTGTGACCTAGTGCTGGGGGGTTAGCGCTACAGTTGCTGACTGAAGGTCCCAGAGCTGCTGCCCACTCTCCTACTTGGGAAACTGCAAAGAGCAAGGCGGAGGGACCGTGGGGTGGCTTGCAGCTAATTCTTGTTTCATTTGTGGTCTGAAAAAAAGAAAGAGAGAATGCGGGGCAAAAGGGGCTGAGAGCATGAGCTGCAGGTTACTCTACAATGAAATAAATCAATGTATGAGAAACACTGGGTTACCCTATGAAGCATGTGCATGTGCCTGTGGTCATCTAGTGGGAGGGGCTTAGGAAAAACAGAATAGAGTTGCAGGAAGAGGGTGTATTTTCAAATTCTACCATTTTTTCCTTGCCTTTTCCAGATTTCTGTCTAGCCCAGCTTTTACGTTTGCCCACTGACACTCTCTTTTAAAAAACTAAACATACAACATGTTGGTAAATGGTTCTGCTGGGTTTACTTCTAGAGCTCCAGCAGCTCTCTCTACGCTGCCTTATCTTCCTTTTAAAAACCTGCTTGTGTAAAAACCTGTGACTGTGAGGCATCTATTGAAGCTGTTATTTAAAATTCATCCTAATATGACTCACTGGTGCAACTGCATTTGTAGCTGTGATTCAAATCAGTCAAACCATCGAGCACAATGAGTGAAACAATACGTGATGTGGATAAGGAAGTCAAACGGAACAGAACAATCGATTCATCTCAGTGGAACCCAACATACTGCTCTAAGGGCTGTGTGGTACTGTCAGGTGTTTCTGTTATTTTGTCAACCCGCTGCAGGTGTGTTACCTGCTCTGTAGGGGTCATGTCTTGTATCCTGCCAGTCGACCTCGTCCTCTGAGCTGTCACTGTCTTCATACGGGTGGACCATTCGGTAGTTCTCAAAGGAGATAGACACTGGACACAAACAATAAAACTGTCACTGGACGGAACAATTTATTCATCACAGTCAGGGACTATGGGTAATGTATTTTCCCACGAGTGTCATAAATGCCAGACTCTTGCGTGGTTCAACCTTTACTATCTCCGTTAAACTTCTTCTCCTCGCGGCGGAGCTGATCATCAAATTCACGGTCGAACTGCATCTGCAGCATCTGGGCGAGCATCAGGTCGCTGGTTGTATCACAAACTTCATCTGAGAACAGATCTGCTCCCGGACTGAGACAGAAAAATACAAAAAGAAAGGGTTAAGAGAGTAGGGATGTAAAAACAACAGAAAAACGAATACGGCAAGACACAAGGATTTAAGCTGATTCAGCATTTTATGCTGAACACCACAAGAACTTAAAAGACTAAATACATAATTGCTTGAATTTCCCAATGTCTGTGCTATTTAGACTTTAATTAAGTCACTCTGGTGTTATAAAGTTACGGTTAATATTAAGCAAGCAGGACATTTTCAAAAAATAACTCATAAAGGAGTCATTATGGAAACACTACTGGCTGGAAAGCCTTACGTATGCTACAGAATAGGCTCTGCATAGAGCCTACATGCAAATATAAATCAGCCTTAAAGCCCCAGGAACTTTGTGTTGAAACATGCCTATAATAGGATTAGGACTGCAGTAATTAGAGTGCAGAAACAATATGGTGTGATGAAGAATTTTACATTTCTTCTTTCCCTGCATATTGTATTTGTTGTTATGTTAACATTTAACTTGTTGACTAAAGACAGTAAACACAGAGAAGCATTTATTTAAGGTGATGAAGAAAGAGCAACTTCAAAGTACTGTCACACGGGTGGGTAACACAAATACACAGACACAGACAGGCGAAGCAGGTGAGAGCTTACTCAGTGAGTGTAGGGAAAACATTGTTCTCCTCGTCCAGCTGTTTGGCCAGCTGCTCACTCATCACATCAGTCAGAGAGCAGGCGGGAGGTGCCGGGGCCACCGAACCCCATGGGCTCTGGAAAAAAACAAAACACACACACTTTTATCACTATTCCACAGAGGAACACACATTCACCTGATTTAAATACCATTACATTCTGTGAATTCACTGCTTAATTATATGCATCTTAAATCAGTTCATAGCTTTGAGATTTCACACACTGATTGGGTGCCCTGAAAATAATCCTCCCTGCATGAAGGTTATGATATTAGGTTTTTTTTCCCAAACTTGTGTGTCAAATACACCCCATACAGTATATTAATGAGGGTAGACTTAATTTTAGAAACACCCCTCCACACCAGAAACTACATGCTCTTCAAATGATGATAATGTTGAATCGACAACACTCTTTAAAAAAACAAAAAATCTTGTTGTAATAATTAAATCTTGTCTTTTGTTTTGTCCAAACTATGGACAAAAGTCAAAGAAACAATGTTTACTGCCAAAAGACAAAATTGATAGAACTGTAGAATGGCTGGTGTTCGATATGATATGTGACTGACATGATTTATCTGTTAGAGCAAGAAGTTCAGCGTTACAAATACGTAGGCCATAGATCTAAAAAGAAATAAAGATAACTGTAGAAAACTGTACAAATCACATGGAAAGAAGAGGGGAGGACAAAATTTGGATTTTGTTTCAATTCTTAAGTTAAATTACTTAAAAACTGAAGTTAGCCTGACTGCTATCAAACCACACTGACACCTCATTACATAATTTTTTTTTTTTTTTACATAGTGACTCTCCAGTATAATTAACCCATAGAGAGAGTGAGTCATAACTGGACAGAAATAATTACAGAAGTGAGACTGAGACAAGTTCAGACATGCCTCAGCTAAGCCCTGCCCAGGAGGTCCTGACGTATCTTTGAGGTAACGCCCACAAGATTCGAAGGCCAAATTATTTATAATACAATATCTATATATTTGTATAAAACCAAAAATTGTACATAGACACATTAAACAACAGCATATCCATCAACTATATGGTAAATAAAAGGAAAAGAGGCCTATCTACTGACGGTTAGCTCATAGCTGTGTGGAGTTCTCACACCATGCTAACACTTTAAAATGGTTAGAAGCACTGTGGACTTTTATGAAGGCTCCTTTCAGGTTGAGAAAGAGCACTGGCATCATCGTCCTCTTTAAATAGAAATATTCCCTCATTATTCGACTACAAACTTACACACAACATGAAAACCCTTATGTGTCCGAGTAGTAACAATAAAATATATTTACAATAAACCAATGGCAACTCAGACAATACATTTAAACGTATTCAATTAAATAACAGAACTAAACTTTATAATGAATAAATATATTTCGTATTCACTTTCAATTAAGAGTCGGTACGTTGAAACTCTAGCTATATCAGATATAACCACATTTATTTGGAGTATCAACAATATGGGTATGAATTCATTTAAAAAAAAACGTTAAATTGGCTGGTGTTTTTATAAAGTTGGCTTTGTGTATTTTATTTTTTTCCATTACGAAAACTGTGTTAATCCAACATGGCCTCGTTGAAAGACTTCTCCTTAAAAGGCTGAAGTTAGCGGTAGCAGGCTAGATAGCTAACTGATTTAGCTTCATCAATTTAGATACTCAATAAACTTCAGGACAAGCCGCCAAACACAAAAGTTTCTTACCTTTGGAGTTTGTGCTGCGATTCCCGCTTGATCCATGATTACAACGATATCGATTATGTGATTTTCTTTCCTTGAAGAGTGAATAGGTGGCTAGCCGCCGAGCTAACGTTAGCACGTTCCGGAGGGGGCAGATTTGGCAACTAAAATGTCCTGAAAATGAGACAAACGACAAAGTCCCGCGATTTGACACGTACACACAACTGTTGTTTAAACTTCAGGAAATATAAAAACGTAATTCACGAGACGGTTACTAAGGATTTTTTAAATAAGATAAAGGTCGGAAGGTGGTAGAGAAGATTTCAGTCAAGAGTCTCCTAGCTGAGTGGACTTTAACACAAAAAGGAAACACGTCAGTGTTCGAGGAGCCTACAGTACACCTTCACAATAAAAGCCCTCACGCTGTTATCAAGATGGGTTTTTGTTGTTTTTTATTAAATCATGTACATATAATATATTTTATAAACACAAAACTTCCATAATATATATATATATATATATATATATATATATATATATATATATATATACATAGAAAATAAATAATAATAAAGAAGGAAATAAAGGAAAAGAAAGAAAAAGTATGAAAAGCAGTATAGATCCAGAATAAGGTATCATCGCTTCATATGAGTTTATCAAAAACATTGTGCGTTTTAATTACCTTTTCATTCTAAAGGCCTCTTACTGTGGTGTCATATTGTTGTATTTCTTGATAGAAAACTTAAAAATACAGTTTGGAGTCCGTCCACCCCTTCTTGTGTATGTGGATTTTTCTGAATAAAAATATTTGTGCAAAACAACAATAACAATAATGATAATAATTCACCTGGTACTTTCAAGACATATGAAAATGTCTTTATCCTGAAATTGAGTTGCTTGTCCATGTCATCAAGTTTTTTTTATAACTTGGGAACGATTAGGCTATTCAATTAACTGACTGTGGTGGAGAGAGTACTCAGATAAAGTAAAAGTAGCCTACTTGTGCCACACTATGAAAATACTCCGTTTGAATTAAAAATCCTGCATCCTCCAGACCAGAACCAAAAACCTATTTTAAAAATAGTTTACAGTTGTATTTCTATCAATCGTTTCAGCTGTACACCCTATTTATTAACTGTTTTTATGTTTTGTTTGCAAAAATATTAATTTGAAAAGTCAGTAAAGTAATAATTAGGTGGAGAATAGTACAATGTTTCTTTCTAAGATGTAGTTCATGATAAGAAAATAAAGTACAAGCACCTCAAATTTACTTACAATACTTGAATACATTTTCTTTGTTACATGTTAATAAATTATTTAACCTGACAGGAAATTATTTTTAATAAAAATGTATTTAGAAAAATGTATGCTCTATTATGTTATCTTCATTGTTGCAGTTGTTGTCAGGAACATAACCCAAATAGTAATAGTGACCTATATATAATTTTAAAATAAATATATAACGACTTTTTTGATTGGGAGTGGGAAAGATAAGTATTTTTTTTTTTTTTTAAAGGGCAACAACAGAGCAAGAAACAGATCAGGTAAGGATATAAAATAAGTGGAGAGTAAAAAAAATAACTACAACATGCATCAAGATTCGCAAAAACAAACAATCAATATATTTAAATTAAATTAAGTTAGCATTTACACATATAAAATAGCCTTAAAATGTGAAGTAAAAAGAATTGAAGTAATAAACGGAGTCAAAATGCAGCGTATAATAATAGAATTTATTATGTATTGAGCTGACTTCCTGTAGCCTAATATATATTTGCGCGTACCCGCGTGGGCACACCAGCCACTGCGTGTGCGCGTACAACCTACAATCTGTCCAGGTTTTGTCGTGAACGCGCATGGCCGTCAGCTGCTGTCACAGACAGGAGTGTGCAGGTAGGTCAAGTTACACCGCGTTAATAGAAAAACGACCGGAAACGAGCAGAGTATGTCTTTAAAATAGAAGCGTGGATTTTGTGGGCCACATAAATCATACCAAATGTCTTATTAGAATCAAAACACTACTAACATAATCATATGTCTGGTTGAAATGCAGTCTAGTATGTAATATAAAAGCGTTACTTTTGTGTTGGTAACTTGATAGGTTCAACGGTCAGTTAATACAACAAACTCAGTGTTATATTAGCATTAAGTAGTTTAATGCTAATTTCAGTGGGTGTCAGAGTAAACTAGTTAGTGTATCCTGATGTTGACTATAAGATTTTTTAAATATCCTAATGTTTATACAACAAAAATGTTAACATCTTTGTATGTGTTCACACTTACTTGGACAATAAAGCTGATTCTGACTTGACTGCTGACAAAATCAAATGTAGTTTTGAAAGTGTTGACCGGAAGTCTCGCTCTTTATTTTGAAACCTTGATTGTTTCAGAGCATCCTGACGTCTTCTCTGAGCACAAAGTGAAAACGCATCTCAGTGAGATGATCCCGCTCCGTCCTCCTCACGCGTTCCAAAGCCCGCACGGATCCACAAGGACACGCTTTAACCACCTCTGACGCATTCAGGGACTGTTCGTTTTTTATTTTCCTCCGGAGTCCTTCGTTTTGTAATTGGACGGAAATCTGTCTCTCTCTTTTTTTTGTCCGCGGGATACCGATGGCCACCACCACCACCATCCCCAGCATCAGCACCACCACCGGAGGGCCGTCGGGCCAGCCAGGACGGCCGGGATTCAACCAGCACACCTAGCAGGTCGCCACACTGTCTCTATTCTAACGGATTTCTATTTAAAATATCACTAAAACACACATAGGAGACATAAATGTGCTCACTTTTGAAGGATGCTCTTATATTTCTGCATCCTTGTGAGGACATTTGGTGAGGATACACACACGCACACACTGCCTACATATCACGGGGGTGACTTTAATCATTACACTGACCTGACAGGAATGTGGATATTTGGATCAATCTAACATTAAATATAAACAATGTCTTCCGATACTGTGTACAATGAGAGCAACACTCAGGCAGCTCAGAGGCTTTTATTTGTCTTTGTGTTTAATCTGCAGGATGGAAATGTAAAATAGAGCCCTGTGGGACCTTCAAGTGTCTGTTTTTTTTTTTTTTTTTTTTTTCATGATGCTGTCTCAGTGGACAGATTGGACGACATCTGACACAATTAATGTGAACAGCAGATGGGGATGAGTTGGGGGTGGGGGGTGTTTAGTGAGGGGGTGGGCAGGGGGGTCATTAGAGTTAAAGATAACCTTTATTGATCCCACTCATACATGGAACAGCAGGAGAAGTACAAAAACAGATGCAAAATAGCTAAAATGAGTAAAAATATATTCTATATTATAAACATGTATCATATAGAAAATTAAGTATATATTAAAAAAAAAAGACTTTATAGGCCTACATCAACTCAACTTTATTTTCAATTTGTGGGGTAAATTTGTGAAATAATTAGTGTAATTTTTAAAGTTATACCTAACTGACATGGGTTGGATTTTGGGGCTGTACATAATAATAATAATAATAATAATAATAATAATAATAACAATGATAATAATAATAATAATAATTATATATATATATATATATATATAACAACATTAAGTAATTTTTGGAATCTAGAGAAGGAGTAGCACAACATAGCCTAACTTCATTACTTCTTCATGCTCCTTTTTTGGGCATCTAAATATTTAACAATGCTTATTTATGTTGTTTATAAGAATGTTCATATTTAGAGTTTGCTATAGAATCATTGCTCATTTCATTTGCTATTCTTGTTTTGTTATTTTTATTTTTTTTTACATGTTCAAAATAAATAAATACAACTAAACTAAAACTATTTTGAACTCCCTGTTCAAATTTAAGCAAAATTGGAAAAAACAACACAAAAAAATAAAATGAAATAAAATAAACAATATGTTAATTCTAAACCATTTCCAGTCCTGGAAAACACTTTTTCAACTATTTTAACCCATTTTGACCCATGAAGCATTATTTTAGTCATTATCTTAAGCCAAAAAATAAAAACATTTGCTGCTTTGATGCTTCTTAAAAGAGAACATTTGATGCTTGTCTGTGTCATACACAATGATAAACTGGATAGCTTTGGATTTTTGGACTGTTGGTCAGATAAAACAGACCATAGAAGGACGTCACCTTGAGCTCCAGGAAATTACTGATTAGTTACTAATATTTCCTCTCTCCTGCAGGCTGAGGAGGCTCACATCAGACCCAGCTGCCTTAACTGACCTTTGACCTTCGACCAGTGCAGAACAGCAGGACTCATCATCATTATTATTATCATCACCTAGCCTCCTCATCATGATGCAGCAGAGAGTCGACTGATAAAATCTAAAAGATGACAGAGAGTAGGAGGAGGAGGGAGCCGAGAGACGCTGAGTGGGAACAAAATTAGGACAAAGAGGATGTGAATGTGACACTGACCTTTTCTTCATGTGCTGTTCATTAGCCCACGTTCTCTGTAACAAACTCAACATTTCAATCCAGCATCAAAAACCAAAAAACTTGCAGCTTCCTAACAATGTAGAGGAAGACGGCGGCAACGATTGTTGATTCACAAGCTGTCATTCTGAGTCACTGATTACCACAAAGATGACCACGATTGTTTCTTACTGATTAAATCTGGAGCTGAAATTGTTTCAGACAAGTTTTTATAAGTTTAAAAACAAAGACAGCAAATAAGATTGTGTTACAGATAAAAGGGCAAAGACAACCAAATCATCATCAATAAGATTGTACAACAAACTGTAGATACGCTGGAATAAAAGTGGGAAAAGAAATCAATCTACAGTTTGTAAAGAAACACACTTTTGGACGTCAGAAATCAAAGCAGAGTGAGAATCCACGATGACGCATCTACACGCAGGCCTGAGCTCAGAGACGACGGAGAAGGCTCGCTTAGAGCTGAATGAAAACCCAGACACTCTGCATCAGGACATCCAGCAGGTACACAGCTAATGCTAATAGCTAATGTTAACATCTTATTGTTGATACTACTGAAGATCTTTAAAAACACAAATATATGTAGTTCATGTTTAAACAAGAATAGCGCTTTGTGGTTGCATTCCTTCGCAAACCAGTCAAGTTGCAGTTACAATTTACATCCGTGTCTGCCCACTTTCCCAACAGGACATTACGACATGCCACACCACAGCAAAACTGCTCAGGAATGGTCTGAGGAACGAGACAAAGAGCCCAAGGCATTGACCTGGCTTCCAAATTCTTTGGATCCCGATCTGATCAAACATCTGTAAGATGTGTTGATACCCCACCTCACAACTTATGGGATGCCAGGCACCAAAGGACACCCTCCAGGGGTCCTGTGTTCATGCCTTGAAAGGTCAGAGCCAAATCAGGTCCAAGGAGGACCCACCATGGATCGGCGGTACCTATGGGATACCAGCACATTCCTCAGATGTTCGATCAGATTGGGATCTGGGGTATTTGAAGGCCAAGTTAATGCCTTGAGCTCTTTGTCCCATTCCTGGGGTCATTCCTGAGTAGTTTTTGTGGTGTGGCAGGGTGCATTGTCCTGCTGGGGGGCCACTGCCATCGGTCAGTGCCGTTGCCATGGTCTGCAATGGTGTTTGGGTGGGTGGAGCACGTCAAGTAGCATCCACATGAATGCCAGGACCCAAGGTTTGCCAGCAAAACACTGCATTGTAACAAGATGATCAGTGTTATTCACTTTACCTGCCAGTGGTTTTAATGTTTTGGCTGATTGGTATATATCTATATACATACATATATATACACATATACAGTACAGGCCAAAAGTTTGGACACACCTTCTCATTCAATGTGTTTTCTTTATTTTCATGACTATTTACATTGTAGATTCTCACTGAAGGCATCAAAACTATGAATGAACACATGTGGAGTTATGTACTTAACAAAAAAAGGTGAAATAACTGAAAACATGTTTTATATTCTTGTTTCTTCAAAATAGCCACCCTTTGCTCTGATTACTGCTTTGCACACGCTTGGCATTCTCTCCAAGAGCTTCAAGAGGTAGTCACCTGAAATGGTTTTCACTTCACAGGTGTGCCTTATCAAGGTTAATTAGTGGAATTTCTTGCTTTATCAATGGGGTTGGGACCATCAGTTGTGTTGTGCAGAAGTCAGGTTAATACACAGCCGACAGCCCTATTGGACAACTGTTAAAATTCATATTATGGCAAGAACCAATCAGCTAACTAAATAAAAACCAGTGGTCATCATTACTTTAAGAAATGAAGGTCAGTCAGTCCAGAAAATTGCAAAAACTTTAAATGTGTCCCCAAGTGAAGTCGCAAAAACCATCAAGCGCTACAACGAAACTGGCACACGTAAGGATAAGTTCATCCGAGTCACCAGCCTCAGAAATCGCAAGTTAACAGCAGCTCAGATCAGAGACCAGATGAATGCCACACAGAGTTCTAGCAGCAGACCCATCTCTAGAACAACTGTTAAGAGGAGACTGCGCGAATCAGGCCTTCATGGTCAAATAGCTGCTAGGAAACCACTGCTAAGGAGAGGCAACAAGCAGAAGAGATTTGTTTGGGCCAAGAAACACAAGGAATGGACATTAGACCAGTGGAAATCTGTGCTTTGGTCTGATGAGTCCAAATTTGAGATCTTTGGTTCCAACCGCCGTGTCTTTGTGAGATGCAGAAAAGGTGAACGGATAGATTCCACATGCCTGGTTCCCACCGTGAAGCATGGAGGAGGAGGTGTGATGGTGTGGGGGTGTTTTGCTGGTGACACTGTTGGGGATTTATTCAAAATTGAAGGCACACTGAACCAGCATGGCTACCACAGCATCCTGCAGCGACATGCCATCCCATCCGGTTTGCGTTTAGTTGGACCATCATTTATTTTTCAACAGGACAATGACCCCAAACACACCTTCAGGCTGTGTAAGGGCTATTTGACCAAGAAGGAGAGTGATGGAGTGCTGCGGCAGATGACCTGGCCTCCACAGTCACCGGATCTGAACCCAATCGAGATGGTTTGGGGTGAGCTGGACTGCAGAGTGAAGGCAAAGGGGCCAACAAGTGCTAAACACCTCTGGGAACTCCTTCAAGACTGTTGGAAAACCATTTCAGGTGACTACCTCTTGAAGCTCATCGAGAGAATGCCAAGAGTGTGCAAAGCAGTAATCAGAGCAAAGGGTGGCTATTTTGAAGAAACTAGAATATAAAACATGTTTTCAGTTATTTCACCTTTTTTTGTTAAGTACATAACTCCACATGTGTTCATTCATAGTTTTGATGCCTTCAGTGAGAATCTACAATGTAAATAGTCATGAAAATAAAGAAAACACATTGAATGAGAAGGTGTGTCCAAACTTTTGGCCTGTACTGTATATGTGTATATATATGTATGTATATAGATATATACCAATCAGCCAAAACATTAAAACCACTGGCAGGTAAAGTGAATAACACTGATCATCTTGTTACAATGCAGTGTTTTGCTGGCAAACCTTGGGTCATGGCATTCATGTGGATGCTACTTGATGTGCTCCACCCACCCAAACACCATTGCAGACCATGGCAACGGCACTGACCGATGGCAGTGGCCCCCCAGCAGGACAATGCACCCTGCCACACCACAAAAACTACTCAGGAATGACCCCAGGAATGGGACAAAGAGCTCAAGGCATTAACTTGGCCTTCAAATACCCCAGATCCCAATCTGATCGAACATCTGAGGAATGTGCTGGTATCCCATAGGTACCGCCGATCCATGGTGGGTCCTCCTTGGACCGGATTTGGCTCTGACCTTTCAAGGCATGAACACAGGACCCCTGGAGGGTGTCCTTTGGTGCCTGGCATCCCATAAGTTGTGAGGTGGGGTATCAACACATCTTACAGATGTTTGATCAGATCGGGATCCAAAGAATTTGGAGGCCAGGTCAATGCCTTGGGCTCTTTGTCTCGTTCCTCAGACCATTCCTGAGCAGTTTTGCTGTGGTGTGGCATGTCGTAATGTCCTGTTGGGGGGCCACTGTTACTGAGGAGTGCCGTTGCCATGGGGGGAGGGGTATCTGGTCTGCACTGGTGTTTAGGTGGGTGGAGCATGTCAGGTGGCATCCACGTGAATGTCAGAGCCCAAGGTTTTCCAACAGAATGTAAAAAGATGATTGATGTTGTTCACTTCACCTGTGGTTTTAATGTTTTGGCCAATTGGTGTATATACATATGTGTATGTGTGTGTGCGTGTGTGTGTGTGTGTGTGTGTGTGTGAAATTTTGTCATAATCAGCATATGAATTCTTGAGTTACGGCCAAAAACCACAGTGACATTTGACTGCCAAATTAAAATCAGTTCATTGTTAAGTCGAAATGAACGTTTGTGCAAAATCTGAGGAAATTCGCTGAAAAAGTTCTCGAAATATCATGTTCATGAACATGACACTGATGCAAGGTCACAGTGACCTTGACCTTTGATCATATATCCCCAAAATCAAGTGGTTTCATTATCAAGTCTAGTGGACATTTGTGCCAAATTCAAAGAAATAACTTCAAGGCATTCTTCAGATTTTACATTCATGAGAATGAGACAGACAAGGTCACAGTGACCTTGACCTCTGACCACAAAAATCTAGTTAGTTCATCCTTGAGCCCACGTGGACGTTTGTGCCAAATTTGAGGACATTCACTGAAGGTGTTCTTGTTTTCACAAGAATGGGACGAACAACTCGATAACACAATGTCTGTGTCCACTGTTGGTGCTGAGGCATAAACAGCTGGTCACTGTAGTTTTTAGCACAGGAGGACATAATGACTTTGTTGGGGACTATTTTCAGCCGTGGATCAATCCACGTCTGGTGCCCTAGTGAGTATTTGTGGCAGCAGAACAGTGTATATGTTTTTAACAACAATGGAGCTCTATGGCACAGAGGAAGAAGATGCATCGGGCTCTGATACACACACTGTACTTGTTAGGAGACACATTCACTGTTGGTTTGGGTAAACATGAAGAAAAATGTGGAATGTGACCAGACTTCCTAAACCAACCATAAGGAGCTGAGCATGGCTGGATTAAACTATTATTTGGCTTCTACAGACCCCCATCAGCTGCCCTTTGTATAATATGCATGTAATATGCATTTACCCTAATGTCACCACTAAGTTCCTATTAGTTTCAGTGCAAGCAGTGCTGCAATAACACTTTATTTTTGTTAGCTTTGATTTAAGTGGAAATAGACAAGTTTTTTGCTTTAACTTATTACTATGGGTCAAATGTCAGTTGCACAGTGTAATGGCTATAGAATAATAACACCATCTGTGTTTAGATTGGTTCCTTATTCGTCTGACTCACCTGATGTAGGCTGTTGCTATGAGCCTGCCATTGGCTAGATATTTAGGCCTACATCATTCTTCCATCCACTTTCTGCATGTTACCGTTTTCAAAATTCCTTTCACTATGGGAAATAACAACAACCTCTGAGCCACCAACATACATGCTGGGACTTGCAAGTTTTGACAAAGATTTGGATTGTGTGATAAGGCACAACTGCTTTTTTTTCTCGTGAATTGTTGTAAAGATTAAAAAAAAAAAACATCCTGTGAACGCACCTTGGAAAAGCTCCGTCTTGCAGGACTCTAATGTTCGATGTTAATCCATTCTCTGACATCCTTTTTTTGCGCCAATGTCTGATCTCAGACCGTCCTGATTCCCCAGCGGATCAGCAAACTTTCTGTTGCTGCTGTCAATGGAGCCGCTCTCCTCCTAAAGAGTCTACCAGTTAGCACGCGCTAACGCAGCAGCAGTGCTAACATCCAACACTGAGCTGTAAACAGTCCCAATAAAATCACACAGATGCAGAAACATCACAATTATATCATTAAACTTGTTAATAACTGTTAGGTAACGTGAGCCATGCTAACAGTTAGCCCTGTCACTGTGTGTGTTTTTCCCCAACACTTTTTTGCAAGGGCTCCATCACTGCATCCTGGGCTAAGTGCCACCCAGGACCATTATGATTGGTTTAGAAAAAACAAGAACAAGTCAAAGATTTTTTTTTCCCTATAGCAGAACGATTATTTTATTTTGAACCTTTCTCAAGCACTGAGGAGATAGGTCTGACTATGCAAGACTAGTTCCCTATAGACCTCACTTTAACTTTGCAATTCTATTTGCAACTGGGTACGATCTCCTGGGAAAATGAAGACTTCATTTACCACACAAAGGAACTGCATCAACCATTGCAAAGCCAAAACTGAAGGAGAATATTGCTTTTTTTTTGTCGTTGTAGCTTTCAGTAGCTATCCCTAGTTACCAAAGAGTATCAACTTAAGTTCTTTACTGTTACTGTCCTCAGTAGAGGAAAATGACAGATGGAGAAAAAACAAAAGTAACTGTGGAGAACAAAATGCAGTGTGTCCTGTGTTGTTGGTAGCTGCTTGGCTCTGGGGAAAACAGAAAGTGATCCAGATGTCTTTGCGACAGCAGCGCCAACAGTAGAACCAGTTAGAAATGCTAGGAGGGGGAAAGTTGAAAAATGGTCTGATTCCAATTCTTGAAGTTCTTAAAACTGGATTTTGACACAGGGTCCCTTTAAAAAAATCTCATAAACTAGGACCTGTCTTTGTTTATATTGTAGTTACAGTGGTGCAAATTCCCAAACAAATGAACAACTGGAAAAACACTCAGAGAGTGCAGACCTCCACAATAGTGAAAAATAATTTGTGTATCCGCCCCATGATTCGGATCTTTTCCTAAATGTACTGGGTTCTGCCTTGGGCAATGCTACACTTTTCCACCAAGTTTCACGAAAATTGGGCCAGTAGTCTTTCTGTATTTCTGCTGACGAACAAACCAAACTGAAAACAGTTACTCTGCTTGGTGCAGGTATTAACCAGTAATTGAATTACAAAAAACAAAGTGACATGCAGTACAGCTGGAGAGTTTGTGGCCCCAGGACAGTTCGATTGACTTAAAGCTGAGTCTGACAAACTGAATATGTCCCAATATGGCCACCATATAGAGGATTCGTCTTTTTGATTTAGATTATGATTAATTTTTCCCACCCTCAGGACAATCTTTACACTTTTTTTACTCAACTACCGGTAAGGTTGTTTAATTGGAAGAATTCCATGTCCTGATCATTTTAATTAGTCAGCTACGATATGTTTGTCTGATGGTAGAATTGTGTACCTGTTTTTAATCCGAGGTGAGGGACATGATTGTGACACGGCCGGACATCGGTTTTCTGCGGACAGACGATGACTTCATCCTCCGTTTCTTGAGAGCCAGAAAGTTTGACCAGGTGGAGACCTTCAGGCTGCTGGCCCAGTACTTCCAGTTCAGACAGCAGAACCTCGACATGTTCCAGAGCTTCAAGGTTGGTTTCTGTTTGAAGGAGAAACTGCACATCAAAACCCTGGAAACCAGATGAATCCAAAAGCTCATGTGTTATTTGATCCGGCAGATGCGTCTGGTCAACCCAATCGCTGGAAAAAATGTTGGATACGTTAATAATTTACATTTCGATAACGCTGTGGTTAATGTGTAGTTATGTTTAAACACAAACAAACTTGGTTATGGTTAAGGAAATATAATGGTTTGGCTTAAAATACCTGGTTTTGAGGGGTGCAATTGTGGCAGGAAAAGCAGTGATGTCTCTACAGAAAACAACCACTACTACATGCCGCTATCCCTGCTGGAAAAACAGCTAAGGGTCACTACAAAACACCCATGTTTGGTGTCTAAAAAGTTGCCGGAGGACTCAGCAATGACTCACTAAAAACCAACCTGTTTTGTTGTTTGTTGGTCTTGAACAGTGATCTGCAGCACAGTGATCTGCAGCACAGCAGGCGTTTTGCCGAGGTTCCATACCAGCCACCATCCCCTCCACGTCCTGATGACAAAGTCAGCTGATATACTATGTCTCTTTAGAACCGTTGCTATTATATGTATGAAATGTGCAAATGTAACAAATTTCTGGTTTGCAGAAACGTACAATGCCAACATTTTCTTCTGGTGACTGGTCTGGTCCGCCTCACATTCAGACACATTTCCAGCCTTCCAATCAGGACTATTTACCTAATATGTGATGTTTGTGAGACGATAGGCTTGTTCAAGATGAGCCAGGCCAGCGCAGTATCCATCACCGGCTTTGTCGCACAATGTATGTTTGTTAGATTTGATCCCAACCTGCTCTGATGCCGTGTACAGGTGGGCTACAATAACCTTATATGATCAAGGCAGACCCAGTTTTTAGAGTTAGGCATTGCAGATGCTCTCCACCAACTGCAAGACCCAGGAAATGATGGGAAACATCTGGCTGTCTCCTGATCAAAGAGATGATTGGCTCTTAGTTTTGACCACAAACACAATGTTTTGTAGAAGATCCTAATTTTCTGTGTTACTGTAATATTTAATTCTAGATTATAGACTGTTGGATGTTTGCAGTGAAGGTTTAATCTGTCAACCAACATCCTGTGTGCTTAATAATGATAATAATATTACGTAGTCTGCAAACTACAGGTAGAAACAGATGGATCTAAAAGGATGGGAATACTTCTGTGACTTTCTGTTTATACATAAAGCTGCTGGAGCAGCTGTTTGTTGATCCTTGACGATGACTGACAACTTGTGGAGTCTTTGTGCCTTATAAAAAAAAATTTGTGATGACGCCATTTTTGGCTTGTTCACTGTCATGCCAGAGACATGAGCATAAACGTACCATGTGCCGAGTTCTCTTATGTCAGAGGTCTGAGCTGGGAATGACATCACACCTGAGTTGACTGCAATCCAGTACAATAAGTTGGAAAACCAGGATGTTGTTAGTACTACCAATTCTATCATGTTTTTCTCCTTTGATTTCGTACGCATTTGTGCACCTGTTCTGAAAGTTAAGGGATACAGATGAAATAGAGCTGTACCACTGGAGATTGTGGGTGCAGTCTAGCGTGTAAGTGAGATACAACCATAAGAGACGATTAAGACATTTTAAAAATGGTGGAATGGAACAAATCAGCAATATTGTGAAAAGAATTCTCTGTCTGCATGTCATGATACATTAAATAGCCTCATAGACCAGTGCCACGTACAACACTGCCTCCATTGAAATGTGCATTATTTCAGCCTTCTCCATCTTTTGTTGTTGTGTGAAACTTTTGACTCTATTGCCATCTATCTGTATCTATGACAACATAAAGGATGCATGGAAGTATGAGGGCAGTGATGGATGGATCTATTTTCATACATAAAAGGAATATAAATGAGCCCTTCTGCTGTGTTTTTTTGCACATACATCGTAGCAACACGTCTACAGATAGAAGTAGAACAGGACTGTGTGGAAGACTCTTTCAGTGAGACACAAATAGACAGAGGTGCTACTTAATGTTATATTACTGCAGCTTTTTCTACTGTTGATACGCGGAGCAGCTATCTTATATTTTGAGGTGGGGTTTGGTGAGGTTGCTCCGACTTTCTTAGTCTGAAATCCGTCTTCAGGGGGTGTTCCAGTTGAAAGTCTGGGCATTTGGAAATTCTAATTCTGATGGAAGGCACCATTAGTAAAGAGGACCACTGTTGAAGCATTTTGCAAAACAACCAAGATGGCTGCAGCTGATGTGGAACTTTCTCTTGAAGCACCATTTTTGAATTCACTCATTCACAGACATATTGATGCTACACCATCATGGACCATCTCTACAGCTGTAGTCTGTTTAGTGTTTGTCACTCAGCACTACATCATGTTTTGTTGCTGACTGGTTGTCTGTCCAAGTGTGCCCAGATGCATTTTGGTCTATGGCCCTTGGTAACTAACTTACAACTGCAAATTGGCGTGGTGATGTCAGGTTGGCAGATTGAAGCTTTCGCTTTTGTAATAAGAGATTATCGTCCACTGTGTTCTCTTCAAGAAGTGCGTATTCTAGGTAGAACATGTTAGAACAGTCTTACCATCACAAGAGTTCTGAGAAATTAGGCCTTTTGTCTGTCAGTGTCCATCATTACAGTCCACGACCCTCTCACTGTTGCGTGTGTTAGGTGGACGACCCCGGTATCAAGCGAGCGTTAATGGACGGTTTTCCCGGTGTCCTGGAGACTCCAGACCAACATGGCCGAAAAATCCTCATCCTGTTTGCCTCCAACTGGGACCAGAGCAGGTATCAAACACACACACACACACACACACGCACACACACACTTGTCTCTATTGACTGAAAACAAAACAGAGCCTAACGAGTCATTTCTGTAGTTAAGACTCACAGCGTCACACTTTGCTTAGCCATTGATTAGCTGTTGATGGATACCTGATCACCTCCTCCTCCTCCTTCAGGAACTCCTTCACAGACATTCTGCGGGCGATCCTCCTCTCTCTGGAGGTTTTGATAGAGAACCCGGAGCTCCAGATCAATGGTTTCATCCTCATCATCGACTGGAGCAACTTCTCCTTTAAACAGGCTTCTAAGCTCACACCCAACATCCTCAAACTGGCCATCGAGGGCCTTCAGGTACAAAGACCCATCTGAAACTGGACTGACCTCTAATCTGACCCACCATTTACCATTAATTATTCTGATCCACTGATAATCCACTGTCGTCTTATGATGTCACTGAAGTATTTCAAATGTGCATATTCTCATTACATACTGTTTCTATCCTTGCTTCCTCTCCCCTCTATGCCCCTCGTCTCTTTCTTTCTCTCCTTGTCTCCTCTCCATGTTTACTTTTTGCTCCTTGTTTGCTCTCCTTGTCTCCTCATCTCTCTCTCTAGCTCCCCTTGTGTCATCTCCTTGTCTTCTTACCTCTGTCTTTCTTTCTCTTGTCTCTTCTCCTTGTTTTATTTTTGCTCCTTGTTTGCTCTCCTTGTCTCCTTATCTTTCTGTCTTTCTCTTCTTGTGTCCTCTTTTTTTCCCCATCTCTCTTTCCTTCTCTCCTTGTCTCCTCACCTCTTTCTTTTTCCCCTGGTCTACTCACCTCTTTCTTTTTTTTTATCTCCTTGTCTCCTTAGGACAGTTTTCCAGCTCGATTTGGAGGGATCCACTTTGTGAATCAGCCGTGGTATATTCACGCCATGTACACCATCATCAAACCTTTCCTCAAAGACAAGACCAGGAAAAGGGTGAAAACACACATTCACGCAAGCACACACGCACACACACGCACATTGCTATCCTGATTCCTCCTTTCTTTATTTTCCTTTCATCTCTGCTCTTCTATTTCCTTTGTCTTTTCTTTTTCTCCTCCTTTCCTTCTCCTATCATTTTCAATTCACCTATTCTCTTTTTCAACTATTGTCTTTTAATGTTTTAATTATTAACACCCTCCTATCCTCTTGTTTTTCCTCTCTTCCCCTCCACTTGTATCCTCTCCTGTTTCCATTCCACTCTATGTCTCCTCTCCTTGCTTCCTCCCTCTCTACATCTACATCTCCTTTCCTTTCTTCCTCTCCTTGTCTCATCTCCTCATTACCTCTCCTTTCTTCCTTGTTTCCCTCCTGTTCTGCCTTTCTCTGCTTGTCTTATCCCCCGTTACCTCTGCTTTTTTCCTTGTTTATCTCCTCTCCTCCCTTCATCTCCTTGTATCATCTCCTTGTTATCTCTGCTTTCTTCCTCGTTTCCCTCCTCGCCTCCCTTCATCTCCTTGTCTCATCTCCTTGTTATCTCTCCTCTCGGTTGTCCCTCTTGTCCCTTCCTGGCCTTGTTTCCTCTCATGTCCCCTAATTTTTTTATTTGCTCTCCTCTCCTTGCTTGCTCTTGTTGTTTCCTATCCCCTCCTTGTTCCATCTGCTTTCCCCACTTCCTCTCCTCCTCTTCTTGTCTCCTCTCATCTCCTTCGTTTCTCTCCACCTCTCCTTGCCTCCTCAGATCTTTCTCCATGGTAACAACCTGAACTCACTACACCAGCTCATCCAGCCTGAGTGTTTGCCGTCAGAGTTCGGAGGGACTCTTCCTCCTTACGATATGGGGATCTGGGCACGGACGCTGCTGGGACCCGACTACAATGACGAGACTGAGTACACGCTGACCTACGATGCACTGCATGTCAGGGAGAGCTGTGGAGGAGGAGGAGACAAGGAGATGATGAAGAGGTGAGGAGGGGTCCATCTGTTGGTGGAATATTGAATGAGATTAACAGGGAAATAAAAGACTGGTGACCACATGACAATAACGTATATTAAATTAAAAAAAAATGTCTTAATTCCTTTGGGCTCGAACATCTGTGTTTCCTCTCCTCTTTAATTCCATACCTGGAACATGTTTGTTTCAACTCAACTCACCAGTGTTTTATTCTTGAGTGTACATTTATAGTAAAAGTAGACTTACAGCGATCGTTATAAATTTTAAGTTAAATAATTTTTTAGTCATGCAGTCAGTTCTGTTCATAGACTAAAAAATTATTAAATGGAATAAAAATATACCCATTATTCTACAAATCAAGTAATCTACTAGCTGGACAATGCATCATGACAAAGTTGTAAACAGGGCTGTTTTTCTGACACCATGAAAAGCTGACAGGGAACATGTTACTGCACAGTTAATACTTTTACTTTAAGTACTTTATTTTCCTGATTAAATACTTTCAATTAAAGATCCAGTGTGTAGGATGTAGGGGAATGTATTGTCAGAAACAGAATATAATATAATAAGTATATTTTCTTTTGTGTATAATCACCTGAAAATAAGAATCATTGTGCCGTGGTTACCTTAGAATGAGATGTTTATATCTACTTAGGGAGCAGGTCCTCGTCTACAGAGATTGCCATGTTGTACTGCCATGTTTCTACAGTAGCCCACAACAGACAAACCAAATACAACAGATAGGGACAGCTGGGTCGTCATCGCCATTCTTGTGAATGTCAAGCATCCATGTTTTCACGGACATAGATGAGGACTGTAACTGCAACTTGAAGGGTTTGCAGAGGGGTACAACCATGAGGCAGTAATTCTAGTTTTACCACTTTGAATCACTGGGTCTATTTGTTTCAGAGAGGAAGAGACGTCTGCAGATAATTGGCTTTTAAAAAACAATCAAACAAACCTGAAAAGCACACATTGCTGGGCTAAGGGGCCATCTTTATCATGCCAAATTGCATCACAGAAACACTGATTTGTAACATGAAACATCTTTATTCAGTGTTTTCACAGGTTTAAATCACCTGGTCTGTTTGTTTAGGAGCAGAAGAGACCTCTGTGAGTAATTCAGCCCCCAGTAAAAACCTCCTGAAGAATGAACACTGAAGGAATTCTAAACTCTAAGTTTCAGCTGGATGTAATCTGCAGCCCGCACTGCTTGATGCCACTAAATCCCCCTAAATCTTACACACTGGACTTTCAAGTACTTTTTTGCTAATCAAATACTTTCACTTAAGTAACATTTTGAATGCAGGATTTTTTTCACAGTGTTGTATTAGTACTTTTACTGCAATAAAGGATCTGAGTACTTCTTCCACCAGTGGTTATCAGATATGTGTGTTTCAGGTCTCAGTCAGCGGTGGAACCAGGAACTCTCCGACAAACGGACAGAGAGACCAGCACACCACTACTCGCCCTGGACTGAACACACACACACACACACACATGTGCGCACACACACACACACACACACACACACACACCCTAGAGCCGTCGCACACGCAGATCTATCAGCACACATACATGTACAGATAACAGCAAACCAAACATTCACTTTGACACACACACCAGCTGTGTATTAAGCTGGTGGATTTGAACTCGCGTCCTTTTAGTCCTGTTGACCTGAACTCTGACAGTGACTGCACTTCTTGTATAGGACACACATGCACCCACACGCACACACACACACAAACAGTCTGTCCTGTCTCTGAGCCGTCTAATGCCTCCCAGCTGAGCCTCTCTCCAGCCAGCAGCAGCATCTGTCCTGATGTCCACGATGATACACAACACACTCTGAAGTGTGTGTTTGTGTGTCGTCTTCTGCTTCACATTTTGTTAATTCTGTCAGAAACAAACAGGAATGTATGATGAACACAACTGATCTGTTTCTGTGAGCCGAGTCATGAGTGGATGTGATGAAACTTTATTCAAACTGTAGAGAACAGACTGACAAAAACAACAATGAAACAAAAAATTAAGAAACGTTTAAAGCAGGTTGCACCAACAAGGATTCAATCAAAGTTTTTAAAATTCTGGTTAAATATGATTGACCCGCATTTAAATGTTAAACCAGATAGTAATAGTCCACAAATTTTCAAATACTCTGCCTTTTATGTTACACCAACAATATTAAAGATGTTCAGTTTCAGAAACGAGCATCTTTCCACCAAACTCCACTCACTTTTTGTTTAATTTTGGTGAAATATGTCAAATACATCTTTGCAGTTGTTTTTAAATGTATTATGTTTTTAAAATGTTCTGTCTTAGAAACAAGAATCTTTTCACCAAACTCTACATACTTTAAATTTTAGTGAAATATGTCTACACAATGTTATAGTTGTGTTAAGATGTTCAGTTATAGAAACAAGCATCTCTCTACTAAACTCCAGTCACTTTTTTAAATTTAGTAAAATATGTCAATATATTTGTACAGATTTTGTATTTCATAAATCTTATCACTCATTTATTTGTTTTACTTCTATTTGGGGTGTTATCATGCTCTAAGTTTTGAAACTACAGCTCCCATGATGCTTTAGGGGCGGTAAACAGGAAAAATAATATTGCTTTGGAGCTACATCTTAAGGGCCTTTTTTCTGAAAAACATTTTGGCAACTTGTCTTCATTAAAATTATGCCGAATTATCTGTTAGCCGCTCCTGTTTGCAGTGTACCAATGGATGTACAGACAGCTACCACTGGATTACTTTGATAGTGAAGAAAACTCAAGAACTTGATGATTCCTAGGCAAAGTCTGCAGCTCTTAAGAGCTTCTTATGTCCCTGGTTTTCCTCGCAGATTTATGGATGTTTATTGTGTTAAATTGTCAAATTGACACCATTGAAAGTATGCTGAATTACCTTTTAGCAGCTCCTGTTTGCAGTGTAGACATGGCTGTAGACACAACTATCACGGATTACTTTGATAGGAAAACTTAAAAACGTGAGGATTCTCAAGCAGGGTCTGCATTTTTAAGGGCCTTCTTTTTTTCCATGATTTTTAAGCACATTTATGGATGTTTATTCACGATGGATATCAGTGAAAATAATATCCTCAGAAAGTTTAAGTCACATTGAATCTAAAAATACACCTTTCATGTCTGTGAGTTAAAATTTGACAGTTATGAGTATGTGAAGAAATGTGAGTTTTGACTTTCCTATGCTCCCTGCTTGCCTCTCAGTTTGAAAATCTCTGGAGTAGTCAATCAACAGAAAATTAAGCTCAAACAAATTTGATATATAATTAATTGCTGTAAGTCGATTACCAGGAAAAAAGTTTCTCTAAATCTAAGAATTTCCAACTGAAGAAGAATGTAAGAATTTTCTATTTTTTTTCTGGGTTTTACATCACCGAAAAACTGAATGTGTTTGAGGTTTAAACTGTTGACATTTGAGGTCTTCAGTTTAGACTCTCAAACGTTTTGGATGTTTTTGACATTTTATAGACTAAATAATTAATTGGCCAATCCCAAAGTATTTTTCAAAATTAATTAAAAGTTGCAGCTCTACATATAGCTGTATTAGTGGAACAAACTCAGTTTAATGATTCAAACCAGGTGAATATTGGGTTTAAATTCATCAGATGGTTAATCTCGTTTAATTTAGGTTTAAATTTAGAATGATAACATAAATCATGTTTTATTCCAAGATTAAAGATAATCCTTGTTGGTGAAATTTAGCCTTAAATGTTTAAAAGAGGATTTATCTTCAGTATTTTCTGAGCTGTGAATCTAGAATCTAAAGTTAGTTTCAGGGCGGCTCTGACATGGCGACTCCATCAGAACTCCAACATCTTTATACTTGCTGGATTTTTTTCCTCAGAATACTTTGAATTTAACTGACTTTTAATGTCCTGAAACCTGAAAGGGAAATAAAGTCAATGGAGGAGGAAACATTTCCACATCAGTTATCAGAGGAAGGAAGTACAACACAAAAAAGAAACTTCACTTTGGTAGAATAATTTCACCTTTATTCTTTCAACAACAAAAACCAAATCAACTTTGCACAAGCATTTCAAAATAAAAGTACTGCACATGTCACCACAAATCTGCAGACCGGACCACAAGCATGAAAACGTATGTTCTACCAGAGTGAAATATTTCTTTCTGAGTGAAGTGAAGAAACCACAGGATGCCAAATTATCACCTTTAACCTCGACTGCAGTGAAGGGAAAGATTGTTTTTATTGAATCTAACTCATTATTATGAAGATTGTATATTATTGTTATAAGTATTATTACACTGCAAAAAAGTGACACACTTGGCTGAACTCATCATGAGATATTTAAAGTCTAATTATCTTTCATTTCTGCTTTTGTTATTTTAATCTCTGTCAGTAACTAGAAAATCTCAAAGCAACTCATTGAACATCATGTTTGCACGTTGATAATTTCACTTTAAAAATATCTTGATATAATATGGATTATTTGTAAAATAAAAAGGCCAAGTTTGTCATGACTTTTTGCAGTGTGTTTGACTCATCATCAGGGCTACACTGAGCAGTGATTTGATCTCCACTCGACTGTAATGTAATGTATTTCCTTTCAATGAATGTATAGAAGTAAACATTTACACCAACATGACCATGCTGTTTCATTTAATGGAGGGGATTTTATTTTTCAAAGGACAGATATTTTTTTTCTAAATATAGTGAAACTTTTACTCTCTCACTTTGTTGTAAAATTTAAAGTACAGCTGTTTACTTTCCTGCAGTGAAAGAAAAAAACTGCAGGTGATCCTGAGTAAATATATACACAAGTATTATTATTGTCTTTTGCGAAACTTAGCTGATAGACAGACGAGGTCAAGAGAGAGAGAAGGCAAGGAGAAGAGAGGAAACAAGGAAAGGAAAGGAAACAAGGAGAAAAGAGGAAACAAGAATGGGGGCGTGAGCAGAAACAAGGAGAAAAGAGTAAGATATGAGAGGAGATGAGAGGAAAAGAAACAAAGAGGGATGACAGGAGGAGACATGGAGGAGAGAAGAAGCAAAGAGAAGAGAGAAATCAAGGAAAGGAAACAAGGAGAAAACAAGAGAGAAGAGGATAGGAGGGGAGGAACAAAGGGAGGAGTGTAGGAAGGAGGAGAGAAAACAAGACAAGGAGAGGAGAGGAGAGGAGAGGAGAATCAAAGATGAGAGGAAAACAAGGAAATGAAATAAAGCGAGGAGAGTAGGAGATGAGAGGAGATGAGGAGAGAAAAGGAAACAAGTAGAAGACAGGAAACATGGACAGGAAAAAAAGAAGGGGAGAAGAAGGGGAAAGAGAGGAGAGGAGACAAGGGGAGGAGAAGAAAGGAGGAGAGAACCAAGGGGAGGAGAGCAGAGGAGACAAGGAAACAAAATGCAGAGATGAGAGCAGGAGACGAGACGAAACAAGGTGAGAGAGGGGACAAAGAAAGGAGAAGAAATAAACAGAGGAAGAGACAAGGGGAGAAGAGGAGAGAAAAGGAGGAGAGGACAGTGGGGAGGAGAGAAGGCGAGACAAGGAGAAAAGAGGAGGGTAAAGGAAATTAGGACAGAAGACAAGGAGAGGGAACAATGAGAGCATCCACTGGTTATTTTAATATTTTAACCTTTGTGAAAAGTTTCACTCTCATTAGGAAACCATTAAAAAAAGAACCTGGAGGAGTCATGTAATGGGAAGAGGGTAGGAGCATCAGATTGGAGCTCTCGTACTGAAAAGACTATTTTGAACAGTTCAGTTACAGTTTAATACTGCTGAAATAGTGTGGCCAAAGGAATAATGTCATTGCGTGAACACCTGACCACTGATGGGTTTTACAACACAAATTTGGGAAAGTTCAGCTGGAATCAGGGACCTGCAGCGCTGACAAAATGGCGGAAGGCAAAAAAATAGATGCCTCGGATGGTGGAAATGGATGGAGACACTGAGGAGTTTGAATGTAGAAGGGGGAGAACACCAGAAAATAGAAAGAAAATGAAAATGGATGCATCGAGCCACAATGAGAGTGAACAGGAGAGAGACACTTACATGGTTGGAATGAAGATTTGGGGTTTGATGGAGGGGGCAGGAAGTGGAGCACTGTCAGAGAGACACACTGTGGCAAAATGGATCCAGAAGGAAGTGGGAAAAGTCAAGAAGGTTGATGTCAAACAATCCAGTTTAATAATCATAGAGTGTGTCTAAGGCACAGATGGAAAAGGCACTGAAAGTCGAAGTTTTGGGGGCTGGGATGGATGTGTATCCAATGGCATGTTTCCACCTGAAAAAGAAAGCCCCAATCAAAGGTGTTGTTGATGGGGTCTCACATAGAATGGAGGCTGGGAGATTTAATGAATGTAAAGGTGTAATGGACAGTTTCAGGATGAAGAAATTTGACAGCAAGATTCAGGAAAAGTTGGAGACTAAGTCCATTATGCTTTTGATTTGGAATACTTGTCAGATAGAGTGTTTTTGAATCATGTAGGTATCCAGTAGGCAGTTGTCCCCAAATCACTTCAGTGTAAGAACTGTTGGAAGTTTGGTCACAGTTTGTTTAGATGTAGACGGGATTTTGACAGATGTGGTAAATGTGGAGACAATAAATGTGAAGGATATTGTGTAAAAGAACCAGAGTGTATTCTTTGCAAAGGCGAGCATGCAGCATGGGAGGCAACCTGTCCGAAGAGAGTGAGGGAGGCAGAAATAATCAGAGCCAGAACAAAGGAAAGAAATAAACATAAGGAAGTAGGTAAGACAAGATATGTAAGACAGGAAGCTAAGGAGGACAAGTCAGCCAGGAAGTATGAGGAATAGTGTATGTGTAAAGACCAGATGATAATCAAGTTCGCAGACGACACAACAGTGGTGGGGCACAGACTGACTGTTGACTGGTGTGCAGACAACAACCTGTCTCAACATCAACAAGACAAAGGAGCTAATTACAGACTTCAGACAACATCAAGAAGAGCTCCTGCCACTGACAATAGGGGGAGAGGAGGTGCTCAACTTTAAATTCCAGGGTGTTCCTGTCAGCGAGGACCTCAAGTGGTCTGTCAACTCTGCTGCTCTGGTCAAGAAGGCCCAACAGACTTTATTTCCTCAGAACCCTGAGGAAGGCCCACCTCTCTGCCAGACTGCTAAAATCTTTCTACCATTGCACGGTACAAAGCATACTGACAAACTGCATCACTGTCTGGTATGCTCAGTAGCTGACAGAGCAGCACTGCAGGGGATCATAAAAACTGCACAGAAGATCATTGGTCTCCCACTGCCCCCCCTTGAGGACACCTACAGGTCTTGCTGCCACAGCAGACCCCCCAAAACACAACTAAGGACAGCACCCACCCCTTTCATGAACTGTTTGCAATATTGCCATCTGGAAGACGCTACAGAGCCATAAAGACTCGCACTTCCAGATTCAGAGACAGCTTCTATCCAACAGCTATCTACAAACTGAACTCCCACCCCGTTCCACACAGCCACTTTATCAACGACATTATTTTAATAACAAGCACATTGCACTTTGCTCTGTGTTTATGCCCTTAAATTTCACACTATATATGTGTTTTTGGAGTCAGATCAGTCACTACCTGCACTGATGATTCCTTACAGCAGTGCTCTTCAAACTGCTGTAAGGAATCATCAGTCACTACCTGCACTGATGATTCCTTACAGCAGTGCTCTTCAAACTGCTTGTGCCCAAGGCACACCGACAGGCAAGCCAAAATCTCAAGGCACACCTGTATCTACATCTGTGCACAGTAGCTTCTATAATGTGTGTTATCAGTCTTATCATGACATAAGACAATTAAAAAAAAAAAAAAAAGAAAAAAGATGACAGATTTATTACACTCTTCTAAATGTATTAAATGCAACTCAGAAGTTGGCATGCGTGCACATATGTTCTGGAAATGTGTAAAGATACAGAAATCTTGAGGATATGATTCGAAGCTATCACCTCTTCACTATACTCTAGCAGCCAAAGTGGATGATGTGAGACACAGCCATAACACTAAACTGATTGGGCTTGCACTTAGCAAGGAGGACTGTTCTCAAATCTTGGATCTTTAAGGACGTCCCTGCACTGGACGACTGGTATAAGGAGGTATGGAGAACTCTCCCTCTGGAAAAACTTACTTACACCCTTCATGATAACATTGAGGGATTTATCAAATTATGGCAACCAGTCTTGGACATGGTGGACCCCTCTGAACTGGACTTGGTTACATTTGATTAATAACACGCAGCAGACCACAGCATATCCTAGTAACTTCTATTTGTTGTGTTGGTGGTGATGGTTTTTATTTTGGATCATGATAGTAAGGTTGTTACTCCTGCTGTTTTTGTGTTTGGTCCACGGTGGTTCAGATGATGAAAAAAGTGGTTCTGTGAGTATCCAGAGATGGAGGTATTGTATATGACCAGTTATACACAAACAGGGACAAACATATACCGTTGCCTCTAAAACAATCTGGAATCCAAAGACACAAAAACACTCTTTTGTTTCGTGGTTGCAATTTTTTTCTGGATTTTTATTTATTTTTAATATAAATATAAAACATCTTTTATAACATTTTGTGTTTCCTTGTTCACTGTGCAAATGTGATGAAAAAGTGAAATTAAAAACTGAATAAACTGAAAGAAAATGCATAGTGGTAAAAGTTAAGGCTTCTTCTCTTGTTTCATAAACAGGGACAACATTTTTAAAACTGTGTGTGAGACATGTTAAAGTGTAATGACGGACATTCTGTTCTATCTTTTAGTGTTTCAACACTCATCAAACTCCAGAGAGCTGGTTTTGGTTTCTTTACATTTAGGAAAAGAAATAAGCTTGAAACAAACTTGAAAACGTGGTCTGAATTTCCAACACATTTCCAGATCTAGAAAATACATTTTGATATCTGAGGGGACCCTGAACCTGGTCCTAAAAGGGTTAAACAAGTACTGTGTGTTTGTGTTTTGGTAACAGGTTGTAAAGTCAGTAGTAACTTTTCATTTCCATCCTTTAGTCTGATGATTTTGATCCTTCAACAGACAATTATTTTGTAGTTAATCCACAAAATCAGTCCGTCGGTCAAAACGTGCCACGTGATTCTCCTCAGACTCAGGTAGTCAGTGTTTTTAGCAGTTAATCCACAGAGGAAGAATCAGCTGGTCCGACAAGTCTATCCAACTGTTTTTACAAGGTCTGTGCTGGTTCCTTGTCCTCGCTGAGTTTCCTGGTGGATCTAAATGGGGCTCAGAGTCTGGCGCTGGTACGCCGTCAGCTCAGGGTGCCACACGTCCACGATAAAGATGAGGCGGTAGCTGTCGGCTTCTTGCCAAACCTCATGCTCGAATGAGTCGTCGAAGATGAGGACTTTACCTTCCTCCCATTCCCTGTGACACAGCACACGAAGAAGAATGACTTGTTAGTAATTAGTAAGTTACGTCCACTACCAGAGATCCTTCTGTTTTTTTTTTGTTTTTTAAATGGAGGATGAAAAATGATATTAGAATTAATAAATAAATATAGAAATATAGAAATAAATACAGAAATAAACAAAAATAGATACAGGAATAAATAAGTAAAATAGTAAATAAACGCTTAGATCAATACAGAATATAAATGCATAAATCAAGAAAGAAATGCAGAGGTTAGGACCTTCTACCTTGTTGACATACAGACACAGAAACACATGAATAAGTATTTGTAGGTGAGCAAAAATGTAGAAATTAATTCAGATATTTACTTTTTCTAGTCCAGTTAATTCCCAACTTTTATTTATTAATGCATTTATCTATTCATTTCCATATTTTTCCATATTAATTTTTGTACAATTTAAAATACACAAAATGAAAAACATATCAAATGTGCAGTGCAGGGAGACGCAGGGAACCAAGCTGCATTATTTGTTACAAGATGTTAAAATGTAAATTCAAATTGAAACATTTATTTATTTGTTTATTTATGGGTTTATTTACATCTGTATTTATTTCAGCAATCATTTATTCTTTTATTTATTCCTGTATTTATTTATACATTTATTTATTTATGATATTTAAAGTAATTTTTTGTTCTCTATGAAATGCTGTTCATTTTAAGGCAATCAATTATACCTTTTCCTGCTATGATGAAAAAAATGTCTGCAATGTCATAAAGCAAATCAGGACTGCAGTGATGTCCATCCTATTTGGTTTGAATAAATACGACACATGCAGTGGTTGATGAGCTCAGCTGGTTAAAGTGTGGTGCTAATAACGCCAAGGTTACGGATTCAAACTCCATATAGGCCAAATGACTTTTAAAGTAGCGCTTTCACATTAAAATTTACCAAAGTTCAAAGAACTTGGAAAATCAATCATCACAACCACTAAATTTTCATCAATTAATTCTTGAGTCTAAGTGAATGTTGATGGCAAATTTGAAGAAATTCCCTCAAGGCGTTCTTGAGATATCGCATTCACAAGAATGATATGGACAAGCCGAAATCATACTGCCTCCCACCACGGTGGTTGCCAGTGCGGAGATAGAAAATATTCAGAATCTATTTCTGTGTAAAAATCTGAGAAGAGACGTTTAGAAGGATCCAGAACAAGCGACTGATGGTGTGGTGCTCATTAGGCCAAGGTTTCAGGTTCAATCCCCAAACAGACCAAACAGCTATTGAGGCAACTCAGCTTCTGAAGATGATTAAGGATGAAGAGGAGTCAATACCTGGTCTGGTCGGTGCAGCGGATCCTGCAGCCCTGTTTAGGGATGACGAGGCCGAGGTGCATCCTCAGTCTGCAGTTAGTGGGACCAGTGTGAGGCCACACATGAGTACCTGGCTGCATCACAGAGAACTTTATCTGAAAACAAACACACATAAACATACATATTAAAAAACATACGCAGATTAAAACAGATTATTAGTTATTTATAATTCTTATCTTTAGTGAACTGACTCCATAATCAGATCAGAGTTATTTTAAGATGTTTCCTGGTTCAGAGGGTAAAAGCCCAGATGTTATTTTAAATTCAGGCTGAGCGTTTTGGGATATTTTTAGCAATAAAATCCGTAAAATCAGCATATGGACACATCTAACTGCTCCACGGCAACAGCCCACAAACATGTTCATACTGTGCCAAATCAAACTGAAGAGGACCCTGATTATAACAAAACATCTGTTTCTGGAAGAAAAAATTTTTTTTGAAGAAACAACAAAAAAACCCATCCAGTCTATTTCTGTTGGGAAAGTTTTTCTGCGATACTATTAAAAGAAGAGATTAGAGTCCCCCTAGGTGAGATAAGAGACAACTTTATCTGGAGGGAAACAGTTGTGCAGCAGTTGCAGTAAAGAGTGCAAATAAAGCAAAGAATAGTGAGAGGAAACAAGGAGAGGAGACAAGGAGACTTGCCATTAAAGACATATCTAACCAAATGTTATGCTCAGTGATTGGATGTTTCTTGCTGAAAAGCACCTTGGGAGTCGTAGTTAATTCTGCTAAGTGTTTGGCAGTAACGCCTTACAGTAATAATATTACTTTTCCCAGTAAGGAGTAGTGTAACAAATCACTAATAAAATTTAAGCACCCTACTGAATTGAAATCTGACAATCAATCCAACATCCCTGCAGGTCAAACAGCAGCAAGCTAGTTTGGAAGATGGAGACGCTTAAATTCAGTGGCTGGAAATGTTCCCATTACTTTGATTTTGTCAGGAGGAAAGATGAAAAGAACATCATTGCTCCAGGTAGCAGCACTAAGGCCCTGTGTGTTTTTTCCCAGCTGAAAACACAAGGCGCTCCTCAGGAAACACTCAAATGAGAGCATTTGCGGTCTGCTGTGCACCTGAAAATACCTAGTGCTCCCGGTGCAACAAATTAGAAAAATATGGTGGCCTCAGGAAAAGGTGGGCACAGCCCTTAATGTGGTGTTCACAATACGAGTGACACAGCAATAGACTACAAGTCATTTTCAATAGAAGCCGGTGACATTAGGCTACAAACTGACACCTGACACTTGTCACTGCGGGCTGACGTGATGCACTACAAATCAAAGTTTAGCTGGTCATAACTTTTATCAGCGCTTCAATGACACAGTCAAGCTTCAAACAATCTTTTGTTTTTGTTTTTTTTACTTGTGGTACTGTTTAATTTAGCTTAGTTAGCTGATGCTATGCTAGCTTTATGTGTATTGCGGTGCACACAAGGCTGCAGTGGGGTGGCAAAATGTGATGTTAAACTGTGGCCTGGGACATTAAGCAAATGCAGACATTTTTTGGACCAAATACAAACTTTAGATAACGTTTGGTCAAGGTGCTTTGTGACAAATAGCAGACACACACTAGACCGTGACTACGTTATTGAGCGGTTGAGCAACAATTCAGCGACGATTCAGCAATAATGTAGCTGGTTACGCTGTTGCTGTGTTGCTCATAGTATGAACACAACATCAGACTCAAACTCAAACCTCCTGAAACACCTACTAGGACCTACAGCACAACAACCTGAAGCTTTAGGGAATACACCCCACCAAAGGTGAGCCCTCTGCAGCCGAGGCCGACTGTAGCACTACACTGGCTAACAACCTAAACTGGACTTCAATGGTGGACAGACAAAAAACTAATGAAGCATGCGGCTGGATAAGTGCTGGATGAAATGTTGCCTATGTCTATATCTGACTCTTGGGAAAATACCGGTCACAGGCAACAGAAGACCATGGACGTCACCTGGCCTGAGTAATGGCCAGTAAAAATGTTTTTACAGGTCAGATGACCTTTGACCTTTTGGATACAAAATGTCATCATTTTATTGTTTTATCCTATTAAACATTTCTGTCAAGTTTTGTCATTATTAGCATATAAATTCTTCAGTTATGGCCAAAAACATATTTTGTAAGGGCACACTGACCTTGCCCTTTGACCTTCAACCACCAAAATCTAACCAGTTCATTCTCCAGTCCAAGTGAATGTTTGTGCCATATTTGAAGAAATTCCCTTGAGGTGTTCTGGAGATATCGTGTCCAGAAAGATGGGACGGACATACATACGTATGTACATAGGGACAACCCAAAAACATAGTGCCTCCGGCCATGGCTACCCAGAAAAAATATACTTAGGACAATACAGTATACCTGTCAGTGTGTGTGTGAGTGTGTGTGTGTGACTGTGTGTACCTGTCCTCTCTTGCAGCCTGTAGCTTCAGGGTATCTCTCCAGCAGTGCACAGGTCTTTGGGACACCCTGACACCCATTTCCTACTTTCTTACCTAAAAACAAAACAAAAAAAAAAAAACACAAAATACTGTCAAACGTCCTTAATGCTGCAATTAACTTTCAAAATTGCATCATCAATGATTTTGCTGATCAATTATTCATTCAAAAAAAGTACAAAAATTTCTGAGAAGGCTTTTGTCCATTACAAAGACATTAACAAATCACATTTGAGAAACTGCAAACAGATCATTTTTTAATTATTTTTCTAGATATATGGTGAAAATATTATTATTTTTTTTTTCTTCTTTAAAAAAATCTTTTTTGTCGTCCTTCCGGTCTTGATTTATTTTCTGTTGACAACTAAAACTGTTTCAACCAAACAAACCTCATAAATACAATAATCACAGATTAACACCAGCACATATACACTTACAGTACAGTGTATATGTGTATATTACAGTGTGTACCTTGTTGCCAGATTGTATATTGGCCCCACTCTCCTTTCTCTCTCAGGTTCTCCTCCTCAGGTATGAACATTCCGGTGTTTTGGTCCATCACAGCCAGAGCCTCGTCCCTGATTGTCTTCCAGTTCCTCTCCAACGTCTAAATTAAAATATATACATATTAAAAACATGTCTTATATACACATACATATAAACACACACACACACTCTGACATACCTTGACCAGATCAGTGTATCCTGTCTCTTTAGGTGTCCACCAGGGCTGAGCCTTGAGTCCGTCCACGTTGTACAGAGATCTCTGCCACACTGAGGCAAAATGGCCGTGTTTGTGACCCAGCTCATACCAGTGATATGCCTGGAGGTAAAGAGAAAGACAGACAGACGGATGGATAATGTCATAATGCAAGACAATTATTACGAACCAACCAATGCTCTACGTATACAGTAAAGACTCTCATTTAATAGTTTAACAATTGTGCCAAAATCTACATGAGACTTGGACTGTATGGAGGATGAACACCACTCATTCCTTTACAAAACAGGAAGTGTAAAAATGTGGGGAGAGACATTCAGAAGAAACAAAAACTAAAAGCTTTGGTGGAAAAGTGCGAAGGCTCAAAAAGTAATTGCGGTGCTTGGTCATACACCACTAGTTTTTTTATAACCAGGCACCCACTGGGTGTGCTTCACTTTTCAGTTTAACTTGGACAGCTTTGAGAACAGACTGGCTGAACAGGTTTGCCAGTGCAGACATCTCTAATGATCTCTAAAGGCCCTCACACCAAGCCGACGGTCAGGCATTGGTCAAAGTTGGGCTGTTGGTGATCATCTGCTGCACTTGTCTGCACTTGTCAGCACTTGGCGTGGTGTGTCCCACACCGTTGGCCTTTGTCAGCTTTTTTTTGGCCGATTCCACATGTTATATCTGCACTGGCACACAGAGGCTCATTGGTGAATTAAATCGTTCTGATTGTCAGTTCAGCTCTGCGCATGAGAAGAGAAACGGAAGTGAGGAAAGTAAACAAAGAGCTGAAGTCAGGGAGTGAGACCAAAACAAACTTGTCACAATAGGTAAGATTATTTTTCTTTCTCCACTGAGCTCTTTCAGCAGAAACGTTTCCTGATGATTTTGTTATTGTTCACTGGTGTATGGTAAATATGCTCTGTTCTTTCAACATTTGATTGTGTTGTTAATGAGCTAACTGGCTAACTAGCGTCAAGACAGTCCTTCAGTTTCCCTTTTTTAATTAACAATTACTGACTACCACCATCTGCTAATGTGGAGTTATTTCCTCTCACACAGAGGTGCAGAACATATGTGCTGGTTGGCCGTCGGCTGTAGTCTTTGCGGAGTGTTCAACTGTAATTTTCTTGGGCCAGACATGTTGATGTTGCGTGACGCAGCAGGCCTTAATGACGACTCTTCACTGGGAGACCACAGGGACAGTCAAACGACCCTAAGTTATTGGCCACCAATCTGGGGAAAGAAGAGTTTTTTTTGCTGCAGGGTGTGAAAGAAAATGAGAGATTGCTGTGAAAGCTTCAAAACGGCCTCGTGTAAAGAGTGGTGATCAAGTAAACAAGGTGGAATAAAATATTACAGACTTTACGACTGTTGCCAGGCAGCCTACTTTTCTGGTAACGTTGTCCCAGTAGCACTCAATGACTTTCTGCTTATCCACGGAATGTTTAGTTCATATGCCCCCTGACCTTTCCGAGTATATGGTAAAGAACAATGTTTTGAGCATGAATGACTCTGTGTGTAAACAAAGCCAGTTCACCATCTATGGAGGCCTGTGCTCTGATGTCTCGCAGTAGTAAAAACAAAGCTTTAATTTGTAAAACATATGTTTGGAAATAAATGATGGATGTACCATACAGGTATTCATGACTTGTGTGTGTGTTTTTATTGTACTCACGCTTTTGTCTCCGACTCTCTGCAGAGCATCACCCAGGTGGAAATAAAAACGCCCGTCATCCGTCCCAGGTTCACCCGACTCCAACCCCTCCTGCAGACAGAGATATCAGCAGTGTTGTTGTATTAAGAGTGATGTGAGTTTGAGGGTTAAAACGTTTACTGATAAGAATCAGGTTAACCTCAAAGTCATGGTAACAGGCTCACAGATGTGTCATTTTATACGGAGGACAAATAATGACTAGTGTCAATAAACAAACAAATAAATGTGTCAATAAATACGTTAATGAAAGTATAAATAAATGCTGGCAAAATGCATGTGTAAAAGCAAAATAAATGTTAAAATAAATATGGAAATAAACAGATTAATGCATAAATAAGCAACTAAAAGTTGATAATTAAACAGGACATAAATGAATGAATATCTTAAATTTATGTCTATATTTTTGTACAACTACATTTATCTATTTTTGTACTTCTATGTTGTGTGTTAATGAGGTAGGAGGTCCAAATATCTGCATTTATTTATTTATTTATAAATTTTTTGATTTCTGTATTTATTTAGACATTCATTTTTTTATTTATTTACTGACACTTGTGTCTTTTTCATCATCCATAATTTCAATCAAGTTTTAAGTTCTTTACTGTCATATGCAAAACAACCAAAAAACAGCAGTCCTCGGCAATGAAAGTTTTTGTTCTCAGGCTACCTCCAACAATGCTCATGGAATATGAACAAAAAGAAAAACATAAAAGTAAAAATGAGAATCTAAGATAAAAATAAAAAAATAGTGCAGAAGTTAAAATATAGGCCTAAATGTATATAAAAAACAGAATAAAATATATATTACTGTGGTGGACGAAAATATGCATGTAAACTGATGTGTATGCAGGTAAAAACAGGAAGTAAAAGTAATATAAAGTAGTATAAAAGTGGGTTTACTTGCACTTTATTAACCAGGTTACTGTCAGCTCTTTGCAGAAATGTGATTTCTTACCTTAGTTAAGCTCTACTGACAAACTCAATAAAAAGTCAGGAGTCAGGGGTTTGCATCACTCTCATACACCTAAAATCAGTAAGACATTACACAGGCAGTTCAAAGGTGGAGAATATCACGCCATTATGCTGACTTGCCATACTGTATATAAGGTACGATCACAGAATGGGAGGACAAAGTGTTTTGGCTTTTAAGCCTCCACAGGAGCGCCAGAACAGTGTCTGTATGAACAGGACAGCTGGCAGGACGGGTGTTTTGATGACGTGTTTTGTGTGCAACTCACAGCAGGAGATTTATAAAGAAGCTAGAAGCAGTTAGCAGCTAACTCAAAGAAGAAGAACAGCAGCTTAAATTTCCACAAATTAGGAAAACAATTATGTCCGGGAGCTCCTTACCCTCTGAGCAGAGGATGAGATCAGCCACCATATAACAGGGATGGTAAATTGTTGGCATGCTGTTGCCACGTTATGCCACTGTTATTGCTTTGAAAGAGCTGCTGACGCGCATGTTACATGTCACACTAGAGGCTAGTGCTGTTGTGTATAAACATCATGCCCATCACGCCTCTTTTGATTCCGCGATGCTGGTATGCTGTCTATAATCACACACTGGAGCAACATGGCGCCGCCATCATTTGATTCTGTGTAAAAATGCAATGGAGGCTTAGAGAAGGGACTTATTAGCTGCTCTACAGTGCAATCCCTGGGTAAGAAGGGCTAGTGTTCCAAAATAAGAGGAAGAATTTGATTTATAGTCACCTGGTCTCTTTTGGCCATGTGAATATGCTAACCTCACAAGTATACATATGAACATTCAAATGTGCACGTGAGTGTGTTTACCTTCAGGTATGGTATACTCTCTGCTATCTTGTTCTCTGACTTCAGGATGAAGCCGTAATGAACTTTAGCAAAGCCGTCACCGGGGGCAACTGCTAGAACCTGCAGGTACAGATAACCAATCAGAGACCAAGAGAAAGACAGGTGTAGAGCACCACTCACCTCCTACAAACTCCTGTCTCTTTAAAATAACACAATGAACAGACAGGTGTGTTTGGTAAAGCTATCAGCACACACACATACCTCCTCATAGACCTTCTTGGCGCCCTTGTTGTCTCCTAGCAACAAGTGGGCAACGCCCAGTTCATTCTTCAGACTGATGTCTTCCGGAAAGATCTGAACCAGCCTCTCCAGAGTCGCCAGAGACCCGCGCATCCGACCTGACAGGGACAATAATGTATGAGTGAGTTCAGCTTTTCATGTAAAATTACAGTCTAAAAACATAGTCCTAAAATTGTTATCAGTACTATTATACTTAATTATATTATTTTAGATCATACTAGATTATAATTCTGAGTCTGTTACCTATATGGATGACAGGCAAGTATATTTATATGTCATGTTTCAGCAACAAGGTAATTCAAAGTGAGGAGGAAGAAGAGGAAATGAGGAGAGGAGACAAAGAGAGAAGAGGAGAGGAAACAAGAAGGAGAGACAACAAGAGAAGAGAAGAGGAAGCAAGGTAAACAGAAATGTGTTGATGCTTTTTTTTAAGAGGAGAGGTTACAAGAGAGGAAAGGAGGAGAAACAAACCTCACACTTCAAACATCTGCAGGTGATAACAACAGCATACACAGATTTCTGAGAGATCATTGTGTCATGGCTGCTTAACTCAGCTGGATATAGCACGGCACTAATAAGGCCAAGATTGTGGGTTCAATCTCAAACAGCTTTTAAGTCAATGCTCACTCACTTTGCTCACAATAAAGTCGGGAGTGTCTTCGAATAACTTTGTAACTTCGTAAGAGAGGTCTTTGTAGTTAGCAGTAGTGTCTGTATCAGTAGTCGTAGTAGCTGTGGTATCAGTATTCGTGTTACCTAGGAACTGCTGTCTCTCAGCTCGTCTCTTCAACGCGGCTCTCAGGAGGTCAGGGGTCACATCAGGGAGCTCAGCAGCCTCTCGGTAACTGTTGATGGCTTTCTGCAGCATGTCGTTGCTCCGCAGCTTCTCAGCCAGGTCGTCCTCTGTCTGTCAACACGTTAGTTTGATGCGGTGTCAGTGCAGTACTGTCACCTTGTACTGTAGCATTGTGCAGTACTATTGTGTGCAGTACCTGGGCTTTTCCGTAGCGAGCACGGGGGCTCTGTGGATGCTGCTGCACCAGAGTCTCAAACGCTCTCAGCGCCTCCTCCAGCTTCCCCTGGTAGAGAAAGAACAGGTAGATAAAGACATTAATGACGCAATACATGCATTAAATATATACATTATATACATTGCCTAATTTTAAACAATCACTAGGATAATTTTATAAAAAGAAATTAAATATTTTAAGAGTAATGTACGATCTCTGGATAGCAATACAAGCTAAATGTACAGAGGATGCAGGTTTATGTGTTTTTGTAGTATGGAGGACAAAAAATGACACAAGTATCAATAGATAAATAAATAAATTTAAGTATACTTAAAATAATATGTAAATAACAGAATAAGTAAATGCTGAAATTAAAAAGAAAATTAATAAATGTAAATATATGTATTTGTTGATTCATTCTTTTATTTATGCATTTTTTAATATATATTTATTTCAGCATTAATTAATTTTGTATTTAATTATTCATTACCATATTTATTATACATTTTACTCTCCTATTTATTTATTCTTGTATTTATTCATGCATGTATTAATTTCCAAATTAATTCATTTATTGCCATATCTGTTTACAAATTGCATTCCCATATTTATTTATGTTTGTATTTATTCTTTTATTTTCATATTTCAAATATTCATATATTTTATCAATTTATAAATTTTATTCCCGTATTTATTGACTATGGTTTAAATTAATTTATTTCTATATTTACTTATTTATTTCTGTATTTTTTCATAAATTTTATTTTTATATTTGTTTATTTCTGTATTTATTCATACATTTATTTATTTATGTTTTTATTCATTTATTCCCATATTTAAAAAAAAAAAACATTCCCATATTTATTTACACATTTTTTATCCTCCTATATATATATATATATATATATATATATATATATATTCTTTATTCCTGTAATTAGTCATACATTTACTAATTTATTTATTTAATGATACTTGTGTAATTTTTTTTGTCCTCCACACTACAGGAGTCTGTGTAATGTCTGTACCTTCTTGCGAAGCTTTTCTGCAGCGTCAATTTCTGCTTTAATGGTTTTATCGAACTTATTCAACAGTTTTGGTTTCTTCTTCTTTGCTGCAGGAAAGAGAAGAGGATAAAAGAAAAGAAAATTAAAGTGTGAGAGGAAATGCAACAACTTCACACTGTTCATGTGTTTGTTTAAAATCCTCATCAGTTTTTACCTTTTTCTTTGAGCTGCTCCTCAGGCTGTTTCTCTGTTGTTGCTGTGACACAAGAGAGGATACTCACTTCAACATTTTAATATTTAGCATGTTCAGAGGTGGATAAGGATTTGTCTTGGCAACATGAGTAAAAAGAGAAAGGAGGGAGGGATCATCACTGTGTCACAAGAGCAAAGTAGATGTTTTAAAATTTGTGTTCAGACATTCACCAGCAGCACCACAGTTCATCAGTACAAGAAAGTTTGTTAATAAACGTACCTGACAAGTTCAACATTCAAATAAGAATTAGGACACTAGAGATAGGTATAAAACATCAGGTGGAACATGTACAACAAAGATTATTGTAACATCAAGCATGCCTCAGCTGTCACAGGGCTGGTTAGCTCAGTCGGCTCCAACATGATGCTAATAATGCTTAAATCAGAGGTTCAATCCCTGCACCTGGTGAGCAGCATCTGTATGACCACTCACCAAACTAGCAGTGCTGTTACAAGTCACTGTATTTCTGTAGTAACATACTTTAACTTCAGTGAAGTTTACTGCAGTAAAGAAATCTGAGTACATCCCATAACTATAAATTATGAACCTTGATGGTACAAAGTGGTAAAACTGTCATCTCACTACTGGCCACTAGATGGTGGTGCTTTACTGCTGCACTTGGTTTAAGTTGTCTTTGACCATCTTGACAAAAAGCCAGTGTATTTGTCTGTGTGTGTGTGTGTGTGTGTGTGTGTGTGTGTATGTGCGTGTGTGTGCGCTCTCACTCTCAGCCTCGGCCTGTCTGGGTGTTTCACTCTGTGGTTCTGGTTCTACTGGTGGTTCAGACTGGTTCTGTGCTTCCACAACTGGCTCTGACAGACAGAAACATAACACGTTTATGAAGTTGATGACTTCTCCATAACTTTCAGGAATAAAGTCAGGACATAAAACACTACTTCCTCAAATATCTGCTGATTTCTGTTGTGTTTTTCCAGAGAACCATCCTCTGAATTCCTCTTAGGTGACTCATTAACATTCATTGAATACACTCCTCAAAGCAACGTGTTGTTTCAGGAACTTAGAATCCCAAACTGATTGTAAAAACTGAGTGAGGAGCTGGATGGAGAGATGGACACACAGCACAAGCATCATTTTCTAGATTTCCTGAACTCTATCTAAAAGGCAACACTGACCCAAAATTAAGACTCTAAACTGAGGCCATGTACCTGCTTCCTGTGTGAATTTGGAGCTTGTCAAGTATTGTGCAGACTCCGCTATAGAACAAATAGAAAAACATCAATGATTCAGATTGGTGTCATTATCACACACAACACACGTCATACCAGGTGTTATCAGAATAAACATTGATATCAGTGATAATGTTTACATCCAGAGCTGTAGAGTTGTAAAAGTTTTATCTCTTTTTGTCACAGTGTTAGCCCTTTGATTTTGCTGCCGGTCAGATAAAACTGAAGTTTTGAAGTTTTGGAAAATATATGTTTTGCTTTCTTGCCAAGACTTAAATTAGAAGATTAATATTACTCTCATGTCTGTAGGATCGATATGAAGCTACAGCCAGCAACTGGTTAGCTTAGCTTAGCATAAAAACTGGAAACGGGGAAAAAGCTAGCTCTGTCCAAAAGTAACAACATCCACCTACCACCACTTTCAAAGCTCACTGATTAATATATGTAAAAACACAAAAACAAAACTGAAGTGTATCAACATGTTGGTCCAGAAATAGAGACAGTCACTCCTTGTCTCCCCTTAGAGATAACATTTATTATTTCTATATTTTTATTATTTGCACTTTTTCCCACTTTGTCCTGCAACTGCTGCACAACAATTCTGCTGTGCAAAGGAAAAAGCCCTTAACTTCATTTTGAATCAACTGTGACTTTTTTGTCATTTTTGGAAGAATAAAGATCTGCTCTATTACATGGACAAATGTCCTCTGTCTCCTGTGTTGTGTCTTGGTGAAAATACTGGGTTGTGTTTAATTTAAACTACCAAAAATTCTGGAATAACCAAGGCAAAATCCTGTAACTTCACTTAAGGTTATCTGGCTTTGTTTACCCAGGCATGAAGTTACTGTGTTTATAGCTTGCAATTTTGAGGGTTGGGAAAAATAATAGTGTAAAGTCTTAATTCAAAATCACAGTGTGTAGAATTTAGGGGAATATATAACTAGCTAACTGCTTTATTCAGTGTTTCTTACTGGTGTAAATCACTAGGTCTGTTTATGTTGGAGAGGAAGAGACCTCTGTGGATAATTCTGCTCCCAGTAAATTTCAGCTGGTTGTAATCTGCAGTCCTGACCGCCAGATGCTATTAAATATCTGTAAATCTTACACTCTGGACCTTTTACACAATAATTACTTTACCAAATTTGTTCCTAATGATGTGGGTTGGTAATATAATTTTGAGTCATTTTTCTCAGTTGTACACTCTGGCGAGTGAAGGTCCATTGCCTTGAACAGCAGAATTTCCCTTGGTATAAATAAAGGTTGATCTAATCTCTAAACTGTTGTTTTTTCATCTAATTCTCAGCAGCTCTTTAACAAACTACAATGAACAAAATAACACCAAAGTTAAAACAAATAAATCATATCAAATATGACTATACTAAGCCAAAAATGATCACAGACTCAACTGAATTAAACTGAGCCAAACAAAACTCGGACAGTGTGTTTGACTGACCTACACTCTCCTCTGGGAGCGGCTCCTCCACCAGAACTGCAACAGGAAACACAGTAGTACATTTACTCAGATAGTTCAGAACAAATTTGAGGTACTTGTACTTTACTTGAGTCTTTTGTTTTTGTTCTGCTATATACTTCTATGCCACTACATTCATCTAACAGCTTTAGTTACTTTACAAGTTAAAATTTTTGTCCATGAAACATGAAAATGTGAAAGCTGATACAAAGAGTCATTTGACATAACATTCACAAACTTCTCCCTTGAGTAATGTTAATATTTGTTAGTGATAATGTTGAGGTTAAACAAAATTGTGAAGGTGTCACTTTGAGCTCTGGCTCATTGTTTCTCACTGTTTTTACAAACCGAATAATCAATTAATGGAGAAATTAATGAGCAGATTAATCCATAATGAAAATAATCATTAGTTTATAGTTCAGCATGAGCTACACCTCAACCGACTGCAACAGTAAAATCCTGCTTTTACATTAATATATGAGTCCCAATCATCTAATAAGGTCATATATGATGGTATAACAGTCACAAGAGACAGTTCGATACTTTTAACTTTAACTACATTTTACTGATTATACTGACTTGTGTTTTCTGATAGAGCAAGGACTTTTACTTGTTATACTGTGGTATTAGTACTTTTACTGCAGCAAAGATCTGAATACTTCCTCCTCCACTGACCAGTACTGCTCTTAATAAAAGAACAATACTTCTGTAGTTACTACAGCCTCTACTACAGATAGTTCTGCTGCTGGTTCTATGCCACTATTGTAGTTTAAGATCCAGTGTGAAAGCTTAGGGGGATTAAGTGGCATCTAGTGGTGAGGACTGCGAAGTGAAACCAACTGAAACTTCTCGTGGTCAGAATTCCTTCATTGTTGATTGTTCAGGAGGTTTTTACCAGGAGCTTCATTATCCACAGAGCTCTCTTCCTCTTTAAAACATACAGACCAGGTGATTAAAGCCAGTTAAAACCACTGACTAAACAGTTTCACCACAGAAATGCAGTGTTTTTCCGACAGTGCTCATTGTGGAAGGGCTGCTAACTATGGTGGCAGGCGCTATAGAGCCAGTGTTTGGTTTGTCCATTCTGGGCTACTGTAGAAACACGGCGGTGCAACATGGCGCACTCGGACCTGCACCTTATGTAGATATGAATGACTCATTCTAAGTAAAGAAGCAAAAATATTCTAATTTTCAGGTGATTATACACTAAAGATACTCATTATATTCCATTTCTGCCAATATATCCCCCTAAATCCTACACACTGGACCTTTAATAAATCACATCCTGTTGTTCAATATCTCACCTCCAGTTGTGTCGATGGTTTCAGCTTGATCCTCTGAAACAAAGAAATAAAAAGTCAACACAACTTGAGAAAATGATTGGAAAAACTACAGCTTTAAGTAAAGGCAGAGGATAGAAGACGAGACTCACCGTAAGGATGCTGGCTGTCTCGAGGATCATCTGCAACAGACACGTAGATGTACAAGTAATAGGTGTGAGTACTTTTACTTTAAGTACTTCAACTACATTTAGCTGCGTATACTTACTAGGGATGGGTATGATGATGTTATGTAATTTCCATATTCATATGTACTCACATTAAATTATTATCGAGTACTTAAATGCTTGCACAGAAAAAAAAACAAACTAGAATTACAGCACCGTGGTTGTATGCCTCCATGCACTAACCACGTTTCTCTTACAGTTTACATCCATGTCTGTGAAAATGGATGCTTCGCACACATCTATACAATCGGCACAGTTTCAAGATTAGAGTCACCAATTCAGTATCTGACCAAATGTCTCCCCTTCTATTCCTGAGATATGAAGCTGAGTAATGGTCAGAAAAGTGTTTTATGCAGAACATTATGATGTCACAGTGAGATATGAGCACTAAAAACTAATGAGTTCATCATGAAATCCAATTGGACATTTGTGCCAAATTTGAAGAAATTCCCTTGGGGGGTTCTTGAGATGTCGTGTTCACAAGCATGGGACAGTCATACATACGAACGGACATACAGGCGTATGGATAACCTGAAAACATGATGCCTCCAGCCATGGCTATCGCTGGCATGGAGGCATAGGAAAAAGAGAAGGAAAGAAAGAAAGAAAAAAAAAAGAAAAATCTAACGCAATAATAGAGTCCTAAAAAAGCAGTTGGGGTCAGTTTTAGCCTACCTTTCTGAGTTGCACAGACTGTAGAGATTAGCTTCCATACATAGCTTTAACACATAGCTTGTACTGCACATTTATTTTATCTATTTTATCGAAATACTTCCAAACGTCACTCTTGTGCCTGAGGGGTTTACCATAAAGCAAGTTTAGTGTCTTGGTGAGGTACGTTGTGCCTAAAGCCAGAGTTTTACATCTTACGAAGGTGGCTCTCTTTTAACCGGGATAGATCACCATGGTTACTTATGCAGCAGAACATAACTCTGCTTGAAATCGGCTGAAAGGGCCTTATATCGCTCCTTTGAGTAGCATGGCTCAGCAGTCAGTGTCAATCAATGAACGACACAGATTGTCAGCTGAGGGGAAACATTATAAATTCACTTCATTCAACTAGTGGAGCAGTAACAATAATAACAGAATGTTAGTCATTCTATTTCTATGGCCACAACGTTATATACACGCCCCCACGTGAGCCTAATACCAGGCTCACACTACATGACATTTCTGTCCGTTCCAATGGTCACTTTGTCAGATTACGCGATTGTGGAAGCATAAAATCATGCCATGACTTGGCCGACAGACATGACAGACTACACGATGGTCCAGTCCAATCATCCCCGGTCGACTTTCACGATGTGTGTGATGTCATCGGGTAATTCTTGTCCTACTTTTATTACTATTACTATTATTTCAGTCATTGTGGCTGTTCATGTCTCAGCCAAACTGTTACTGTAGTAATATAAAAAGTGCCACAAGATGGCAGGAGCTTCATTTGAAGTACAGCATGTAAACTATGCAAGTCACTGAATCCTCCACAGCAAGTTCCTGCTAATATCTCAAAATATACGCCTTTTTAGAAAATGAAGGGATTCTCTCAACTGAAGTTAAAGGAGAAGTCCAGTATTTTGCACTTTGAGCCCCATTCCTGGGTTGTTTATGATGAAACAGAGTGGTTAAGACCAAAATCTTTACGATTGCTCCTTCTCTGAGAATTTGACCTTCCCCTGCCTGGATTAACAATGCTGTCTATGGCCATGTGTAAATCTGTCCTAAAACCACCTTAAACGTTTGTTTTCAAAGCCATGAAACTCACCAAGTGGTCAGTGGTGGGCTTTCAGTGTTATACAGATACAAGAAGTGTTGAGTTTGAAATGACAACGCGACGCTTTAACTTTATCAAGGCAAACAAGAGTGGATAAAAGGTAAAAATATAAAAATACAGAGATCACATGAACAACTGAATATGTTCATGTTCTCTGGTCAATCTGTCCATGCTGGCTCTAAAAGAAGGCTTCTATAAAATCTCAGGCAGCATACAGTTAACCATATCATTCATCAGGATGATGTTTATATGCATATGAAATGCCATATTATTCCTTTAAACCCAATAACTTTATCACTTTGTATAAGGTTTTATGTTTGGTCCTGATTTGCTGAAGTCCGTTTTACATTGGTGGTATAATACAGCTGATAGAACAGATTGGAATATTGATTAGTCTATTGGCATTTATCATAGATAATAGCCCACCTTCAATCAGTAGAACTAATTTCACTTTGATCTGCCCCAAAACTAAAGTGATTTCCATGTCTCCCTACGTATGGGACAGCCTCAGTATATGTAAATGCAGGTGATTTATAAATTTTAAAAGTCAACTGACGTGCTGAACGCGCACAGTATATCCCTAATGCATACATACTTTTACTTGAGTAAGTATCTAAATACAGGACTTTGATGTGTAGTGGAGTATTGTCACAGTGTGGTATTAGTACTTTTACTGCAGTAATGAATACTTCCAATACTGGAAAGTAGAGAAGAGTGTGTTTCACTAACCTGGCACAAAGTCATCTTCCACAAATGGAGGGAGAGGGACAGCAGCTGAAGATACATAAACACAAACACACGTTCTTTACACCAGGCATGTCCATGTCCCAGGGGCTAACTGTGGCCTGCGTATCCATTTTAAACCGCATGTGGCTTGTTTCTCAAAATTGCCATAAACAATACACAATATTTGTTAATCGAGCAATATTACTTCCTAATTTTTTTGTTCACCTCATGATGTTAGGACTATCATACAGTTTGCAGACAAGCAAAAAGTAGAAACTTTGGTTTGGTTTGATTTTATTTGGATCTCTTTTAGCCATTGGCTAATCTTCCAAGAGTCCACATCAAGATTAAAAACAATTAAACATACAGTAAATCATAATACTTAAACATACAATCATATACATATATAAATTTACACGCACACGCACACACACACACACACACACACACACACACACACACAGATATATACATCATACAGTAATGTAATGAGTAATAATTAGTCCTGCAGCAGATAAACATGAAGTCAGGGAGCAGACTCAAGTGATGTTAAAGACTGAGTAAAGCTGAGACTGAAATGTTGATGATTCAACATGCAGACATCCAAACGCGGTGTGCACAACAACAACAGCCACTACACTAACTGCAGGACCAACCTTGGATATCAGACTCCACATCATGAGATCTAGAGACTGGATCAGACACAGACAGGTAATAATAATGTTACCTTTGTGACATCATCATGTCAGCTGATCACAGTGAGGGCAGGCAGCAGGTAACGTGTGCATTCAGACATCACAGGCAAAGTGTTTAGCATCATTTAAAGACTGTGCCATAAATAAAAGTCTCTGCTATAGCAACAATGTGGCCATAAGTATGTAGACAACTGAACATCTACCAGTCTCCTCTCTTGGTTTGAGTCTTTCCGGGATTTGATCCCATTACGACAGCAGAGCATCAGTGAGGTCCAACACTGGTGTTGGTGAAAGGAAGGGGTGAGGTCAAGTTCTTCCACACCAGACTGAGAGAATTATTTTTATGGAGCTAATTTGTGCTCATAAAGGGTCCAAAAAGTTATAAGCACACTGCTTTCTTTATATCTAAATTATCACTGTGCACTGAAGCTTTAAGATTTCTCTTCATGCCCAGAATCAGAATTGAGTTTATTGCAAAGTAAGTTTTCACACAAAAGGAATCTGCTTTGGTATTTTGGTGGATAACAATAAACAAAGTGAGAGAGAATAAAAATAAAGAATCTTAAATTTAAAACAGAATTTTCTGTCACAATGGATTTCCATTAACGCACATATTTTGAACTACCCCCCCCCCCCCCCCCGTGCGTTTTAAATTTTCTCTGTACTTTATACTGCAAACTTTTGCACATTCTTTTTATAATATTTTGCATGTTCCTGTACAAAACTGTACAGCTCTTCATTTTAAAATGGATGTATTGGAGATTTAATTTTTCGTATATTTATTATCCTTAATAAATTACTTAAGTATCAATAAATAAATAAATGAATAAATGAACAATACAGAAATACATAAATAAATTAATAATTTAAATTATACATATATAAATACAGTAAATATATAAATACAGTAAATATAAAAATAAATACATACATAAATAAATAAATACAGAAATAAAAAATAAATAATAAATGAACACTTTTATAAATAGATGCAGGGATTGATAAGTTCTTACAGAAATAAATAAATAAAGGTATAAATAAATACAGAAAAAATAAATGCATAAAAAATATAGGAATAAATAAATGTAAGAACAAATATGGAAATAAACAAACAAATAAATAAATATAGTAAAAAATTGATTTCTGCATTTTTGTACAACTACATTTATTTATTTCTGTTTTTCTGTGTCTGTCTGTTAATGAAGATAGAAGTTCCTGTTTATACTTACGTATTTATTTATTCATTTCTGAACTTATTTCAGTATTTACTTATTGTTTATATATTTCTGTATTTGTTTTTATTTATTTTATGTTTTTTTTAAAATATTTTATAATTCACCATATCTTTTTTTTAAATCTTTCTTGTGTGTTGTAAAACTTGCTTTTATCTTTCATTTTTTCCTACTATGTTTATTGTTTTGCACAAAAAACACAGCAGGAAATGCTTTGTATGTGAAAACCAATCATGGCAAATTAACCCGATGCTCATTTTTCCAATAAAAATCAGAAGCAAAATAATGGGATCAGGACCAGCCCAGGAGAACAGACTCAAAACGAAAGGACACTTAAGTATTTGGACACAAGGTGTCCACATAGTTTTGGCCATATAGTGTACAAGCAAATAATCTGAAGCACAACCAGGAGGAAAAAAGTGGCATTCAAACATCACAGCTGCTCACACAGCCTCTAAATATACACCCAGTTTAGCTGCTGCTCTTCTGCTTCATCAGTTAGTACAAACTATATTTTTTTCACTCATTGTTGGTTGTCATTTGACAAACTACCTACCTTCATCATCATCGAGGTGGACAGGCAACGGGCCACTATCTGAAACTGACAAACAACAGTCTGAATTCAAGCAGTACCTGTAGACAGTTAACAATGTTCTGATTAAAATAAACAAAGGTGACAAAGCAGATATTTTTTAATGTAAAATTTAGTTTTTTTCCCCACAAAATCACTCTAAGATCACCTAGAGCAAAATGTAAACACAGTTCTTCATTATCAATAATCTAAATATTATTGTACCATTAAGCAGTTTTTCTAGGCCAGTGTCTCTCAATGTAAACACTGATTTGATTGCAGTAAATAAATGCATAAATAAATAAATACAGAAAAATAATTCAACTCAAAAATAATTACAGGAATAAATACATATATACGTTAATAAATAAACAACAATTATTATTTTTCCATGAAGCAGGCTTTCTAAGCTGGTGACTCTTAATGTAAACACTGACCGTTTGGTTATAGAAATATAAACAAATGAATATGGTCATGATTAGGTTGGACATCAATCAATCAGTACTGATTCCATTAAAAATTACTATTTGGTACACTGCTGAGAGGTAAGGAGGAACAATAATTATATCAGCATTGATTTTTTTTTTTTTTTTAAAGTTAAATTACGTAATTAGTATATATATTGAAATATATACACCAAACACACCTGTCTCCTCCGTTGGGGTTTCGGATGACATGACCTTGGATGGCTCCACCCCCTGTAGCTCTGCAGCTTGCTGACTGGCCACTTCAGCCAAACGTTCACTGGTTTCTTTGGTTTTTAAAACCAAAAAAGGAGAGGGGACCCCATGCAGACAAGATATAAATATAATACATTCAATTAAAAATATGTGAACTTAAAATTTGGATTGTTCATAACTTGTCATAACTTGTTAGCTGTAATTAATGATTGCTGGAATTATATCAATTGATCTCTTGTTTTTGTATAAAAAGTGTGTAACTTTGTTGGCTTTAAAATGCCTTGAAATATAAAAAATTACACGTCAATGTAATAATGCCCCACTTAATTCCCTCAAATGAAGTTTTAAAGACAGACTAAATGAATGCTTTCTTGATAAATTATCTGAGCAATGAATTTTGGCTGCGGTTAGCTCAAGTGGTAAAAATGGGTCACTCATTATTTGCACAGTTGTTGGTTCAGTCCGCAGGACACTGAAACCCTATTGGTCTCAGTGGTAAGACCAGCAGCGCCACCACCATCAGTGAGTAGGAGTCCTAAGGCAGGTTCTTTAGTATAAAAAAACACTAGATCAATACACTTAATGTACTAATGGACAATGGTAAGAGAAGTACTCAGGTATTTTCCTTTAGTAAAAGTAACAATTCTACAGAGCATTAATACTCTGTTACAAGATAAAGTCCTGCATCTTAAATTTTAGGCAAAAGTAGGAAAATGTTTCAGCATCAATATTTACTTAGAGGAGCAGTGTGTAAGATTTGAGGAGATTTAGTGGCATCTAGACCAGCTAAAACTCTCCTGGGTAGAATTCCTTCGGTGTTTATCTTTCAGGAGGTTTTTTACCAGGAGCAGAATTATCCACAGAGGTATCTTCCTCTGCAGAGCAAACGAACCAGATGATTTAAACCAGTAAAGATACTGAATAAAGCAGTTTTACATTTAAAAAAATCTGTGCTTTTCAGATGCTTCTCCACACCAATGGGGCTTCAAACTATGGTGGCTGACATGAAAACCCTGAATGTCTCTATCTAGAGTCAGTGTCTGGTTTGTCTGTTCTGGGCTACTGTAGAAACATGGTGGGGCAACATGGCCATCTCTTTAGATGAAGACCTGCTCCCTATGTAGATATAAACAGCTCATTCTGAGATAAAAAAAAACAAAAAAAAAAAAACACAACAATTCTAATTTTCAGGTGATTATACACATTAGAAAACACATTTATTATATTATATTCCATTTCTGCCAATATATTCCCTTAAATGCCACACACTAGACCTTTTAAGTACAAAAAGGAAAAGTGCTCATTATGCATTTATATAGCTTGTGAATTCCCCCATTTTAATATCATATTTTTTTGTTGATTGTATTTTTATTTTATATATAGATTATAAGATAAGTTATTAAGTACAGTCTTTCCCTCTGAAATGTTTTGTAATAGAAGCAGAAAGTAGCAGAAAATGGAAATAATCAAGCTAAGTACAAGTACCTTAAAACAGTATAGTACTTGAGTGAATGTACTTTGTTACTTTCCACCACTGCTAACAGACTGTTGGTTGTAAGCGTGAAAGTGAAGCAGGGTGGAGCTGATATAAAGCTTAGTGTGTTTGTGTGAAGCTGCTTTGTTGGTCTGACGCAGATCTGGGATCAGAGTTACGTTCAGCAGAGGTCAGGTGAGGCAAACATGCCCTCAGGGCTGAACTCACAGGTGGGAATGAGGTGAAACACTGACGGGGCGGTTTTCTCGGGTATCAGGTCAGTGTCAGCTCGTTTGTCTGAGAGACAACAGACTGCAGACTCAGGGGACTGCTGTCACTGTGTGTGTGTGTGTGTGTGTGTGTGTGTGTCCTCACCTGTTTTCTGCTCAGGTGAATCTCCCTCATGCTTTCTCTCTGCCACCTTCAGCCCTGTTCAGTGGTTCAAGTGAAAAAATCAGACACAATGCCACATGCACATGAACAAACACCTTCTTTTAAGAGTTTCTTCAAAAACAGTACTTCCTTAATTTGGAATGCATAGCTAAGTAAAAAACAAAATAACTAAATATACCAAAGTGCTCAGTGCATTAGTGGTAAATAAATAACTTTTCCTCAAACACCTAATCAAAAACAAGTAACCAAGCGGTTACTGGGACGAGCACTTAAAGGTGACAGAGAATGAGCCCTAGACTGTATATAAAGACAGACGACGTGTTCCTCTCACTCATCAAAAAATAAGACAAAATATCCCAGATACTGTTGCCACTATTTTGTGCTGGTGGTGTCATTTATTATTTTTAAATGTTTTTTTTTATTTATATATGTATGTATGTGTGTGTGTATGTGTGTATGTATGTATGTATGTGACATATGTGTGTATGTATGTATGTATATATGTATGTATATGTATATACATTCCTATATATGCATATATATTTCAATTTAACTTGATCTCTAGTGTTTCCTCATTATGTAGAAATAGCGCTTCCACAGTTCCTCAGTCCTTCAGTCCCTTGTCTCCTGTTTAAAGGATTTTTATTTATTTATTTATTTATTTTTTGTTTATTTATTTATTTATTTTTTTTACATCTGTTAATTACTTATGTAATCTTTGTTGTTGTTGCTGTTAAATTTCTGTTGTGTATGACATTTTATGTTCATGTAAAGCACTTTGTGATGCAATTTATTGTATGAAAAGTGCTATACAAATAAAGTTTGATTGATTGATTGATTGATAGATTTGAAGTGCACAAAAGAGGTGTCCTAAATAACCGTAAGTTACAGCACTGCTGTTGTGAGCTCAATTTTGATGGATAGTGTGTTTCTTAAGCTAGGCTATTTGCTGTTGGCTATATTGTCATTCACATCATATCACAATATAATACTTGGTTTCTGTTTAAAAAAAAAGCAACATTTATTACATTACAAGTAGGAAGATAACAAGTATGCTACTCACTCAAGTTATTACCTCTCCAGTCTGATCTCAAGCGCACCGTTAATATTTATGTGGTTTTTTTACATGAAGTAGGCCTAACAGAAGAGCATATTTAATGTCTTCAGTGTGGACAGAGAGTTTCAATGTTGTGTGATTTGATGTGATAGTCTGACACTCATTTGCTGTTGGGACACGGTGTCTTTATGTTCCACTCGGGAGCAGTGACACCATGTAGAATTCTGTATACTGGTCAGCTGTACTGTTCAATAGGAGCACTATTGGAATATATGTACTATCCAGTTATTTATAGTGTCACACTGTTGGAGTGTAGAGTGCACTTGAGGCAGAGATGGCGCAGCAGAACGTCAGACGCACTAAAAGTGAAACTTAACTGTTCATTGTGCTGGGTCTAAAAGTTTGCTTTCACTTGCAGCAGCTGTTCCTCTCATCCATCTATCTCATTTGATCAGCTCTAAATGGATCAACTCATCAATTATCCACCCTGCAAGTCATTAACTGCTGTTGAGGAAAAGACAGAACCCATGGAAGGCTCGACCTGTGCTGCCTTCACGGACTCACAAAAACCTCAGACTTTAGAGAGACGACACAGAGTGATACAAAGGGACACACAGGTATTCAAAAAATACCACTGGCTTCACTTTTGGGGAGCTGCCATATCGTCCATCTTTACATACAGTCTATGAAAAGTACACAAAAAAGCCAAAACTTAAGGCTTTGAAACATTTGACTTAATGTAACCTAATTCTAATTTGTGAAGTGAAAGAAAGAGTCGATACAAGAAAGTATATTTTTAGCTTTAAAAAACCCAAGTGCCAAACTTAGACAATGTTAATTAAAACAATGTAATTTTTCACTTAAGTAAAGAGCTGATGCAAAACTTTTTTTTAAACCTACAGTGTATTGGTTTAATCAAGAAGACATAAAAACAGCGTGAGAATGAAGGTTACAATATGCAGAAATTATTCACAACTGATGCTGGTTTACAGTGAAGTGTAACAGTGAATTTAAGAGAACAGTAGGTGTTCTAAATAAACCAATTCCTCAACCGAACATTCAGACTTCTCCACTTAGGGAGGAGAAGGAGGTCAGGAGTTACAGCAGCCTGATAATATTTCTCTGGAAGGAAACAAGAGCCAACGAGATGAAAACACAGAGTGAACAGAGGAGGAAGCTGTGGTGGAAGGAGATAGCGTTGAACAGAGAACGGAGGATGTGATGTTCATTACTCGTTTTTAACGCCTTAAAAGGGAGTTTACATACTGGGCTGCAAGAAATTAAATATGTTCTCCTTCTACACATAAGGCCACTTTCATATTTCAATTACACCAAGAAGGAAGAAAGAACATGTATCTCAATTTGAAAACCAATATTTATTTATCAAAGATTTTCTCACATTTTGAAGAAAAGGCAGAAGTATTTGAGTTGGTGCGAAGCACTTACAAATCAGGCCCTGTGCTCAAGGCATGAGGCCGCAAAAAGCAAAAGATGAACTGACTGTTTTGAAACTGCTGCAATCAAGTAAACTGATTTAGTTTTCAGCTTTCTTAGAGCCAATGGCTACAGTCAAAATGCTGACTAAGAAGTCACTACATGTCTCTACTGTACATATTAGTTATTACAGGTTTAGTAGATGTTTTAACTGCGAGTGCCCCTGAAATCAACATCCTTAACCAAGGATGGATTTTTTTTTTTTTACAAGATGCACTACAATACTCACTTTAAAGTGGAATCAGACTTTTTTTTTTGCTTTAACTTATCATTATGAAGGAAATGTTGATAGAACATCAGACATTTGTGTCAAATTGTCCTAATTAGCACATTAGTTCTTAAGTTTTCCCAAAAACATGTTTTGTTTGGTCACAGTGACCTTTGACTACTAAAACCTTTTCAGTTCATAGCAGAGTCCAAGTGGATGTTAATGGCAAGTTTAAAAAAAAAAAATTCCCTCAAGCTGTTTCCCAGATACTGCATTTACAAGGATGGCAAGGATGGATGGACGGATGGGCAAAGTTGTCTGTTTCCACTTTAACAAATGCTCATAACCTTAGTAGCTTAATGAAATTAACCTCCTACAAAAACTAGCATCAGACAAATATCAGAGCCAGAAACCAAGGAGCCAAGAAACTACCATAACTGACAAAAACATCTGAGTTAAAGACAGAAAAAAACATGAAAACACAACACAACAAATTAAATTCTCAAGTATAACTCTACGTATAAATTAATTCCTTAAGTGGGTTCTCAAAATTGAACCCTTCAGTGATTCCATTAATCCTTTTCAACTCTGACAAGGTTTTAAATGACACCAGATTCACACCTACTTGAATACAATCTGTCTGAACACATCTATGGTATCTGTGTCATGTAAGACGACACCTTCACCAAACTATTCCCCTTTATACAATTACATGCCACAGACTAATGGAAAATCTGTCAGAAAAAAGTGTGCTTTGAACAGTCAATGGTTATTAATTACATCAGTGTTTTTAAATAGTGAGTATTTTAAATATTGAGTATTTGATTTTTACCTTGACGTTTTTTGTTTTCCTTTGGTATTTTCTTCACTAAATGACCCATCACAGCACATTTTTATCAGACAACTCCTCCTGCTCCTACTCAGATTTATATGTTTCTTCACCAAAATAAAACTCACAACTAAAAACATTTTCTACAGTGACATCAACCCAACATGCAAACTGAGGCAAGACGCTTCTACTAGTTTGAAATAAATATTTCACATTTTCTTTTTTGCCCCTTTTACCTGCCCACTATCTTTTAGGATTTTCAAGATACCTTTCCAAAATTTTTATACCACAAACAACACAATGTTCAATTTGGAAAAGAGGAAAAAAAACACAAACCCTTACAACACTGCAGCAGCAAAATATCAGAACAATCACCATGATGTTACCACTGATACGAATGGCAGGTTCATATCACAGTGTACCTTTATTATTTTGACTCCTTTCAGAATATTTACTGAAAGGAACAGTGTGTAAGATTAAGGAGGGTGTAGTGGCATCTAATGGTGAGGACTGCAGATTGAAACCAGCTGAAACTTCTCCTGGTTAGAATTCCATTAGTGTTCATTGTTCAGGAGGTTTTTACAGGGAGTTTAATTATCCACAGAGCTCTCCTCCTCTCCTAAACAAACAGACCAGGTGATTCAGTAAAAACCCTGAATAATGAGGCACAATGTTACAAATCAGTGCATTCTGATGTTGACTGGCATGTCAGGGATGGACGTTACTCCAGCACCTGCTAAACTGTGCTCACCTTTTTTGTTTGATAACTTTAAATCCAGATGTTTAGGAGGTTAATTATTCATAGAGGTTCCTTCAAGGGTGTACGTTAGCCAGTATATACTGGCTTTTTGCTGGTATCACATGTAGTTGTCCAGCAGAGGAAAATATCAAAAGCCAAAATGTGGAGAGTTTGCGTACTATGATGGCTGACGCAAAAACAATTCTTGTTTTCAGGTGATTACACACTAAAGAAAACGTCCTTGTTATTTTATATTTCTGCCAATATATCCCCCTAAATCCTACACACTGAACCTTTAATAGGAAATATTTTTATGTGATCAAGGAAAGAGAAATAGTGATGTCACACTGTTGGGATAACAGTAAATGTCCGGTCCTCTAAAATTTCTTAATGTCCTTACTCTGTAAAATGAGTATTCACCAGCTTTGTCATGGAGAGAGATTACAGTTGAAGTATTTTACACATTATTTTTCATGCCCCTTGTCCATGCTTCCATTAAGCCTGCAGCCAATCAGAGCTCTAGCACCATTTGTAAGATAGTCACTTCCAGGGTGTCATTTTTTCTTCCCGCCCGCGGCCATCTTCTCCTCCACCACACTCTTCTCCCTCCTGACGGCTGACACACTTGCTCTGTCACTTCTCTCCTCGGCTGTTGGAGCTTTCGGCTGAGAAGCGTTTGGTTTCCTCTCGAGGAGCTCTTGTTTCTTCAGTTCTACCTTTGCCAGCCTCTCTGCCTCCATCTTGTCCCGAGCAGCCTTTTCTCTGGCGAGCCTCTGCCTCTCCATCAGCTCAGCCCTCTCACACTCCAACTTCTCCCTCGCTGCTCTCTCTTTTTCCATCCTTTCTTTCTCGAGTCTCATGTGTTCATTTCTTTCCTTTTCCCTGGCGATTCTTTCCCTCTCCATCCTCTCCCTCTCTTCTCTTGCTACCCTTTCCTTTTCTGCTCTGTCTCTCTCTAGTCTCTCCTTCTCCTGAGCAATTCTTGCCCTTTCCCTGGCAATGTGTTCCTGCTCCATCTTTTCCTTCTCTTTAGCTACTCTTTCTTTTTCTAATCTTTCCTTTTCTGCTCTCTCTTTTTCCCTGGCAATTCTCTCTCTTTCCTTAGCAATACGTTCTCTCTCAAGTCTTTCTTTCTCTGCTCGTTCTATGGCTATTCGTTCTTTCTCTTGCCTTTCCTTTTCAGCCCGCTCTCGCTCAATCCTCTCCTTCTCCCTTACTATTCTTTCTTTGTCCTTGGCAATGCGTTCCCTCTCCAGTCTTTCCTTTTCTGCCCTTTCTTTGGCTATTCGTTCCTTTTCTTGCAGCTCCTTCTCTCTGGCGATTCGCTCTCTTTCTCTGGCGATGCGCTCTCTCTCTAGCCGCTCTTTTTCTGCCCTTTCTCTGGCGATGCGCTCTCTCTCTAACCTTTCTTTTTCTGCCCTTTCTCTGGCGATGCGCTCTCTCTCTTGCCTTTCTTTTTCTGCCCTTTCTCTGGCGATGCGCTCTCTCTCTTGACTTTCTTTTTCTGCCCTTTCTCTGGCAATGCGCTCTCTCTCTAACCTCTGTTTTTCTGCCCTTTCTCTGGCGATGCGCTCTCTCTCTTGCCTTTCTTTTTCTGCCCTTTCTCTGGCGATGCGCTCTCTCTCTTGCCTCTCTTTTTCTGCCCTTTCTCTGGCGATGCGCTCTCTCTCTTGCCTTTCTTTTTCTGCCCTTTCTCTGGCGATGCGCTCTCTCTCTTGCCTCTCTTTTTCTGCCCTTTCTCTGGCGATGCGCTCTCTCTCTTGCCTTTCTTTTTCTGCCCTTTCTCTGGCGATACGTTCTCTCTCTTGCCTCTCTTTTTCTGCCCTTTCTCTGGCGATTCGTTCTTTTTCTCGCTGCTCCTTCTCTCTGGCAATTTGCTCTCTTTCCCTAGCGATGCGTTCCCTCTCCAGTCTTTCTTTTTCTGCTTTCTCTTTGGCAATCCTTTCTTTCTCAAGTCTCTCCTTCTCTGCCTTCTCCCTCTCCATCCTCTCCTTCTCTCTGGCTATTCTTTCTCTTTCGATGTGCTCCCTCTCTATCCTTTCCTTTTCAGCCCTCTCTTTTTCCAGTCTCTCTTTCTCCTGTCTTTCCTTCTCTGCCCTCTCTCGCTCCAGTCGTTCCCTCTCCTCTTTGGCTGCCTTTTCTTTGACCAATCTCTCCATCTCTTGTCTCTCTTTTTCTGCCCTCTCTCGAGCCATCCTCTCTGTCTCGGCCCTCTCCTTTGCTTCCCTCTCCATCCGTTCCTTCTCAGCCTTGTCCTTCTCCATCCTTTTCCTCTCCACCCTCAGCTGCTCCTGTGCAGCCTCAAGCGTCTTCATCTTCAGCTCCCAAGCTTTCTCCTTCTCCTCCTCTTCTTCAGCCAGGAAGGCCCTGATCTCCGCTACAGCGATGCGAGCGATTCTCTTGGCCTCCATCTTCTCATGGATCATCCTCAGCTCTTCCCTTAGAGCAGAGCGCAGCCGGGTGCCACTGACAGGATGGTCTGAGGTTTGGGTTTAAGGTGGAGCTTTAAACCACAATGTGAATTTCATCCACAAACATCAATCAAATACGCAGCTTATCAATTTGTTGCGTGACATCACCAAGCAAACCAGGAAGTGTTAGAAAAGGAAGTGACATCATCACAACGTACATGCTGGTACATAAGCTGTCCTGTCATTCCGAGGAGCAAAGTCTTAGTTAAGTTGTACAATCATCAGTTATAAGAAACCGAATAGAGTTAGATTATGTCAAATGCACGTTTGATTTAAAAAAGTACTACAATATTGAATAACTTTTGTTGTATAATGTTATCTTGTAATGTAGTTTTAATGTAACTTAAAAACTGAGATCTTCCCTGCCTCTGAAGCCTGTGAACTGACTTACATGTAAAGGAATTGGGCCAGATTTTTCCCAGAAAATCTAAAGCATGTGACGTTATGCGTGTCACCAGCTGAATTTGAGTTGCTTCAATAGTTTAAGTCTGAGCTGCCTGGGAGCGAATTTGCATTTCCTAGGAGAGCGATGGAATGATGTGCCCTACTCTTACTGTGATTAGCCAGTACTTGTTTTCTTCGTTGGTTGGATTGATTAAGTTTAAGCAAGAGAAGTGAGATTAGTTAGGGTTAGGGTAAAAATGTCAGGCTAAGCCAATCAGAGGCCGTATAAAACAGAGTAAGGCAGGTCACTCCTTTGATTGTTTAGGAAATGCAAATTCACTGCCAGGGAGTGCGGCAGAGCGTTGGCGGGCTGTGCTAGCTAGCTAATTCTTGTCCCATTTGATATCTGATCAACAGTAAATTAATCAAATTCAGTACCCCATATTATTCAGTGCCCCTTAGTGCTGAGCAGAAATCCCAGCATTACAGGAATCACTGACAAGTGAAATATATTGGAATTTTAACTGGCTAATGTTAGCTAATGTTAGATAGCTTGCTATTGCAGACACACTGCTAGCTGCTGTAGCTAGCTAGCTAAAGCAGCAAACTGTCTTGAGTAATTAACATCGTTTAATTCATTCAGACTGACCTGGCTGGAAAATTAGCTAGCTTGCTGTTTGTAAATTACATTATCAGCTAAGGGCTAATAACAAGGATTTTGTGAAAATTATGTACAGAACCTTTAAGATCCTGAAACCAGCCAATATTATTGATTTTTACTTAATTAATGTGTAATTAATTATTTAAATTGTCATCTGTAACTTTTTCTATCAATTGACTAAATCAATTAACAAACTAATCATTTTAAAAGTAGATGATAGGGGTGGGCAACGAGAATAATGTCCTCTGGCATGGTACATGTTAGGGATTCGCGCGATTAGCTGTCTAAACGATTAAATGTCCGCCCCCTCGCTAGTCAGCACCAGAAATATTAATCGGTTGAATCAATTAGTGCTTCATTTATGTACAAAGCCGCTTAACTGTCATGCAGCCACCTGCCACTAGTGGGTGCTACAGGGCTGTCAGACAGCAGTCCCCCTCCCTGCTGTAATGATCGAGTAGACTGGAGTTTTAAAACAGCACAGTGGGAAATAAGAGCGATGTCCTCTCGCAAAACCAGCGTGGTTTAGCAGTGCGTTGATCAACAAAATGAAAACAATGTAGGCTGTGTCAGTAAAAAACCCAGCATATAATCACTTGACTGGAGAAAGACGCAACCACCTCAAGCATTTGGATGTTAACTTGCAAGAAACAACACCTGCTGCTGTTAGCGATGCTAGGCACACACAGCCCAAACTGACATCGTTCACCCGGAGATGCTGTGATCCCGCCAAATCTGAGAAGATAACGCAGCTCATCACGACAGTGACCTTGCAAGATATGCTACCACTTAACTTTGTTGAAGGTAAAAGCTTCAGAAGCCTGAATGTTCATATTTACATTCCTATCGCACAGCGCAAAGTGTCTCGTAATTCAGCAGCATTTAAAATCCAACATGGTTGTTGAGGACTGTTATTAAAGACATCAAAGGGCTCTTAATGCACACAATATTTTTGGGACAATGTGTCAAATACTTAACAATAAATTGTGCTAAATTTTGACTGTTTTTCTGAGTGTTTTCCTCTTTTTAGACTAGTCGACTAGTCTTAATTAAAATTTTTGTTTAGTGGACAGGGAAATTAGTCGCCAGGAACATCCCTAGTATGTGAAACACTTGCATAGCTAGCACACTGCATATGTAACATACACTATATATGTTCTGTATTACCTATTGACTTGCACTTAGTTATCTGATACTGTACATACATATCTATATTCAACCAAACTACACTGATCACTACCTGTTACACCCTTACTGTATATATTGTGTTATTTGGGGTTTGGACCTTATTGTTACTGTTATTACATTTTAAAATGTAGTGTACATATTTTTGTTGTATTTTGTTATTCTATTCTATACCTGATGTGTTGTTCTTGTCTTTTGTAACTTTTATTTTAATTTTGTGTGTGTATTGTAATGCACCAATACACCAAAACAAATTCATTTTATGTGAAAACCTACTTGCACAATAAACCTGATTTGGATTAAACAAAAACAGGGTTTAATCTAATAGTGGGTCAACACAGCATATCTGTTTTGCCTTTTTTTGTCAGTCAGCTGTTAAACCAAAGCCATGCCTTAAAATATCAAGTCAGACCACAAGAAAAATCTTTATTTCAGACATGCAGGCAGTTTGAGTACCTCTAGTTGTGTTCCCTCTAGCAGCAGTCTCCCCTGCTTCAGCTAGATAGCAAATAAAACATTATGTATGAGCTTGTTTTCTGCTGTCTGCAGTCAATAAGTCAAACTCACATCAACAGATTGATATGACAATAGATTAACTCACATACAGTAATTCACACACAAACCCAGATAGAGGAATATCTACCTTCAGGGAGTTTTATCTCTTGATCAGTCTCGTCTAACCTCTTGTCTTCTAGGACGACAGACACAAATCAAACTGTTTGATACTGTAGCAAAAATAAAAGTCAAATCATCACACTGGGCAAATCTACCACAACTAGGTGCAAAACTCCAGTGCACGTATTCTCCAGTTATTTTTTTTACTTAGGAGCAGCCTTTACCGTAGCCTACTGTATTCTGTTGAGTGTTTGTTTTTTGCCATCTGTACATCTGTTGCACAAATTAGGCTACATCAATAGTATGGCTCTGCACCACTGTCTGTCTCTCTTCTCAGCAAGGAAACACTGTGTGCCATACAAGACAGCAAAATGCCAAAGACTCACACTTAGCTTAGCTGAAATATAAGGATTGGTCATAACTTTAGTAAATACCACTGACATACATAAACAGTCTCATACTGCATTTGCTGACGCTTGTGGCGTGTGGTGTTTCGCCACGGGTGGGTCTAAAACGGGACCTCAGCGGAGTAGAGAGACAGACAGTGGAGAGTTGGAGAGTTGACAACGGCTGCACTCATTCAGTTGCTGTGCATGAAAGCTTTGCAACTAAAAACATTTGTGTGACAGCTGACATAAAACATCAGGATCGGGGTCTATATGGTTTAATATAAGTTTTTCAAAAGTCTTGATCGGCCCCGATACTTATCTTTGAGATCTGATCGAGACATCTCTAAACATGACAAATGCAAATAAAACAGGAGTGGAACAATCAGTGAAGAAACCAAGCATGTCCTCTGTGTTACTTTAAAAAGTAACACTGACATATTTTTTTCTAACGGTTTGGTCTGCCAAGTTAACACTGAATCAGCTGTGATGTTCTCACACCTGTTGACTCCTCAGTGTCACACATGCATTAAGATTTAGTACAGGTGACCACAATGGGAATCAAAGGTTACTTGGGATCAAACAGTCATGCAGTAACAGAAGAAACTGATGTTACCTTTACTTCTACCTTTCTTCTTCACTTCTTTCCTGTCCTCTACAAGTATTTACAAACAGACAGGTCTGTCAGGAGAGCTCTTAGCAGAGTACCAGTGCACACACAAAACACACTTTTTGTACAGTACCTCTTCTCAGCCTGTCTCTTCTAAGAGCAGGAGCTTTTAACTTCTTTTCATCTGAGCAGAACAGACAGCAGAGAAAGGTAATGAAAACTACCAGCTGTGTAAGTCGAGTCAGTCTACTTAAAATGCCAGAGCTGCCATGTAAAATCAAATGAGTCCATTGTGAAGAGAAATAAAGGAAAATTAATAATCAAATCCCTGATTGCTGCTGTTTCCACCCTCTTATAATGTTTCCGTGACTCACTTCCTTTATTTACACTTACGTTTTTAGTTTAATTCGGCCCAACTAAAGTTACCTGTTCACATTTGTTGTTCATGACCGACCTTACCTACTTCCATGTGACAAAAAGCTAATCGTGCTAGTGACTTACAGAAGACATGTTTAGGCAACACAAGTACACTTTTTATGGCACGAAAACCAACATTACTTGTTCACCCAAAAACAATATTGCGTGTATATGGTACTCACCTCTCTGGGCTCTCTGTGGTACCAGTACTAATAACAATGTACTTGCTGTTGGCTCTATTATCTGTTATTTCCAGTAAATATCACAATATAAAACATGTGTTTTCAGATTAAAAAGTACATGCGTAGTAAGACAGCAAGTACCTACTAATCCTTTAAGTGGTTATGTGGAAAGTATAATCTTGAGTGCACAGCTGAAAACATGACGTTATTGATGTGCTTATTTAATGGATTGTGGACAAAGAGGCACTTGCTTGTTGTTGGGACACGGTTTTAGGCCTACGTATTTGCAGAGGGAAATATTTTTACTGGACATTATGACTAGAGAGATTTGACTATGTCAGACTATGATAGACAGGTTTTCCTGGTCAAGCCAAATAACGGACAACCAAAGCGCAGCAGCGCTGATGATCAACTGCTTGTGTGAGAGAGACAGAGAACAAGACAGAGAAAGGGGAAGAGAAGTTGGATTATTGCAAAACGTTTCTGAAAGTTATTTTTAACTTACTCAGAAATCTGCTTTATCACTGATGACTCGCCTGCCTGAAACCTGCAATATTTCCTAACATGCTTACCCAAACCGCGCATAACCTGTGGGTCAAAGCTGTAGGTCAACCCATGCATAACTCTCGTGAAGAAGCATGTGGCCATCAGTTTTTTCATAAAGTTTCAGAATCTTTTTTATCATCTTTTGATTGGCCTCCATCAAAGTCTGTATGCACTGTTATGTTGTAAAGCATCAATGAATAAATGAATAAATAAATACATAAATACATAAATAAATCAATAAAACAGCAATCAATATTTAAATAAATGATTAAATAAATGAATAACAATTAAATAACAAAATAAATAGATATTTAAAACAGACATACGTACATGAATATCCTAAATTTCTTTACACAATTTTGTACAAATACATTTTTTTTAATTCTGTGTCTGTATGTCAGTGAAAATGGATGTCCTAACCTCTGCATTTATTTCTTTATTTATTTTCATATTTATTTATTCTTTTCCTTATTTATTTATTTATTTATTTATGCATTTATTCATTCCTGTATTTCTTTTTAATTTTCTGTCAATTTTCTTCTTCCATATCTGCTCTCCTTAATGCCACTCGACAGAAGCATTTTTCCGGGACCACAGAGAGCTTCGAGAGGTGAGTACTATGTACAGCTTATATTGTATATTGTTCCTTTAACATTGGCTCCAGTATAACAGATGTCCCTGTAAGCCATGCAAGTAAAAACAACATAAGGGCTGTGTAGCAGGCTCACCTAAATGGATGTCAATGTGAATAACATCCATAAAAAAGCCTATTCACTGATATTTTGGTAAAAATGCAAAATAATATGTCTGGACAGCTGAGAGGAAGTACACATCAATAAATTTTTACTATTTAACTGGGTATCCATTAAAATCCATTTTATCAGTTAGACTGCATGACTTTTTTTATCTGTCTGTTATCCTGAGCTAAACACAATCACTGTTATAAAATGTTCCCGTTGTATTGTTACAACCAACTGCTGACCTTTAGGTCACATGAGAAATGTGTGTACACTGTTTGGTCTGCATGTTACTGTGTGAGTCACATGCTGTCAGAATATTATAATGTACTGTACTTTAGTATTAACTGTAAAACACAAAAATACTATAAGGCCAAGACACCAACATGATCAAACCTGCCAAATGTATAACACATTTCAAAGATCTACAAACACAAAGCTGAATATAATCTATGGATGTGATTATTAGTGGTTTACAGGCAAAAAAGTATTATTAATATGAATTGAGTTATATTAACATAACACATAAGAATATTAAGAGCAGTCAGCCTTATAACTGTAACATCTCTGCTAACTACAAGGCTTCAACTCAGCCCCCTCAACAGCATCAAATACAACTTGTTGACAGTTACCTTCTCTCATAATGCCATCAGTAAAAGATGCAGCTGTTTAAATGAAACAGGATCTCCAACAGATGCTGTTAACCTGCCACAAGTCAATGCTAGCAAAGTCATCTGTTTGGTAATTTTCCACTTGAAACAGCTTTCAGCATCAGCCAACAGCAAAACACCACAAAATACAGCAGAGTACAAGACTGTGTGACAGGTGATTAAATGTGCAAGATTTTAGTTTGGTCAGTTTAATCTGGGACTATCTATGGTAGACTCTATTAGTACCTCGGCCAAACAGGTTGTGTTTTTGGTTCTGTTTGTTTCTTTGTTGATTTGTCAGCAGGATTACGGAAAAACTACTGGCTGATTTTCATGATACTTTGTGGAAGGGCATAGCATGGACCAAGGAAGAACCCATTTCATTTTATTTAATTTTTAGGGATGCACCAATTTATGAGCTGCACGTCAGAATCAATCAATATTTATCTTGTTGACTGCTGTGTCATATTGACTGCCATGTTAACAGCCTATCAACAAAAAAAAAGACATTGACCAGTGGTAGTGGACATTTTGGATGTATGATTTTCTGTTATGTCATATCAATTTAATGCAGGCTAAAAAGTAGGGCTTAAAACTAAAGGCATCTGGGTGTCCTTAGACAATAGAAAACACATTTAGGATGAACAGACATCTTCTCCAGGTAGCTGCTGGGACAAAAGACCGCCGTAAACTCATTACTCAGCGCCCTATTGTTTCCTTTATAATGCTACATTGTGATTAAAAGTGATCATTGTGATAAAACAGATATTAGGGAGGAAGTTATGATATATTATCGACAGTTAAAAGACTGCTGAAGCAGTTGTCTTTTAAATGTTTCTTCGTGCAAAACAAGGTGTATGATTGAATTTGTGCTTACTCAAAGATAGTGTAACGAAGGACTGAATGGCTTCTTAAAAAGTTCAGTTTTTTTTTTATAATGAACATTTCTTTGTATCTCTGACACAAAAGGGGGAATAAAAATTAACAAAAAGTAACCAAACAACAACAACAACAACAAAAAAAAAAAACACTAGTATTGTGTGTTGGCCCAGAATTTCACCATTGGTGCATCCTTGATAAATTCCTTTACAGATCAGTTCATATTTTGTGTAAATAAAAATTAAATCTAAACTATTGGGAGAGAAATTAGATTAATTTTTGCCCTCTTAAATGTCAGGTTCAGGAGTATCGCCCATCACACAAAATGATTTTAAAATAGTCCCTACTTGCAACAGCATCATCATGTGAGCATAATATAACAAATACTACCAAAAATAATAATAAATGAATTCATGTATAAAAACAAGTTACAGTAAGTCTCTGCAGGTAGATTTTAGCATGTACAAATAAATACATGTAAAAAGTGACAGACAATTTGGATCTTTAGTGTAAAATATACATTTATCACATCTTAGGATGTGAAATCAACTTGTGTGATTATGGTCCTATAAGATATTTCCAGTGTTCAGGGATGTAATTATTTAACATTTCATGTTGTCAAATAAATCAATTATGTATTTTATCATATCTATCTTGGGCAACATATACACAAATACCAATATATTTCAAAAGTGAGTACAGGCTGATATTATATTATGAGGTTGTACTATCAAATACTCCAAAATCAAATAAACTTCATTATTAAATCAAAACCAGTGTTTGCAGATAGTTTAAGTCCTGTCCAGTTGCTAGTTTCTTTTAAAGGACTGTATAGCCAGTCTGCCTAGTTTGGTCCTGCAGAGGAAACCAGACTGTCCTCCATCAGGTCCTCTGTGCCACAGCACAAACACACCCATCCTCCTTCAGCTGGACTGGGCTACATCCCAGTCTGCTCCTCACTGGTCGGTAGTGGGACCAGGGAGCCTTGCTACAGGCTGTGGGCTCTGCGTCCTGTCCTCCTACTGGTTCTGGAGGTCAAGTATGACCCCTTTGACCTCCCCGTCATCAGAGGAGGTCGAGCCACCTTCCTCCTGCATCTCGGCTGCCGCCTCCTTCCCCTCCTCCTCCTCCTCCTCCTCCTCCTCGCCGCGCTCTACGGGCGAGGACACTACGTCATAAAGGAAGGTGAAGAAGCCATAGATCCAATCAGAGCCCTCCTCTGCTAAAATATTAAGAACCTCTTCAAGCGACTCGGCGTTTGCCTTACCGCCGCCATCTTTGGTCAAGCCTGACGAGAGAGAGAGGGAGAGAAAGGGAGGGAGGAAGAAACAAAGGGAGCAGAGGTGGAGATGGAAAAATGGGAAGTGGAAACATAGGTGAAGCACAAAGGGGGGAGGCTGAAAGGAGGTATATTAAAGGACAAGAAGGAGGAGTAAAACAAAGAGGAATATTGAATAAGAAGGAGGTAAGTGTGAGAGATAAGGAGGGAGGGAACAAAGGAATGGAGAGTGACCATAACAAAAACAGGGCAAAAATTAAAGGATGATGAAGCAGGAAAGAGAAAGATAGTGAGTTAAAGAAGTTGTATATGAACCACAGACAACAAATAAGCCTTTACTTCCCGTCTCAGTCTCGCCAGGCTCAATCTCTGACTTCCTGTCTGCTTTACAACAAGTAATAGAGGCTTCCATCTTTGCTCTAATTCTCTTCACTCTTCTTCAGTGTCTTTAGCTTAAAAAAACTGCATCCGTAACACAACGTCCAAATTGTTTATGCACATCCTACTGATTGCACCAGCAGGATTTTTCCTGCTGCCTCTATTAAATTTTATCCCACCTCCAGCTCTTGACCAAATTCTGACAGGTGTCATCATGAAAAACACTATTTTCTCACAAGCGTTGCCCTCACAGATTTAGAGTAATATGGCTGCACTTGGTAGGTTTCCATCATTTGTAACTGCAATTTCAGCCTTACACCTATATGGTGGCTCTATTGTTTTCAGCACAGTGCTGAAAACAATGTTTATCATGAGACTACTGCTGCACATAGGACAGAATCACACACAGTGACTGGGGTATCTGTTAGCAACACACGATTAATGTTACCTAATGTTTATTTACAGGTTTGATGACAGAGTTGAGCTGTTTTTCTGAGTAAATTTGTTGGAACTGTCTGTGTAGACTTCATCTTGACATGCACCATCTTGCATCCTGACGTGCACCTCCGCAGACATGTGACCGTATGTCATGACGACGCAGACCACCTATTTATTTTTGTAAGCTGAAAACCATTTCCCTCACTGGAAGAAAAGCTTTTATTTACTTAAATTTCACATATAATAAACAATAAACTATGAAGACAATAACGCCCCACACAATGGCATTTTAGGTCTTGTGTGTGATTTATGCTGGTGTTAAACAAGCAGAGAAAAACTCTGCTAGCTGCTTGGCTAGTTTATAAAATGTAAAATGTCACAGGCTTATGCTATTTGTGGGAAGAACATGTTTAGTATAAGACAGTTGTTTTGTTGGTGAACCTTCTGAGCTGTAATGGAGCCCAATTTTGTAACGTGACCTTTGGTAAATGTTGCTGTTGTCCCTGAAGTCATATGAGTAGTGGAAAACACCAATAGCTACTAGGCTAAGTTATACCATGTAAAATGCCATAGACTCATGCAAATAACATTAGATGTGCCCAGCAAAAGACAAGTGTTTTATCTATGAACCTTGTGAGTTATAATGAAGCCAACTTGTGTACTTGTGTCTGAAATGATCACTTTTATGCCATATTTAATGTGTGTTTTAGGTGTGTTTTGAATCAACTCAGCTTTATAGCACTTCACAGAAACCCCATCCCCAAAGAGCATTTTGGAGGTGTCACTTACAAATCGACACAGGCACACCACCTCACAAGCATAAATGCTCACAATGGCGAAGGCTCTGCTTTAACTGGGCACAAAAAGCAGGGGAAGAGCAGCTTATGGAGTCGGCCCTTCAGCGCTGCGTCACACGGCAGCAACAGCTAATCGTTGGAAAACAGCTGTTGACCCCTCTCCATCACAAATAGATTCTAATTCTGTCGGAAATGCTGAATGCTCATAATATTAAGCTCTGAATCTGAGACAGACAGCCATGCTTGGGCATGGTACACATCAAGGGCTCGACACTACTCACACCCCCTGGCTTGTCTGACCAATGAGGAATTATTAATTTCATTCAATTGTTTGTTTGTTTTTTTCAAAGAATAAATTAATGTATACATAAATAGACATTAAGAACTAAACTTGCTAAACTTGACATGATCTATCAGTGTTTCCCACAGGAATTTTGGAGACCGGCGGGGGGGGGGGGGGCTCCCCTGTTATTTGCTTCAGTTGCAACATGTCACATTGTGGTAAGATGCACTTCCAAGGACTGAACAACCTGACAGCTGAGAAGAGGCAGGAACATCGAACACTGATTCTGGACCACCGGGAAGCTGGTTGTTTGTCATGTTTTTTCAATGCTGGGCAGTTTTTATGATATACTTCAAAGAGAAACAATATTTATATTGAAATAAACTTGAAACTAATTAATTAGATGCCAGAAAACCAGCTATGTTTTATGTGAATGCAGAGGAGTAGTGAACGCATATCAAACACAGTTATAGTGGGATAGAGAATCAGAATATGACTCACTGATTTTTCTCACTAAAAATGAGATCCCATGGTACAGTGTGAGTATAAATGGGGGTTCAGGATATAAATATTAGCAATCTAATTTCCTAAACAGTAATCTTTGGCAAGTAGTATTTCTCCTTGCAGCCCAAACATTAAGTGTAAACCACTCAGTGTCCTTCCTGTGCTGCATTAGAGGAAGTATATTAATGTGTAGTCCAAACATGCTAAAGACTAGCTCAAGTTGCACAATAGCATCTGACTTGTCTTCAGTTCAACTTTAAGAAGATGTGCCCAGCACCAAACAGAGTAACCATTATTAGTAGTTAGTAGAGGAAGCTTTTACAACTTCTACAGCATCAATAGGTGCTCACTTGTACTGTGAAAGTCTCTTCAAACTGCTGATTTTTTTCTTCTTACAGGCAATCACTCACTGCTTTAGTAGAGTTCACACCACAGAGTAAGAAGACTGGTTTAAAACTGGGGCACTGGGACACAACTGTAAACCACATCAGTCAGGCATCACTCAAGAAAACAGGCACATGTACAGAGAACTAATGAAAGTGGACTTGCCGAGCAGAACTTTAGCATCTTCCACGTCAAAGTCTCCATCTCCGTCAGTGTCATACGCTGTCAGTTTTCCTGAGAGAGGAAGACGAGGAGAGGCAGGCTGAGTGACACAGATATACAAACAAACTCAGGGAAACCTTTTAAGTAATGTCCAAATAAAAATGTCATAAAATTTTTCTGTACAGTGGTTGAATATGATGTGAATAAAGTTATTATTTAACTAACAGACTCCTAACTTTTTGATTTTATTTTGCTGAGGGCATTGTTTCCTCCAATAATTGGCACTCTCTTTTATTTTAGGAGAGCAACAATGACAATGTGAAAATAATACACTATTCAACAATTTATTAAATACAGAACAATTATTTTTATGCGTCTGCACCACCGACAGTCAGAGCTAGAGGCATTGTTTTTTCAGGTTGTCTGTCCCATTCTCATAAACCTATCTCAAGAACGCCTTCAGGGAAAATTTTTCAAATTTGGCACAAACGTCCACTTGGACTTAACGATGAGGTGACTACAATTTGGTGGTCAAAGGTCAAGGTCAGTGTGACCCTGCATCTATCTCATTCTCGGGAACGCAATATCTCAAGAACACCTAGAGGGATTTTTTTTTCAACTTTGGCAAAAACATCCACTTGAACTCAGTGATGAACTGATTAGATTTTGGTGGTCAAAGGTCAAAGGTCAGTGTGACCTTGCATTCATCCTATTCTTGTAAAAGCGATATTTCACAAATACCTTGAGGTAATTTCTTCAAAGTTGACATTAACAACCACTTGATCTGAAGAATAAACTGATTGAAATTGTTTGTTGGTCAAAAGTCAATGATCAAGGTCAGTGCTACCTCACAAAAAATGTTTTTGGCCATAACTCAAAAATTCATTACCTAATTATGACAAAACTTCACACAAATGTCTGAGAGGTTAAATGATTCAGTGATTACATTTATATACAAAATATCAGAAGTCAACTTCACTGTAACATCATAATATTATGCATAAAACACTTTAAGCCCATTATTCAAGGTCACATCTCAGGAACAGAAGGGGAGACTTTTGGTCAGATGCTGAATTGGTGACACTAATATTGACACTGTGCTGATTGTATAGATCTTTTGTGCTACCGGGGGAAAATGTGTGTGGAATATCCATGTTTTCACAGATATGGATGTAAACTGTAAGAGAAACTAGTTTTTTAATGTAAATTTTACAGTTTTTTGTGCTTCAATATTGAATTTTAACCACATTTATCTGCATTTCTAAGATTATGAGATACAAAAAAAGTCATTCCTAAATAAAAGACAAATGGAAAAATCTGATATAATGACTCCCTGACCTACACAGCATACGATGTATGTACTCATAGGACTGCCATGAACTTTGGATAAAAAGCAAGGATGTCTTGCCTTAAGTGTCGTAACTTATGTTCTACAGAGGCCCAATACTAAGACCTAAACCCAGCCTGTTAAAACTTAAAGCTGTATTTTCACTTTATTTCACCCATTACTGACTGTTAGCAGGCCAGGCTAATACAGTCTGGTGCAGTCAGGGGGGAAAGAAAAAATGTATGCAGCAAAATTTCTCAGAAGCAGAACCCTACAACTTGTACAAGCTATTAACAAGAACATAGAGCACAACATATTAACAGAGTCACACAACAGCATGTCCAAGTGCATGAAGAATTCATTTGAAACAGTGAAGTCAGAGGAAGAGGAAGGATGTGGTGGAGGAGCACGATGATGTCAGTAACACTTCACACACCACATTCACAGCTGATAAAGCATCACAGTATTATCCTCAAGTTCTTGGCATCTGGTTAAACTTTGCACAGTTTAAGTAGTGGTTATTGATTAATTCAGTTACAGTTACCATATCATACAAGTTTATGAGATTTGTTTTTATAAACATACCACTGGGCTAATGTCTGGAGGTATGTGCAGGAAATACTGTATATAATGTTTGTAATGGCTTGAAATAGGAACAAAAAAAGGAAAAACTGTCTGAATTTCATCCATTTAACCTAAAGTAGGTACAATCAGAGGATTTTTAAAGCATTAATGAATGATTCATCTGCAAAATGACCATTTGAATATCAATATGATCACTGCATGATACCTTTGATTCGTGAAAAAAATCTTGTTTTTCTCTCAAGCCTTCACAATCCATTAAAATGCAAACATTCTACATGAATTAAAGTAAACAGGGACCACGTTTAAGAACAGAAAGTGCGCCTGAGCACAAGCCAGCACATGTGCTTGTCCGGGCATTTTACTTTCCATGCATGAGACTGTTTGTACAACATTTTTAAATAGTAAGATTTTAGTTAAGATGCAAATGATTTGATACAGTTTTGCTGTTGTAACATGGCCCCCTATAGGGGTGGGGGAAAAAACGGATACAGGGTAGTATTGCGATATTTTGTGTCAGGATATTGTACCGATACACGGACGCCAAGTATCAGTTTTTTTTTAAGCATATAGATTCTTGCAATTGCAAATACTAAAAGAACTTTTGGTAGCCAACTACAAAAATAAAATCATTGCTTTTTCAGTGGACTAGATACATGTTGTTGCAATAGAAATGACTGTGAGTGAGAAAAGACTGTAAACTTAGATAAAAACAGAGGCTGACAAAGTTTTTCCTTAATATGCTGTTGAAAAAAAGGGGATTAGTCCCAGTATATCGCAATATATGGGATTGTAATACTCAGCATATTGCAAACATTTCAAATTGCAATAATAGTTTGTAATGTTAAGTATCATAATAAAATCATATCAGGAGGCCTCTGATGATTCCCACTCATGGACCCCTGTGACAATTCATCTAAAATGTTGTGCCTTTTTTGGATTATTTGTTCACTGTGGAGGCATGCAAGAAAAACAAACTTTTCTTCATGAATTCACTATAACATGTGGTGAATAACTGATATACTATTGGTCATTTTGTAAGTGAAGCACTCCTCTAAAGCTGTGCTCCTACGAGCCCTTTCTGCAAAATACCACAGATGCTGCTGCTGTGTGGTTGAGGTTATCTGAGTGAGTTTGCTGCCTCTCTGCCTGCTGAGGGTTTTTTCTTGGCTTCAGTAAGAAACCAGAGTGAAATAATCAACAAACAAATGTGCTTCAGTTTCTCTCTTGCTCTGTCTGTCTTTTCTTAGAACAGGTATGGAGTCACATATGTGTTATTTAAACACCACCATCATTGTAGTTTTCCTTCACCATCATTGTAGTTTTTCTCCATGTTAAACACTTTCCATAGGGTCATTCATGAACAGAAACCCATTCTGCATGCAAGTTTGTTGTCAGACTCAACACCATATGAAACCCGGTAGAAGTTTTTATTTGTTTGTCCAGTAACAAAGCTGCTGATTTGTTGAATGCGGATGGAAGTATTTTTATTACAGTTTCTGCAGGAAACAAAACCTATTGCAGTTCTCTTTTTACTGTACATGCAGACAGGAAGAACTGCTATTAGACTACCATCTTCACTAACCTAAATCTATACTGTTCAACTTACCTTTCCTAACAATCTCACCCTTTACCCTAACTGTATCTCAACTCTTTTTGCCTCATCTTGTCCTCTTTGCACCCATTCAATTCTTTGAAGTACTTTGGTGACACCCTTGGCTCTGACAGAAGCACACAGTATAATGTGGAGCTGTAAAAATGCAGTTTAAATCTTGAGACCGTACCTTGTAGAACTTCAGAAAAGTTCATACGAAACTCCTTAGCTCTGGCTGCATGCAAACAACACACAGAGAGGAAAGAGGAATAAGACAGATGACATAAAGATTATAAATCTTTACCTTGGAAAGAGTACTGTGTTAGTGCAAAGCAACACAGAGGAGATACAGGGCTGCATGATGTGTCAATTTACCATTTTATGATAAGAATTTCTGCTTCTGCAATGTCTTAAAATCAGCCAAAAACTAGATTTAAACTGCAGCCACAGTAAAGGTTATATAGTTGTTGTAAGTATAGAGGCACTTCTTGAGTCTTCTTTATAGTGAAGCATCTGCAGGCACTTCACAAACATGTTTGTGCTTCCCTGGAGCAACAGCACTTTTGTGCTGTTTAGGCAACAAATTACAACAGATTATTGTTATGTGCACTACATACGCAGAGTATTTTATAGTATTGTATAGTATAGTATATAGCTCGGATCTCTTTAAATGGGGTTGTATAAGGTACTCATTACCCACAGTAGATGGTGGTCGGCACATCCCCAAGTTGGAGAAACAGGTTGGTGTCCGACACAGAAGCTAAGCAATGTACAGCTGCGGAGGGGGCCGCAGCAAAACACATTTTCGACACCTTAAAAAAAAATCAGTATCAGTTTTACTGAAGTCAGACTCCATTGAGAAAAACTGCAATTTAACATCACTTAACTTTGTCTTAATCTTGTTTTGTGTTTTATATTGTGTTTTAGAGCTTTACGTTTTTATTCTGTATTTTTGGTTTATGTTGTCTGTCTGTAACTTTTGTTGCTGTAACTTTTGTTGCTGTCTTGGCCTGCACACTTGAAAAAGAGATCTTTCATTTCAAGAGTTTTTTCTGATGAAATAAAGGTTAAATAAAATGAAAATAAAACTTAAACTTAAAAAATTTAAAGCAGCGATAGACCAGCAGCTCCTGTGTTCAGAGAGGCAAAATTACTTTTTTTCCCACTGGAGGCTTTAACAAGAGCATAAATGGGGAACAGAAGCTGTTAACGGTTTCCCCCTCTGAAATCGTTGTCTGACGGTAAGGTATGGCAGTAAAAAAAGTTTTTTAGGTGGCTAAAATATGTTTTGTTGCTGCGCCCACCCACAGCAGTACATTGCTTAGTTTCCGTGGCAGTACTCCTGCCTACTTCATAAACTGTTTGCTCCTGTATAGATCAAACCAGCCCACTGATGTACTTGACATTAGACGATTAAACCTGTTGTAAAGTGACTAATTTTGGCAAATTTGAAGTCATTTCACTTACAACTGTAAATACCTGATACCTTGCTATCTGGTATCTGAAAGACTTCTGCCCTCAATTGGATTAATTAGATGTTTCCTTACGCCAGGCATGTCCAAAGTCTGGCCCAGGGGCTAACTGTGGCCTGCGTATCCATTTTAAACCGCCCGTGGCTTGTTTCTCAAATTGCCATAAACAATACACAATATTGGTTAATCAAGCAATATTACTTCGTATTTTTTTTTATTCACCTCATGATGTTAGGACTATCATACAGTTTGCAGACAAGCAAAAAGTAGGAACTACACAGGTTTGGTTTATTTGGCTCTCTTTTAGCCATTGGCTAATCTTCCAAGAGATTAGAGATTCAAGATTAAAAACAATTAAACATACAGTAAATCATAATACTTAAACATACAATCATATACATATATGATACACGCGCGCGCACACACACACACACACACACACACACACACACACACACACACACACACACACACACACACAAAATACATTAGCACAGTTTCAGTATCATACATATGTACACACATCCATTCAAACAAATGTGTGGTGCAACAGGTGGTAAACCAAAGCAAACAAACATTTACTTAGCAACAGACATTTCCTGCTCTGTAGCAGACATGGCCGCAGTAAAGAAGTACAAGGTTGACAGTGTGTGGGTATGAACAATTCAGTTGTTGAGTGCATACTGCAAGAATCTGACTGATGAGTTTTTAGATTTCTCTTTTATACTACTTTTACAAAAGCAGGGACAGAAAATCCTGAATGAGACCCACTGATCACCTTTGTTATAAAGCTTTCTAATATTTATTTTTTACCAGATCATGCAGCCCTGAAAAACTTCATACACAGAGCACAGAAAGGAAACACACAAGATTAACTCTACAAACATAACAGTGAACACAGCTGGCTGCAGGGAGCTCCATATAAAGTAGGAATAAAATAGCTGACACAGAGCTGTTTTATCTCAGAAGCACTCTGTAAGGGAAAGTCGGTTGTAGCTCAGTAACTCATGAAGCAGTCAGATGTGAGATTAAGTTTGAGATAAGACTAACATGTCATCTGACACGTACTGCTGTGTGTGTGTGTGTGTGTGTGTGTGTGTGTGTGTGTGTGTGTGTGTGTGTGTGTGTGTCTGTCTGTCTGTCTGTCTGAGAGGAAGAGCTTGTGAAAACCGTGCCTGACTGTCATAACCACATAAAGACAGAAGCTGGTTCCTGTATGAAAACCAACTCTTTTGCAATGCCTCAGTGTGTGAGTCTATGTGTGTGCATGCGCTGTGAACTAGAAACTAGGCCAGCAAATGTGACAACACGACATTATTTGTTTTGCTGCTGCTCTCAACATTCTGAAAACATGAACGTACTCATCCTTGTTTATCAGACTTTATGACCAAACTCTTCTGTATCTTATAATTATGGCTTAATATCTCATAATTACCAGATTATGAGATCTTTATCTTGTTTTTCATTTTCTCGTAATTATAAAGATCTTTTCGTGACACTGCCACCTACATATCTTGTAATATTTGAGACTCTACATAACTCATCATTACCAGATAACATTTGTTATCTTAGGTGAATGCACTGGGCTTCTGTATGATTTCAACATCTTAGTTTTTAACAAGTAGCAATTGTAAACTGAGACTTGTAAAAAAAAAAAAGTGAAGTCATTTTTTGCTATAAAAGTTGCAGATACAACAGATGCATATTTGTCATTCAAGCTTTCAGTTTAACTTTAAAACCATAATTAGGAGAATTAATTTATCAGCTGCATCAGGTAGTCACGCTCTAAGACCGAAAATGAACACAAATAAACGTCCACGAGGTGTTTGTCTTTGTCTGAGCTACTTAACTCTTTTATCTTCTAAATATCAGTAGATCTCAGGGTTTCTAGATGCTGCTTCTTTTTAAATGACTGCAGAAATTAACATGATAATAGAGAGAAGCTTAAAATATTTTTAAGTTTCTGTTGGACAAATCTGATTAATTTGTGGTTTTATAATCTAAATGGACACATTAAAGACTACACTAACATGCACAAAATAATCTTTTTTTTCCCCTTACTCACAAAAAAGACAATATTCCTACTAATGTTTCACATGGCTAATGACAAAGAATATTCCACTAATATTCCTGTTTACATGCAGCCATGCATACTCTGATTAACATAGCTTGATTCGCCGTATATCACGTCAAAATCTAGACAAGTGGAAAGCTGGAGCTGCTTGTGCCATTTTGCTTCTTCACATCAACATTGTTCAATAGCCCTTTTTACATAGGAATTGTGCAAATTTGCAGGAAAGCCCAATCAGTCTTCTTTCCACATTGGCAGTATAAAAACAAAATCGGGGAGTGTGGCAAAATCCCACCTGCCTACTTTTGTTTTTACAGAATGTGCCTTTTTCGAGGCAATGGGGGGCGTGAGCTAGTAACAAAACGTGCAGCTCAGCGTGTGACGTAAATAGTGACGTACTGAGGAAAGCTGCGGCTGATCAGTCCTTCGGCAATTCTCTTGTACATTGGCCCGTCCTTATGGCCTCCTCATTAGCGAGGGCAAGGAGGGCGCGCAATTCTTTATCTCCCAGTCGCTCATCTTCTGCTTTGCGTCTCCTTAGTGCTGCTAGATACTCATTCCTGCTGTCAGCTGTTTCCAGGTTTGAAGTCCACGCCAGTGGGTCGAACGTGCGACGTCATCAACAGCCCCTCCCACAAGTCATCAACAGCCCCTCCCGAGGCGGAAAGCCGCCTCGCTCGGTTTATACTAAAACCGTTCCACCGATATGACTACCCTACGAGGCGGATAATTGGGCACCTCGGATCAACTCGCCAATCCGGCTCTGTGTGTGTAAATGCTCGCAGCTGGCTGGCAAATCGGCCGAACATTCGCGGAAAATCTGGCAGTGTAAAAGGGGCTCTAGTTAGCTGGTGGCTGACACACTGGCATTCCCACAGTCTTACATTTTGCCTGTGGAGGAGTAAACAGTTTCTCCTCCCTGAGGGGTTAATCTGCACAACGTATAATACTCAGGACTTATAGAACCACTTCAGTTATTATGTAAAATTAGATCAAATTTTTGAGTTCCTAAAGAACGTTTTTTAGTCTTTACTCTTAAACTACAATGTGTTGTTTAAGGTTAAAATGAACACTCATTGACTAAATGTCTTACCTAAGAACTTTAAGTTTGGCACACTGTAAACATAATTAAACAAGTCAGTCGAGGAAGTGCTAATGTTAAGATCATGGCAGAAAAAAAGCAACTGCTGCAGGAAGCTCTATTAGTTGTTGACTAATGTATCTTGTAGGCTGTGGTGGGGAGCCATGACATACATGAAAACATGTAGTTAAAAGCAAGTACTGTGTATCAAAACTCTTAAACATAAACCACAAAGAGTCCCCACTGACTGCAGTGCATGTGGTGTTCTTGAGTATTTTACTTTGTGAGCATGTGTAGTGAAACATGTTGCCCTGTACTCACTGACGACACAGCTGCAGTCTCCTGTGATGAAGCCAACTGCCACTCTTCATTTCTAAACCAAGTGCACCATAAAATAACACAATGATCAAACTCATTGTCACTTACCGATGACGCTGTCATAGTCCACAATGTTGAAGTAGACCACGGCCACCGAGCTCCAGACTCCTAGCAGAGCCAGAACCACAAACCAGGTAAACATGGAGTACTTCGAACCTCCTCCTGCTGCTGCTGCATCTCCTCCTCCTGCTGCTCTCTCTGTCCTTTTTCCATTCTTACTTTCCACCGGTGGTGTCCTCCCCTCTGAGGACATAAAAGTCAAAGGTCACTAAAGCATCATGACTAATAAATATCAGTCAAATTTTTATTTATTATTTTTTCCTCTTTCCCCATTACACAGGCTGGGACACAACAATATGGCAGAAGCCAGAAAGGGCAGGCTGACCCAGGAATAGAGTGAGACACATAGAGTCAGCATGACCCTGACAGAGAGAGAGCTTACAACAGCTGTTTGTCCAGCAACACTAAGAACTGAAATGGCTGTAAGTAATGACAACAGCTGTCTGCTTTTGTGTCACAAGTAATCATGTCTGAGTAACGGCTAGGGCTGCAACGATTATTTGATTAATCGACGACTAATCGACTATTAAAATAATCTGTGACTATTTTAGTAGTCAACTAATAGGTTTGAGTCATTTTCATAGAAAAGTACTATAAAAGTACCCCAAAATACTCTTATTGCAGCTTCTTACGTTCAAATATTGGCAGCTTTACACCCTCTCCCATTACGGTGAACTAAAACCCTTTGGTGTGAGTACGAAACAAGACATTTGCTGACATAATTTTGGGGTTTGGGAGAGACAGACCGACATTTTTCAACATTTTAAAACATTTTTTGATAAAATGACTAGTCGACTGATCGAAGAAATAATCGACAGATTAGTCGACAATGAAAATAATCGTTAGTTGCAGCCCTAGTAATGGCCTTAATATTTAAGATAGAGCCCATAAATAACCTGGTCTTTTATTAAGTGTATGTTAGTAAAAGCAATAAGGCCTAAGAAAGGTTTCTTCACTGCACTGATGCAACACAAAGACATCCTTTAGGGTTTAAATGGCTGCTACACAACTGATAACATGTGTGCTGTCTGAAAGGTTTTATCTAAAGTAGTGATAATGCAAGAGATGGAAGATCAACCAATAGAGTTGCAAGAGCTATTTTAAAAGCTTCCAGAGGTAAAAGTTCAATCCACACGTTCTCATACACAATATTGGAGCTCTTCAAGTCTTTGACGGACCACAGCACAGAAGAAAGACAACTGTGTAGGAAAATATTAATAAAGTCAATCACAGAGCTTTAAGTTCTGTTACTTGTGCTGCTAATGGCAGGCAGGAGCAAAAGAGAAACCCTGATGCGATGATAATATGAGCTTAAATAAATCAGTTTCTGATTCTGGGTTAATTTTAGATTAATTTGCCAACTACAACTGCTACAACAAACTTTTTGGTGGAGGCTGACATTTTTCGAGAATCCTGTAGGTCAAGGGATTCTCATAGAATGGGAGTCCATTTTATTGTTCATCACGTAGGGAGCCAGCAGCTACTATTTTGTTTCCCTAGAGGAAAAATATGTCTGTAAGTATGACCATGTATGTCGTTTAATGCTAAGCATATCAAGAAAATATCACAATGCAAAATTCTCTTAGCATACTACAAGTAATTCCCATTATGTGTTAGCATTGAGTTAACACAGTAAGCACTAGTTATTGCCCTGTGGTTAGCTGTTAATCAAAATTAAATAAAGGTTTATTACCAAGTAGGTTTTATTTACAAGGTATCTGCCTTGTTTGGTGCATACAATAAATACACAATAAACATATTAAGAGGAAATAAAATTAAAGGCAAAGTACTGCATGAGAACATGAATATAAATAGAAAAATTGCAATAAAAATATAAAAAAATATACTTTTAATATACAGATATGTAGCTCTGCTTTGAGTAGATACTATTTTCTTTATTATTTACTGATCCTGTTTGTGATTTTCATGGACAGGATCTTGAGGTGCAGCTGGGGGGAGGAAGAGGTCTGGTTTGGGGGCCTCAGAATTGCATCTCTGCTTTTCGCAGATGATGTGGTTCTGTTGGCTTCATCACACCATGACCTCCAGCATGCATTGGGGAGGTTTGTAGTTGAGTGTGAAGCAGTCAGGATGAGAGTTAGCACCTCAAAATCTGAGGCCATGGTTCTCTGCCGGAAACCAGTGGATTGCCCTCTCCAAGTTGAGGGAGAGTTACTGCCTCAAGCAAAGGAGTTCAAGTATCTCTTGTTCCCGAGTAAGGGTAGAATAGAGTGTGAGATGGATCGGCGGTTTGGTGTGGCTTCTGCAGTGATGCAGGCGCTGCGCCAGTCCGTTCTGGTGAAGAGGGAGCTAAGCCAGAAGGCAAAGCTTTTGATTTACTGGTCCATCTACGACCCAACCCCACCTATGGTCATGAGCTCTGGGTAGTGACCGAAAGAATGAGGTCGTGGATACAAGCGGTCAAAATAAGTTTCCTCCGTGGGATGGCTGGAGATAGAGATAGGGTAAGGAGCTCGGACATCCGAAGGGAGCCGCTGGGATCACCCAGGAGGAGCTAGAAAGTGTTGCTGGGGAGAGGATGTCTGGGGTGCTTTGCTCGGCCTGCTGCCCCTGCGACCCGGGCCCAGATTAGCGTATGAAAATGGATGGATGGATAGATGGACGGCACAGAAATGGGATGTTACAGAGTCATTCTTCTGGATTGGGACAGGACAGGGTTTTTGTTTTTGCTCTGTCATAGAATTGGGACAGGAGTTTTAGTAAATTTTGCTTTCCACAGGCCAGCTCCCATTTCCTGGTAACTAACAGGTTAATCTTTACAAAAAGAGGGGATGAATTTTAATGTTTTGTAATATAAAGCTTTCTTTTTATTTTCTGCTAGCTTTGCTGACAGAAAGCTGGCTAGCCGTGTGAACATGGAGAAATGTAGTGCCTACTGCCTATCCTCTGGTCTCCACTGGTTAGCCAACATTAGCCTTGGTCGCTCTACACTGTGCATCAACCAAATCTTGTGGGAGCTAGCTAGCGGCACCATCTAGTCTTCTTCTAGGTTGCCTCGGTTAATTGAGCTGCAAACCCCCTACAGCATTGTTAACTTTGCTGTTAGCTCTATATTGCTGTTAGCAGTGTCAGCTAGTGGTGCTAACAGCTAACGTAGTTAACAGTGCTAGAGGAGTTTTGCAGCTCAAAATGAATCCACTTGCTTGCATCTTGGGGGCGGGACGGCGTTGTTGTGAATAGTGGAAATCTGTTCTCCTTCTAAGTTGCTCCAGTGAGCAAGTGGCTTTATTTTAAGCCACTAAATATGTTAGCACAACTAGCCATGCTGACACTGCTAATGGTACTAACAGAGCTAACAATAATCATCAATGCTAAATGAGTGATTTCCAGCTACAAATTGAGCATCTTACTCGTCAGGGCGAGAAGGAGGGAGCCTGGAGTGTGGGCACAATATTTCCACAGCAACACTTCTGGGTTGTGACAGCATACAGGCTGAAAACTCCAAATGAGCAGTGCAGCTAGTCAAAATTAGCTCCCACCAGACCCATGTAGTGTGCAGTGCACTCTACATGGGTCTGGGATTTTAGAGTCGGAAAAAATTAACCTATTGGCCAACATGCATAACCGATCCAAAATAATCTCGGTGGTTAACCAAGTATCGGTTAACCACTGACAGCTCAAGAAAAGAAAGGAGATTTTTTTGTGCGAATGGGATGGGACAGGAGTGAAAATTCACTTCCATGTCACCTTCTATGACAGCAACCAGCAACCAGCTGCTCCTCCAATTTCAGAACTCAAATATAAAGCCAAACCATACCAGAATAAAATACACCGAGCCACATAAGCACTCAAATCCTCCAAACAACTGTGCCGAACCAGGCCATGCCTAATCAGGATTCTCCTGGATCAAATTTTACTCAAGATCATCCTGTGGCTACTGCACAACTTTCGTCACTGGATGGCTTTTATTGTGTACAGTAAATAAGCCACAGGATGATTTGAGTTTGCATTGAAGTCATGCTTCACACCGCACAAGGTCAAACCAATCCAATGAAAACCACAGCAAACCAAACTATGTTGAGCTATAAAACAAACAAATGACCTACATATATTCAGCAATGTCTCATTGAGTCCTACTCCTCACAACACACTCACTAACCATGCCAGGCCAAACCAATCCATGCCAAACCAAACTCACAAACCCCTCCTACCTGTCTCTTGGGCAAGATGCTGAGCTTCCTTCTTCGTCTGTGTTACCTCCTCCTCATTAACGGCTCCTAACCAAACCAAACCAGGCCATGTAAGAATCAAACCAAACCAGGTCAAACTTAAACCAGTCATTCCTAGACCAATCCTACCTGTCTCCTTCTCCTCTTCCTCCTGTATCAGGGGTTCCGCCTCCTCCCCATACACCTTCTCTTCAGCGTACACCTCCTCCTCCTCCTCCTCCTCCTCCTCCTTCTCTTCAGCATTGATCTCCTCTACATGAGCTGAGGAGGGTGAGGGTGGGTAGGAGGTGCCATAGTGGCGATAGCGCTGCATGGATGGTCTTAAGTCTCAGCCAAACTCCAAAACAGGACTGTGCCAGGCCAGAACCAGGCAAGAGCACACAATCTTCCTGAGCAGATATACACAGTGTGTTGTACACTAAACCACCACCACAAAAAATTTAAAATATCTATTTTAGAACATAAAGTGATGGACACATGAAGTACCGGATGAAACTAGACTGAAAGAAGAAGAGTTAGTATCAAAACTAATTAAAAGTTTCCAAAAATATGACAAAATAATTTTGGAAAACTGTACAAAAGTGTATAATGTACATATCAATGGAGTGATGAAAAGAGATAAAAACAATCCAAAAGAACAAACAATCCAAATTACTGATTGTCCAAATAGGAAAGTAGCGAACAAGGAGGACGACAAAATGTGAATAAGCTAAGCAGGAGAAAGAGAGAGCTCCTCCTCTTCCTCCTCATCTTCCTCCCAGCAGCTCTACAGTCTACTGACCATCCAGAACCTGATCCCCACTATTATTAGAGCTGACAAACCCAGGGACACTGTGTGTCTGTGTGTGTGTGTGTGTCTGTGTATGTGTGTGTGTGTGCAAGATGCCAGAGAGGACAGAATAGCCCACCAAATAACCTTGACACTTGTTTGTTCTCACACACACACACAACACACACACTCTCTTGCTCTCTCAGCTGTGGAATATATGTCACCTAAATTAAAGGAACAGTATGTGAAATCTTCATACCACATTCTGATAGTGTTTTACATCACAAGGTGGATAAGTAGCACCAGTGAGTCATTTGAATGTTTTGTTGAAAACAACTCTACACCAGTGTCTAGACAATACATTACATTTGACACCAATACCACAAGTATATGATACCAGAAACCACTGACAAACTGACGGCCCACTTTGGATACGTTTCCTGTCATGCCACTGTCCCGCCCATTTAGGAGACGAGCGGTGGTCCTTTGTCTATTTATTCCAATGAGAAAAGTGAACATAAGTACAGACTATGCCCAATTCTTTAGCCCAGTAGCCCAGTTAGCAAAGTAAGTAATGGACCCAGATTTTACAAGCCACGTGTCTTCTGAAGATTCTGACACGAAAATGGCTTCTTTATTTTTAGAAAGACAAATCATTAGAAAATTTAGTTTAGTTCAGGGCCTGTCTCTGTCAAAGCAACACACTCTCAAAAGATCTGACAACACAGAATCTGTTGTCTGTAATATTTCCCTCTGAGATGTAGTAAAGTATAAAGTACCAGAAATCGGAAATACCCACATAAAGTACAAGTAGCTAAAAATTGTACTTAAATACAGCACTTGAGTAAATGTACTTAGTTGCTTTCCACCACTGGAAAAATAATTTTTAAGAAGTACATGACAGTTTTAGATGGTGTTGCAGAGTCAGTGCTGTTGACACTCATTCCTATAGCAAGCCCTCATTATAGTTGCTAAGGTCACTGACTGTTACCTGTGAATCACGATGTAAGAATCTGGACTAGACAGAGCCCACTATCTGCAGTCAGAACACTACTTATACGTGATTACCAATTCACGGTTTCACATTTATTTGCATGTGTTCCAACTTACTGGCAAATGTGATGTAAAGTAATAAGGGGGGAAAGTAAAGCAAGCTGAAATACATCAGAAAGTTGTTTCTTTTTTACAAAATGAAGCAGCTTGAAGGGGCACTGCAAGCAGTCAGAAATAAGATGAAGCTCTCATTGATTTGTGTTCTCGTATGCATGTTATATAAGAACCTGTCTGCAGCACACATGCATGCTGCTGTAATTCACATTCCCATATATGCTCAAAGAAGTATAGTGTAAGTTTCCCCCTTTACACACAAACAATGCTGGGTTTTAATAGTAGATATGTATGCAAGCACTAATGTTTATTTCTAGACAACAATCCATTATTAGTGCTAAGTCTGATATAGTTTGGAATAACAGGCATTGAGAAGCCTAAGAAGAGGATGAAGCACTTTATTTGTTGATTCTGAGGGTCAGATTATTTATGTACACTGTAGAAAAAAAAGTTGTGTAAACTTTTAATCCTCCAGTCATCATTATTAGGCAAACAGACAGCTATAACAAATAATTATAATAATAGTTTATTATTACTTCTGTTTGTCACTACCTGCAGGGTTCCTACAGATAAAGGCAAATTAGATATCAGACTTTTTAATGCCATTTGGAATATAATTCAATACCAATCTTACAATAACCAAAATTGAAGAAAAAGAAAAAAAACATTAACCACCATCAGTGACAGAGGGTTAGGGAAACATAAAACTTTTTTTGTCTTGTGGTGGAAACGATGGTTGGACAGAAGTAGAATATACCTGGCATTTGTTGGCAAGTTTGTGTTTCTCACTATGTATTTTGGTTTTCGATGCCTTGATTCCTATTGTGCCAAGTTTGAAAAAACTTTTAAGCAAAAAATACACCCTGGCTTACACACATTGCCTTGTACCTGTTTTAGCTATGCCGTGAAATCTTTGTTAATCAGCCAATTTTCATCACACACACACACACACACACACACACACACACACACACACACACACACACATACATACATACATACATATACACCAATCAGGCATAACATTATGACCACTGACAGTTCAAGTGAATAACATTGATCATTTCATCACAATGCAATGTTCTGCAGGGACACCTTTGGTCCTGGCATTCATGTAGATGCCACTTGACACGCACCACCTTCCCAAACACCATTACAGACCAATACCCCCCCTCATGACAACGACACTCCCTTATGGAAGTGTGCCCCCAGGCAGGACAATGCACCATGCCACACCACAGAAACTGCTCAGGAATGGCCTGGGGTATGTGACTAAGAGCTCAAGGTGTCAACCTGGCCCTCAGATTTCCCAGATCCCAATCCAATGGAACATCCATTGGGCATGCCAGTACCTTTCGTCACAACCCACTGGACTCGAAGGATCCGTCAACAACGCCTTGGTGCCAGACAACACAGGACACCCCCAGAGGTCCTGTGTCCATGCCTTGACAGGTCAGAGGCTCCACCGTAGATCAGACTTGGCTTTGACCTGTCGAGGCATGGAGACGGACCTCTGGGGTACCAGTTTGTCCCACAGATGCTTGATCAGATGGGGATCTGGGGAATTTGAAAGCTAGATCGATGCCTAAAGCTCTTTGTCACGTTCCTTGGGTCATTCCTGAGCAGTTTTTGCAGAGTGGCATGGTGCACGGCCTTGCTGGGGGGCTACTTCTATCAGTGGTACTGTTGCAATGAGTGGGGGTACTTGGACTATAACAATGTTTAGATGGGTGGAGTGCCTAAAGGGGCATCTACATGAATGCCGCGACCAAAGGTGTCTCTGCAGAACATTGCATTGTAATGAAATGATCAATGTTATTCACTTCAACTGTCAGTGGTCATAATGTTATGCCTGATCGGAGTGGTCTCACTATCTTGAGTTGCATGAAATGAATGTGAAAGGCATTCAGTAAATGATTAAAAAAAATGTTAACAATTATTTTGATATTTTACAGTGCAATGTCAGAAAACAACAGTTAAAAAAAAATCCTTAGTCCCTTGTCTTAGCATTTCTTAAGACTTTTGAAAAGATAAGACATTTTAATACAAATTAAGGCCTTGTTTTTAGATAAATGAACTAAATGCCTTTTAAGACTTTTTAACGATCTGCAGAAACCCTGTGTTTATCTTTCTGGGTGGGGGTGGACATGGGCTATGTCCCTTTTTTGTGTTTTGCCTGTTTTTGGTATATCTCACTTGTTCGCTTGTCTATGTAAAAAAATCCTACAAGTAAAATGTTTTAAAAATAAATATCTTTTATGAGTTTTCCTAAGAGTAAGCAACTATGAATATCACAATTTCCTTGTATTAGGATACTGTGCAAACACCACAACACATCTGGGAGGACTACAGAAATAACTGCAGCAACACCAGAAATGCAAATACAAGTATGAGAGGGTCTCTGAACTCACCACAGACATACTTCTAATTGCAGACATATACTAATTAATTATCATGATGAAGCCATGTTATGATTATGGAATAACATAAAATGTTTATGTCAGGCTCATAAATGTGTAAATAAAGAGTGTCTGTTGGCTAAAACCCACGCAAATAACATCAGGACATTAACCACTAGCTGCTGTTTGTTAAAAGTTAATGGCTTGTTAGCTACTGTTAGCAAATCATCTCTGATAGCTAGGTTAGCTTAGCATCATTTACAGGACCACTTGCATGCTAAGGGTGGGCAAACAAGCTAGCAGTCCCACGGAGCATCACTTGATTTAAACTTGACCATTTAGTGAGGTTGGATAGTTTAAGTCCTCTATATTATGGATTTAGAGACGGCTAGCGAAAAAATGGCTAAACTAGCCCGTTTTCATATATCGCGAGAACGTCAAACCAGACCGTATTCAAAATTCCACCAGTTAATTATATTTTTGTTTAGTGGCAAAGCAAATGATCGAAAAAACGAATTAGGGCGTGTACATACACGTTTACACAACGCTACTAAGTTCGGCATATGTTAAATACACAAACTGACTTTACTCAAATGAAATCATGTGTTTTAAAGCTCGTTAAGACTGCTGAGACGCCCGGCAGGACGCACTTTTGCTTGAAGGTGACTGTGGGAACCACGGGAGATCCAACTGCGAAAGCTGTAGTTTGTGTTGTATATAGTGTCTGTATGTTACCCGAATTAAAGTATGCATCTCGGTGATTCCTAAAGCATCTTTGGTTTCGTTCTGTCGGATACATATCTCTGCCGACATGCAACAAAACTTTAAACTGCACAAAAATGAAATGGTGATATGTACAGAGCACGTAGAGGCGCGTCCAGAGCTGAGAGTCAAGTAAAGAGAGGGTACTGACCTTTTTTGGAGTGGGTTTTTGGAGTCTTTCTCTGGGCCATTGCTTCGCAAATTCTCCAGTTCTATTTCCAGCTATGAAACTACGAACTAACAAGCTAACTTAGCTGTAACTACGACTAAAGCATGAAAGAAGTTAGCGCTCCTGGTCACTTTATGTTCTCTGCTCTCATTGATGAAGCTACGAGTTGACCAAAATCACGTCCTCACTTGGATACCAGCAAAACCAAAGTCCATAGTAACCGTGATTGACTTAATATTTTACCAATTAGAGCCACAGAATCAGCTCATGGGCAGGACCAAAAGTGGGCTCTTGTGATGTTGGACCAATCACGTTGCGGTACAGCTTCCCAGTGTCGTGCCTCTCTTTGGAAAGGAGCAAAAACGTGGCAGCAGAAGAAGAGTTTGAAACATCTGGGGCGGGGAGCAGACATGACAAAAGGAGAAATAATGATTGTGATTTAAGGAAACTAAGGACAGTTCATGCTAAGAGCGTAGATTTTAATACTATTTAGATGACAGAATAATAATAATAATAAAAACCGATAAGTCATACAAGAGCAAAAAACCATTCACTTCGGAATGTATAAAAACATATTCTGACTTCAACTTTACTTCTCTCCCGAGCCCCCACCCCCCCTCTATAATAAGGACAAAGTGATTATCATCTTTCACCATAATGGTTAATCTCACCATCGCTATCATCAGATTTTTATTATTAATCATTTTAACCATCAGGTTTTATCACAGCGATGGGGTGATACGTGAAGTGAGCAGCCCCCCCTACAGTATTTTAACATTAAGTGCTATTTTGTTAGTTCTCTATTAGTATATTGTGTGTAGTTTGCATTTATTACTTTCCAACTGTAGCTGCATGCACGTAACCACATATACCCTGTGTTTACATTTCAAGCTTATTCTGATTTTTTTTGTAAGATGGGTGTCCCATGAGTGTTTGCATATGCATTTTAATATAAAGCATATTGACTTTACTTGTGGGAAAATTGGCAATAGAAACAAAAGTGTCTCACCTTATACTGGAAGAAAATGGGAGATAAAACAAGAAGGAAATGTATGAAGCATAACTGGAAACATTTGAGTTAAGTAGAGACAAATGTATGCACAGGTTTCTAAAAGCAATCCACAAGTTTAAGTTTATTTGCACATTTAGATATAAAAGAACAGAGAAAAAGCAAATAAAAACAATTTACATGTAGGGGTGAGGTAGAAACCCACAAATGACTTTTCTTGGTACCCCACGTATAAAGAAAAGAGTAAACTATACACAGATTTAAAAATACAGCATGATGCAATGTAAAATGTCAATAAAGATACATATCTTCCACACAATCAACACCACTGAGGAGAAATAAACATAACATCAAATAAATCAGTAGGCCTATGTGAAAAATGCTGAACAAACCAGTGCATCCTGAATTCTGAAATATTCTTTACAGTACAATGCAAAAACACAGCAGCCACACAACACAGTGATAATCAATACAGTACCTAAACTTTTTGTCATCAAACCACCTTTAAGTTTCATTGTGTATTGGAATAAAGACAGAGTCAGTTAAAAAGTTCAAGTTCATGTTCCATAGTTGGGCTCCATTGTATTCCAATGAATACTTTGCCCTTGAAGTGCAAGACACTGGTAGATAAAGATTATTGGTTTGTCTAGTTGGATAAAAATTAACCTGAGAATTATAAATTAAAAAATAACATTAAAGCTTTCTCACCAGTCTGTATCCATATACTTCACTTTGAAAATAAAAGTACATATTTGAAGAATGTTAATATCAGAAATGGTCATGACACATTTCAAGAAAAGAGGAGAGGTTGCAGCACATGACTTGGAGCAAGTTGCCATTCTAATACAACGTTTTTGCAGCATAAGAATTTTATGAAGATATGTGGGGTAATTGATTGCCCATACAATATAACAGTAAATAAGATATGGATAAAATAGACTGTAATACAATGTTAAAAAAAAACAAGAGAGATTTGACAAAGGATACATTTTTCTAATAATTCCTAGAGATTCTGTGATGTTATTGCAAACAAATCCGTGTGATCTTTCCAAGTGAGTTTCTCATCGAATAAGATACCAAGAAATCTTGCTGAAATCTTGTTTTAGAAATTTCTTCACTATTGATATGTAATTTTGGTAATTCCAAATCATAATTCAACTGCCGTTCGAATATCATAACATTTTATTTTATTTATTTATTTATTTTTACATTTAATGTCAGTTTATTAGTTTGAAACCATTTTGAATACGCAAGATGGCCACTGTTTACTTCATTCATAAGTACTGACATAAAGTACATTGAGATAATTAAATTAGTATCATCAGCAAACTGGCATTATAGTGTTTGACAATGCTGCAAGATCATTTATATAGATGAGAAACAATAGGGGTCCTAAAACGGACCCTTGTGGTGCCCCACACTGTACCACAGCTCTCTCACTCTATACATTGCTGTCTATAATAAACATATTTACTAAGCCATTTCAGGATAGAGCCTAATTCATATATGTACAATTTTGCAAGTAATATGCCATGGTACCATGACCAAGTCTTTAATAAAATGTGTATTTGACAGGTATAACTAAGCTTTTTTGTTTAAATCTACTATTTCATCCTGGAGTATTTACTGTTGTCAGGACTGCCTTATTGAAAGTGACATAAATAGATTTTAAGATGCTTTTACTCTCTGAAATCTTTCCTGTTGAAGCCTTGTGCAAAATAATGATTTTAATCATGGCCTCATTTAACAGAAGTCTCAAGAAAGAAAAAGGAGAAATTAGAACTGTATGAAAAGTATATCTATAATGAACTCAGGATTTCCCTAGTTGCGGTGCAGAGCAGTGATGGCTTTTACCCACAGAGGGCGCTGCAGTATAGCATTTGGAGAGTCCCTCTCTGACAGGCTGAATTTATTGGGTGACATCACTCCTAAACTGTTCAGATCCCCCGTCCATTCCGATGGACATAACTTACTGTCATCTAACTTCACCCAAATGCACCAATGAATCATATATCTGCACGAAACGACGGCTGCTGCTGCTGTCAGATTATTTTTTCATCTCTCAAATTATGAGCTGTTCTTTAATGCAACCACAATAAAATGTTTGAATGTGTACAAATATGGAAATGTGTACAAAATACCCAACACTTTAAACAATAGCATGAAATTACAAAGCTAAATGAACTAACAGAGGTCAGAGGAAGTGACAGCTGTGGGGATGAAACACGTGAGCTTTTGTGTTATCAGAGTTTGTACTTTACTGAAGTAGAAACATCAGCTAAATTACACCTGGCCTGCATGCGGGAATAGATCAAAAAATGGGTTAGAACACACTGTTAAAAAAATCCCGTCTATGTGTCTTTCAGATGCAATATAACAGAGGACAAGCTAACTTGTCAGGATTCACACACTTTTGATATTAAAGTGACTCAACGTTTGCCCTGTATTTCAAAGCACATTTGAAAAGAAAAGTTTTAACTTGACTTTAGCATCTTTACAAAAAACTGGAATTTATCCTGTTCACCTCAGATCTATCCAATTAGGCCTATAAAAACCAGTCACAGACTACAGACTAAATTCTGCATTTATTTTTATGTTAAGGAATAACAGACTGTTATTATTGTTATAATTATTATTGCTCATATTGTTTTTATTATTATTTGTTTTCAAACCAAATGAAAAAAAGAAACATAAAACAAGACATCTTTTCCTCATTGTATGAAGAGTTGTAGATTCAATCAGGGCAGCTTTTTACATTAAAGTCAGTGAAACATTTTAATTTAACTTTAACATAAATAATAAATAAATAACTTTAACACACACACAAAAAAAGAAAAAAGACCCAAGACTTAACCGTGTTGCTACAGATCATCAGAAACTTGTTTATCATTAAAAAAGGTTGATTTTTTAGAAATTATCATCAAATATGAGTATGTTTGTAGAGAAGATAGGCGCTCGAATTAATTGCTCTGAGAACACGTTGCGCCTTGTAAGTTTACTTTGACTTAGTGAAGCTGCTGCTGTCAGCCAATCAGAATCCAGCGCTGTGATGGCTGGAGCAGAACAGTCAGTGACTGTTTGTACAAACTTTATAGTTTCACAGTGAGATTTCCATGATTGACTTTCTATAAAATTACTGAGCTGTCAGGGAAAACTAGAATTACCACCTCATAATTGTATGCCTCCTTGAATCAGTCAAGTTACAGTGACACTTTACATCCACGTCTTATGTGACATCTCATACTCATATGTTGCCATGACAGTTGATGATTCTTCAAATGTGGATGTTGCTGTGAAGAAGCTACATATTCTAAAACATGGATGTGTCACACATCTTCCCCCAACAGCACAGAAGAGTGTCATCAATTCAGTATCTGACCAAATGTCTCCCCTTCTGTTCCTGAGATATGACACTGAGTCATGGCCAGAAAAGTGTTTTTACAGAACATTATGATGTCACAGTAAAGTTGACCTTTGACCTTTTGGATATAACATTTCATCACTTCATCATTTTATCCTACTAGACATTTGTGTGAAGTTATGTCAAAATTACCGGATGAATTCTTAAATTATGTCCAGATGTGGAGATTATGTGGAGATTACTAAAGTGTTTTGTGCGAGATTGCCAGGAGAAATAAGGAGCAACAGAATAAATCACCAGGAATTGTTTTGCTGTGCTCACAGGCTTCTCAGAGGTTTTGCAACTCTGAGAACAGATAAACAGAGTTGAAACTTGAATTTTATCACTGAGACAAATTTCTGAAATTGTACAGATTAATTTATAAGTTCCAACAAGGTTCATTATGTCTCTATGAATGATATCTTGTGCTTTTTTCTTTTAGTCAGACAAGGGTATTTTTAATTCATACCTGACGTGTTTCGACGGAGCCTTCGGTCTTCTTCGTAAGATCAGCTGATATAAGGACACCTCACACTAACATTGGGTGACACCTCTGAATAAGACCGAAGGCTCCGTCGAAACATGTCAGGTATGAATTAAAAATACCCTTGTCTGACTAAAAGAAAAAAGCACAAGATAATTTATAAGCTAGTCACATTTTCTTTTACATCTTACTGTTGTCTCAAGAGCTTAACATTTCAGACAAATAACAATGACTGCAGCAAGAGAAGAAAAAGAGCATTTTAAGATCTTAAATCAAGGTTGGGTTAAGACAAGAGACGGCTATCTCTCAGGAGTTGAATCTAAGAAGGGTGAGAAAATCTCATATTGATGTTTTATTGAGCTCAGTTATGTCTAAGAGAAATAGGCTGGACAAAGAAGAGATCTTATTTGGAATTTTCCTTTCCTCTGGGATGACATAAACATGTTTTGTGGTCACAGTGACCTTTGACCACCGAAACTGAATCAGGTCATCTTTGAGTCCAAGTGAACACTTGTGCCAAATCTGAAGAAATTCCTTCAAGGTTTTCTTGAGATATTTGAGTTCACAAGAATGAGACAGACAAGGTCACAGTGACCTTGACGTTTGACCTATGACCACCACCACTGAATCAGTTCACAATTGACTCAAAGTAGACGTTTGTGCCAAATTTGAAGAAATTCCCTCTAGATGTTCTTTTCATATTGCGTTAAAAGAAATGAGACGGACATGGTCACTGTGACATTTGTCCAACAAATTCTACTCAGTTCTGACGTGAAATGGATGTTTGTGCAAAATTTACAGAAACTCCCTTTAGGTGCTTTTAGGATATCATGTTCATGAGACTGGGATGGGCAGGTGGACAACCTAAAAGCATAATGCCTCCGGCCACAGCTATCACCAAAGCAGCGGCATAAAAACAATCTGTAGCAGCATTCAGAGCATCATGTTGCACTAAAACAAGTAATGTGATGGCAGTATGTTGTTCACAGAGCATTAAAGTGTCATAGCAGAACTGTTAAAAACTGCAGTTAGCATCGTTTTGTGACTGGAGTCACTTTGAGTTTTGAATGGATCGAAACTGAGAGACTGACAGTTCTTCAAGTTTCTATAACACACACACACACACACACACACACACACACTGGACTGACCCCAAAAGACATGCACGTCTGTGTACATGATATCGTTACACACATAAGCACATGAACATGCACACACAATTTGCTGATAAGAATCATGTGTCAAATACCAGTTGTAATCCATGCATAAACCCCTCAACACACACACACACACACACACACACACACACACACACACACACACACACACACACACACACACACACACACACACACATACATATATTCTGTGTCAGCTGAGAGATGCCTTGTGAAATCTCATTAACGTGTGAATAGTTTCTTAAATTGAATAAAAACAAAGCCAGATCTGGTATGTAGATTATTTTTCTTAACTGTCAATCGAAAAACTACATAACAAGCTTAAATATAGAGATTTATAATGTTATTTTTATGACAACACACTGCCATAAAACTCCAAATCAGTTACAGTGTTTGAGTTTTTTTTTTTTTATCATTACAATAACTGATAAACTGAGGAGTGACTGGAAGCAGCAGCATGCTGGGAAATAATTGATCATGGTTGGAGGTGGACAGCAGAGACAAATAAGTAGAACAGAAATGATTGGTTTGAAGAAAGTTTACTTTTCAAACATGTTCTATTAAAAAGATAGTTTTAAAATGGCAAAAACGACACACACTTTAATGGCCCATTATCTTTAAATTACCACTTAATTATCTTGTGATTCTTCTTTTCTTGAGATAAAAGTTAATATTTTAAAAAATGGTGGCCATTACTGTCATTTTAACACTCACCTCTGTCATTTTCATTCTGTTATTTTCTTTGTCTCAAATTATCCTCTTAACAGTCTCTTAATATGAAACCTTTTATCTGCAGAAGGTAAAATGCTGACAGGAAGTTACTTTAATAATTACCGAGACAATATCATAAACTACATGACCAAAAGTATGTGGACACTGGAACATGAACGTGTGTGTGACACTATGTTGATGAATGTGCTTCTCTGACAGCCTCCACTCTTCGGATCTCAGTCTATATACCAGGTGTGGAACCTGTTGAAAGGATCTGATCCTTTTCAGACAGAGGAGCATCAGAGAGGTCCACCAGTGGATCAGGAAGCCAGAGAGAGGGAAGCGATGAGCCTCCTCTCCTGCAGTACTTCTGTTCTCCTGCAGAGGGCAGTATAATTCCACACAAAGACCAACCAGCCCGGTGTTTCTCCTGTCATCTCCTTTCTCATATTCTTTGTCACCCATACATCCTCTTCTCCCTTGTGTCAAAGGTGAGAAAGGAGAGGAAGACAAAATGGGTCTCCCTTCATTTTTCAAACCCTCTTCATCTCCTCTCCTTTGTGGCTGTTTTGTAAATTTTTGTAGTTGTTTTGTGTCTCTGTGTAGTCATTTTGCATTTCTTTATGTTTGTTTGAATCTCTGTAGTCTTTTTGTGTCTCTATGTGGCCATGTTGTGTCTCCCTGCAGTCGTTTTGCATGTCCTTGTATTAATTTTGCATCTCTTTATAACTGTTTTGCATCTATTTGTGGCCATTTAGTGTCTCTTTGTAGTTGTTATGTATCTTTTTGTGGCCATTTTGTGTGTCTTTGCAGTCGTTGAACACGTCTTTGTACAGTCATTTGCTGTCTTTATGGCCATTTTGTAGTTGTTTTGCATCTCTTTATAATCATTTTGCATCTCTTTGTAGCCGTTTTGCACCTCTTTATAGTTGTTCTGAGTGTCTGTATAATCTTTTTCCATGTCTTTTTTAGATGTTTTGCTTTTAATCATTTTGCATCTCTTTGTGGCTGTTTGTATTGCTTTGTAGTTGTTTTGCATCTTTTTGTGTATCTTTGTGGTTGTTTTATGTCTCTTTATAATCATTTGCATTTCTTTGTAGGCATTTTGTGTCTCTTTACAGTAGTTTTGCATTTCTTCATATCATTTTCCATCTCTTCATGGTCATTTTTTGTCTTTATTTTTTGGCATGTCTTTGTAGCTGCTTTTTGTCTCCTTGTAGTTGTTTTGCAGCTCTTTGTAATTAGTGTCTCTGTGGCTGCTTTGTGTATCTTTGTGACTGTTCTGCTTGTCTTGTAGTTTATTAATAAGCACAATTGTAACATACTACCACCATCCCCATATGTCTTCTCCAAAAGACTAATGATACACAAAACCATAAACACAAGAACAGTCACTGAATAATCCTCACCCCCTTGAGCCAGCATTGCTCCTCTCTCTTTTTCTTCTTTATCAGTGTTTTTATGAATTGATTCAGATGTGTTGCTGATGATCAAGAAATACTGATAATGATCGAGATGAGGATGATTAATGCAAGAGGCAATGAACATTTTGGGTAGTTTGCGTCAGAAAATGTGTGTGAATGTTATCAGTGTACAAGTGAGTGTGTGTGTGTGGGTGTGTGTGTTATCAGTGAGCGTCAGCTGGCTCTCTGCTTTGTTTTTAGGTCACTTTTACACCGACTCTCCTTAAATCAGTCTGAAAGCAGCTCCGCTCTCTAAAATAGAAACAATTAGTGCGGGCTTGACATTCAACTCTTTCTCTCTTTCATTTCTCCCTCCTGTCTTTCTTTCCTTTTTTCTTTCTTTCTGTCTTTCTTTCTTTCGTTCTTTCTTTACATCCTGTTAGGTTTTTTGTCTTTTCTTGGGGGGAGAAGTAGGCCGTCTGTCTGTCTACGTGAGCTCCTGCCTGCAGACAGACAGACGCCTCACCAGCACACATCAGCTTTAACTCGTTTATGTTTGATGCAGCCATCTGTTGTTGGAGGCATTTATTTATTAAAATAATGTGTGGAAAAAGAATGTACAGACACTTTAATTATACTATACAGCATGTGTTACTGCACAGAAAAAAAGATTTTAACTAGTATATTTTTCTATAAAAAAAAAAAAAAATCAAATTCCAACAAGTTCAAATTCAAATTCAGACCGCTTCACTTGTCGCATCTCTACACAAGCACATTGGCCATGTTACTGAAGATGTCACTTGAAACTTAACTTAATCAAACAGAATCAAAACAACTTATAATTGTAAGGTAGGTGACGGGGAAGAAGTGTGCTGAATCTGTTCACATTTTATTTCTAAACTTCCACACAGTGTACAAATCATCTCTCTGTTACAACTGTGATCCACCATACATATAGCTGTTCAAACAGTTTTCTTGTACCACATTGTTTGTGGTTGCTTTGCCTCTCTATATAATAGTTTTGCTCATTTTTGTCATTACTTAGTGTGTCTCTCTAGTTGTTTTGCATCTCTTCGTTGTCATTTTGCAGCTCTTGGTCTAACTATTTTAGGTCTCTGTAATTGTTTAGCATCTCTTTGTAGTCATTTTGTGTCTCTGTGTAATTGTTTTATGTCTCTTTGTAATCATATTGCATCTCTTTGAGAGCGTGCATTCTTTGCATTCTGTTCTCAGAGTTGCGTGCACTTTGTTGTTGTTTTTTGCCCCTTTACAGTTGTTTTGCATCTCTTTGTAATAGTTGTGCATCTCTTTATAATTGTTTTGTGTCTCTTTGTAATTGTTTTGCATAGTTTCTTGGTCATTTGGTGTTTCTTTGTTTGCTGCTTTTTATGATAGGTTTCCATCCCTTTGTAGGTATTGTGCATTTCTATCTAATTGGTTTGCATCTCTGTAATAGTTTTGCATCTCTTTATAATCTTTTTGTAATCATGATGCATCTCTTTATGAACAATATACATCTCTGTTTTGTCATATTGCATCTCTTTATAATCTCCTTTTTTGGTAGTAGTTTTGCATCTATTTATGATCATTTTGCACCTCTTTGTATCATTAGTTAAACAGTTCTGCCTAAAATCAGAAGTGAAATTATAAACGTGTGTGTGTTTGATATCCCTCTGAAGAATGAGGTCAGGGAACACACTCATCTCTCCTTTCACTACCGTCATGGGACCTTATCAACACCTTGTTGCCATGGCGACGGAGAACACACACACACACACACACACACACACACACACACACACACACACACACACACACACACACATATATATATAACTAGTGTAAAGGTCTCCCATGGGACTCCCAAACACTCCTTACAAAAGATGGGAAGGACAGAGGGACAGAGCACGGGAGGGTTTAATAATTAATTTTCATCCAAACAGAATAAAAATGAACAACCCCAACCCCACACACCTTCACTGTTGTCATTGTGTGTGTGTGTGTGTGTGTGTGTAGGTGTGTGGGTGTGTGTGTATGTTTCATGACTAAGCCCACAATGAAACAGATGACATCACAGACTTTATGCTGCGTCAGCAACTGTCCTGCATATACTTACACGGTGTGTGTGTGTTGGACTGGTGTCACTCTTTGATCCTAACGAGCAGAGAGAGGCATGGTCAGAACGAACACACACACAGCAATGAAGTCGAGCAGGACAAGAAATAAGATGAGGAAGATGAACAAGAAGAATGAATTAAAAATAAGCAGCAGCTGCTCTGACAGCTGAAAACTTAGTACTAAAATTAAACGGACAATGTCCTAAAAAAGTGAATATCAGATGCGACTCTGATGGGATGATCATGTGTGTGTCTGAAGTATAAACAGCTGTTTAATTAAACATTAGCCATGACAACTTTACAAGGTGATAATGTGTTAAAATCAGTAAGCTGTTTTATAGTGTACAGAAAACCCCAAAACTTTGTCTCTGAAGAAACAATCAGTGGTGCTGGCTCTTAATAGTTGATATCATGGTTTCTAACTCTTTAAAAATGGACATTATTTGCATGATCCTGTTTAAATCAATGTCAAATAGTAAACATAATGGCTAGAGTGTTCATTCTGTTTGCAGCCTACAGCCAAGGCTTCTGTCTTCCCCGTCATCAAGTCATGACCTTATATGCCATGCACATGTGGTATTTTGCCATAATTATGCTGGTATTTCCCCATAATGGCTACAGGAGATGGTTGTTTCCATAGTCCTGTATATATCAATAATAAAAAATAAAAGAACATTCATTCTTTTTGCAACAGAAAGCTAACTGTGTTCACACTTTGAGTGACACAACAACAGGCAAAAAAAGCTGAGCTGGCCTCAACTTTTTTCAGTGCTCCAATGATGAGGTGAAGCCTCAACCAGTCATATGTTCTTGTTTTAGGCTGCATTTAGCTTATTTAGCTTGCACTAGCTTTTTGTGTATTGCAGTACACACAGGGATGTGATGGGGTGGTGAAATGGGATGCTAACATGGGGTTCACTGGATAGTTTTATGACCAAACACTTCATAACACTGTGCATTCATCCATGCAGACAGTTAGACCTTTATATTTCCAGGCTTTCAGATTTCTGCCTCTACCGCAATACAGTTTGGACAAGCATTTAGCAGCAGTAAGGCTAATATCTGTGGCTGACGCTACAGTGAGAGTCAGCTGATGAATGAAGCAACTAATTGTTCCACCTCTAATTATCTCAAAGTTGTTGATTTTCTGGAGGACAGCAGAATCTTTATGTCATGTTATGGATATACAGAAATCAAGCTAAAAATGGCTTTAAGTGAATCAGCAACAATGTTGTTTGCATTGATCTGTAACAGTTGTTTTCAGATCAATGTTTACTTTTATTTAATTAGTAATGTTACTGATTCACTGCATTTCTCCAATGCACACACTCACACTCACACACATTTATACAAACATAAACAGACGCGTGTACACACACACACACACACACACACACACACACACACACATTTATACAAACATAAACAGACATGCGCACACACACACACACACACACACACACACCCTCTGCTGACCTCAGCTGACACCTGTCACTTTGTTTCAAAAGTTGACTCGGCCACAGACACACAGACACACCGACACACAGACAGACAGACAGACAGACAGACAGACAGACAGACACACACACACACACACACACACACACACACACACACACACACACACACACACACACACAGATCGTTCTATCTGTTCCTGTTTAGCCTTCAGTTCTTCTGAGCGTGCTCAGTACAGCCCCACTGGGAGGGAAAACACACAGTCCCACAGAGAAGAGGGACCCTGTGCAAGGTCAAGTGTGTGTGTGTGTGTGTGTGTGTGTGTGTGTGTGACCGTGTTTGTCAGGTTATTTAAGCTCATTATTTTCAGTTTTGTTACACAAATCTGGGAATCTATTAGTAAAAACCGGATGTTAAATCATAATTTGCAACACAAACACTCTCTAGTATCTGTAAATTAACTATTTCTACATTTAAAAAACATTTTTAATTACACTAGTACATAATGCAAAATATGTTTGGACAGAAAATTCAATTAAAAATCCAGTCCAGTCACCAGAGGAAAATGTTGGCGTTGTGATTTTTAAAGTTTCTAATGTGAGCTGACTTTGTCATCAGGAGGTGGAGGGAATGGTGGATGGCGTGACACCTAGGAGAGATGCCTTAAAGCTGCAGACCACTGTTAGAGACCTACAAACAATAAAACTGGTTGTGTTTGAGTCAGTCACCCATCGCTGTTTGCAGTGGCTTTTTAGTCCCAAGACTGGATATTTTTTACTGAGGTTAGAGCCAGGAAAAGTGGTTGTTTTTGTTTTTACCAAGAAGTCACTGGGTTTCCTGCTGGGATTGTGCCACCAAAAGCAAGTATAAGCTAAAACATGATCTTTTCCTAACAATAACCAGGCAGTATTTGTGCCCAAACATAACCACAGTGTTGTTAACGCATAAGGAAAATAGTTTCAACACATCTGCTACATAACAACCAAGCAGCAACCTCAAAGGCTGAAAAATTAAGCCGACGAGGAAGTGTCAAAAACTGCAGTTCCTCTAATGTCCATTTAAGGCTGGCTCCAAGAGCAAGTCAGTCCCCATGGACCTGATGTTTAACAGAAATAAACAAGTTTACAGCCTGGTACAAAAAACTGTTTTGGTTTCTATAGCTAATTTCAACATACTGTACATGACAACTGTATAGGGGGGTGTACAGCTCCACCCTCTTCTCCAAATATACTCACTTCTGGCTCCCAAAAACCAAGATGGTGACAGCTTGAAGCTTGAACTTGAAGCTTCAAAATGGCGGTCTAGAACCAGTGAGTGATGTCATGGTAGCCGCCTCCATTGTTTATACAGTCTATGATAATAACGCACATGTAAAGTATCTGTGGTTTTGCATGAATATACAATGCCAATAAAGATACAATGCCAACATTTGCCAACTGATCCATGCCTTAAAAAAAACCCCACACACATGTAAATATATATAAATAAATAAATAGATAGATAGATAGATAGATAGATATACATATATATTAGGGCTGTCAATAGACTAAAAAAATTAACTAATTAATCTCACATTTTAAAATCCATTAATCTAGACTAATCATGATTAATTTCCTTCTAAAGTAAAGTACTGTCTAAAAGTGAAAAAAAAAAAAAAAATCCTGTGCTTAATCACAAATAATCAAAAAAGGTATTCAAATGCTCTTGTTTCATGTCAATAGTTTATAAAAGTCAATGAATCCAGTAAACTGTTGTCATTGGCTAAGCGAAAGTAGCCTATTTTTTTTTATCAATGTAGGCTAACACAAATACTAAAGGCTGCAACCAGGGCTCCACTGCATTAGTCCATATGAAGAAGACACTGTGGGAGAGAGAGAGACAGCACTCATGTGGAAAAGGGTAAGCAAGGAGAGACTGAAAGTGAGAGAGAGAGAGCTTTTGAAAAGGATTATGCCAGCAGAGGTGGGTAGTAACGCGTTACATGTACTCCGTTACATTTACTTAAGTAACTTTTTGCATAAATTCTACTTGTAAGAGAAGTTTTAATGCAACATACTTTTTACTTATATTTGTGAAGAAGGAACACTACTTTTACTCCGTTACATTGGGCTACATTCCGCTCGTTACTTGGATTTTTATTCATCGGTTAATCAATGCACGATCTGTTTGTTTTATCAGCGAGCCTGTTTGAAGCATTTTTTCATCACATTCCCGTCATATTATGATGTCAGGACTGACACCAACATATGTGTTAGATGTTCTAGTTTATTTTGATACCCTGGCCATCATTCTAGCTTAAAAATTGACCTCCATAAAAGTGCATGGAACATGATGTCGTTAACTTTCTTTAACTCGTTAATCGCAGAGATTTGACAGCACTAATATATATATATGTACACACACACACACACACACACACACACACACACATATATATATATATATATGTATTCATATATGTGTGTATAAACATGCATATATAAACCACACCAGACAGGACAGGGTGTAAGATGCAGGCAAGAACAGCATTCATGGAGCGCCATAACCAAATGGCCGGCATAGTGCACAGGATAGATATAGATATGTATACATATATACAGTCAGTTCATAAACCTTTCAGTATAAAGCTGTTATATTGGTGCTTTTTGTCTTTCCTTCAATAATAACTTTTTTTTTTTTTTTTTGAAGTTGCAAACAGTATAATTCAGACACTGAATGTAATATTTACATGGCTTCAAATGTGACTCCACCAACGGAGTTAAGAAAAAAAAGGAGAATGAGCTTCTGATTCTTTAGGTCACTAAAAAAGTAGAGAAAGGAAAGAAAGAAAACATATTGAGAAAAAAGCCTTAATGAGAAATATCCACCTAGTAAAGTGAAGTGTTCCTTTAAGAGGGTGCAGTCAGATTTTTGGTAGGCAGACAGATGGGGAAGCTCCGTTTAACATATGCTGAGGAACTCTGACACCCCCTCTGTGTGTGTGTGTGTGTGTGTGTGTGCGGCCAGAGACAGGGTTACATAACCGAGTAAACAAGTCAGCGCGTCACGCACACACACACACACACACACACACACACACACACACACACACACACACACACACACACACACACACACACACTCTCAACACAGCATCCTGCCCAAGGGCAACAAGGCAGTTCAGAGAGGGCAGCTTGTGTTCCTTAGTGTGTTCAGTCAGATGAGATCATTAGTAGAGCTGAACCAATTAGCCGATTTATTGATTATTATTCATTGACAGGAATTAGATAAACTAAATGTTTCTCAGAGGACTGAGGAGGATGAAGAAGAAAAGAAGGTTTGTAGAAACGCTTGATTTTTCAACAAAATCAAAACCCAAAAAATGAATAAAATGGAGTAGATATGTGGAAAACTGGACAATAATACCCCACTTTCCCACCAAAATTAGTTTTTTTGTTATATGTGATGCTAAAAATAGGTGATAGGCTGCTTTCTCATCGCTAGTAGACCAGAGTCATGCCCATGGAAGTATAAAGAAAACTGGATACATCGTAAAGTCCCGCCCCCACCGCAGGGGAAAATACTTAACTGCAATCCACTGACTTTGTACTGAGTGAAGGTGCCTCTTTGTCATTTATGTCTGCTAGCAAACAACACAAAAATACCTAAAAGCTATTTTTTGGTGGGATGCTCTACCAACAATGTAAAGAACCCATAACTAAGTTTCTACAAGCTGCTGAACTGAAAAACGGAGCTTTGAAGCAGTACAACGTGAGGCATCAGCAGGAATACATGATGATTTTACGTGGTGATCCAATCAAATAGTTGTAAAACCACATGTCACTATGTGTCATTCAGTGGGATCATTTCTCTAAGATAAGCAAGATAAAGAGAAGGGACATTGACCCTCAAACTGAGGTTCGCAGTAATAAGAGTTTTAGTCTGACTACCTGCAGCAATAGTGTTCTTGTCATCTTTCCTCACAACAAAATCAAAGTAATGGGAATATTTCCAGCCACTAAGGTAAGCGTTTCCATCTTCCAAATTAGCTTGCTGCTTTGTGATGTGCCTGCATAGCGTGACAATTATAAAAAATGAGTCCACTGATGTGACTGTTGTAGTGCAAGTCAGTAGTGATGTGATAACAAAAGTAATGTTGTAATGGGGGATTGTATCCATGCACAAAGGCATGTACAACCTTTGTACTAAAATTTTATTAGTAATTACTTACATTACTCATTACTGAAAAAAAAGTAATATCGCTACAACACGTTACTAGTTATGTGTTACTGCTCAATGCTGCTGACCAGGTTCAAATAGTATTGACTGTGTTTTGCCCACAAGCAACAACATGTCGTCTACTCACCATTTTATGAATCAGTTTATTTTTATTGATCTGTGCTCGCCATGACCACCTGCTGCTTTTCTAGCACTATACATTGTGTGTGTAGAATGATGCTTTTGCTCACCCGTGCTATGCATGTGGGCATTAGGTTACAAACAGCAGTCACTCCTATTGGTTGAGGCTGCGACCTTGCCGGTCAAAGTTCATCAAAGTTAAACTGTTGGTTGCAAAGATCTGATTTGCCAACGAAAGTGAATGTTTTAATCACCTTTCTGCCCACATTAAATAGAAGTGACTGGGAGGCAAAATTTGCCATTGTTAATTTAGCTGATGTGTAACCGAACCCTAAAATCTTTAAAAAAACAAACACATAGTTTCAACAGGACTTCACTGAAAACAGCTGGTTACTGTGGTTTTTATCAAACAAACAGGAGGAAGTAGAGCATTTGTTGAGGACTATTTTCAGTGGTGGATTAATCCACATTTGGTGATCTAGTGAGTATTTGTATCAGAACGGTGTGTGCGAGATTGAGTCAAAATAAAATAAATACTGTAAAATAAACTACAGTGTGTGTGTATTCATGGTCAAAAAGGAACACGTCGCCCAGTGACACAGTGTGACACACTGATGTGTTTTTATGGTACAGAAGAAGAAGAAGACATATAGAATATAAACTTACCCTGAAAAATCAGCAGGAGGGAAATAAAGCTAAGGGGACATGAAGAGGAACAGAGTAACACAACCGACAAGTTTTTCAGCAGCAGCTTCAAGTGTCATCCTCAATCTGCTCTGACACACACACACACACACACACACACACACACACACACACACACACAACACAATCACAGAACATTACATCATAAGTTAGGCTTCATGACACAGGCGGGGATCAGCGTTAGCAAGCATGAAGTGACGAAGCGAACCCGCATTGAGCGTGAGATGGAGGGAGGAAGCCACAGAGAGATGGATGCAGAAGAGCACGCAGAGTCGAGGTAGTGTGCAAAAGCAATCTGCCACAGGGCCAAATCTTACCCAGCATGCTTTGATACATATTGGATGCCATAAACCTGTTTGTCCATCAGAGAAAATGAGTGATTCTGATCTGTTTGTCAGTGAAAAACATTTAGCTTGGGGCCCCATTTACATGGTATTACATGGTACGGCTGTCTGTTTGGGAGGCACTGAGCATACAACTGGATAAATGAGACTTGGATTATACTGCATGAGTTGTGTGAGAGTTAGAGTTGTTTTGATATGATTTTGCTGTTGTTAAACATGGACCCCATTTCCTTAAATTCATCAAGAATCTTGGAGGCATGCCAGAAGAACAAGTTTTCTTCAAAAAATCAATGTAACATGAGGTGGTAAACACATTGTAATTTAGATGGCACAGTATCCCTTTAAACTAAATGGTAAATGAATAGCACCTTTCTAGTCAACCGATCACTCAGGCACTTGTACACTACATGCCACATTCACCCATTCACACACACATTCATGATGGTGTGGTGGTTACCATACAAAGTGCCACCTGCTACACAGGTAAACATCTAGCACAGTCATCGCTTTGGGGTTCAGCATCTTGCCCAGGGATACTGCGACATGTGACTATGAATGAGGTAAAAAAGAAAGATAAAACACTTTGGTTCAAGTTAGTTCAAAACAAGTACAACCACAAAGAAACCATCAAAATAAAACCATCACAACAAATTCAGTATTAAATTTTTTTCTCGTTTATTACAGGAGGCTTTTGTTTTATATACAGAGACATGTATTTGCAAAATACTAAAAAGTATTTTAACTCAAAGTACTAAAAAGTATATATATATTTATATATATTCATATCATGATCATCATAATTATTATTATTGTCTCTAAAACACCAAGGTGGGGTCACTGAGGCACGGCTTTCGCCTCCTTTACACCGAGGTTTCACTGGCTTTGGCCAAGGGTTGCAAAGCGAGAGTACCACTGAGGTCAGAGGAAAACCTTGTAACTCACTTTTAGATGATTTAAGCTTTAAAGGTATACTAAGCAGGAATTGTCACTGTTTGTGAACAGCATTGCTGCTGAAAGCAAAAGCCCACTGCAGCTTTCTGTGCCTGGTTTTTCTTCTTGCTATATTTCAGTTGGTTTTTTTTTTTTTGACGCTTTGTCCTTGTTTTTCATAGCTTCCTCTCAGCTGCATGCTGCTTCCGGTCTTGTACCTGGTCTATCTTCTTTGTGCCCAGAAACATCTCAAACACTGAAAATAAGAAGAAAATAAGAAATCCAGGCAGAGAGTCTCTGCAGATAAATACACACTGACAGTGGGTCACAAGTGATGATTGAGAGGGATTACTTTTGTTTTGTTTTTTTTTTTTAGAAAAATCCTGCATAGTACACCTTTAAAAATATAGAAACAGAAAAAGTACTCAGTGACGATGAGAAAACCCTCAAATTTGGACTCTGGGGGGTTAAGTTTGAGAGTTTTGGAGTTTTTTTCCTTTCCTTGAGTTAAATCTTTGGAGTTATAAAGTTTTCACCCTCCAACTACAACGTGTGCTCGACTTTTTCCAGCAAAAAATACAATGAAACAGCTTGGATTGAGAAACCTCTTATCTCCAACTCAGTGATTTATTTTTTCCATTATGATTTTTGTCTTAAAATTGACATTAACAATGACAGAAATATTTCCAACTTCGGCTGGAAGAAAAGACCATTCATGAAGTGTGAGGAGGGGAAACATTCAACATAATCTCCCCTCCGCTCCTGTAAAAGGCAACTTTCTTGAGATATGAGGTTTCTGGGGGACTGATATGGAGCCGGAGAACTGGCGAAACCAGTCTGACAACCTTTGTGAAACCAGTTGCGGTGTAAACGGGGCGACAGTGGTTAAAGCAGTGAGAGGATGCCTGGAAAAAAAAAACAAATCCATGACGACGAGAAAAGTAAAAACATCATCGTTATTATCCTCGTACTGTAAATAAGATACAGCATCACTCACTGCCTGTTTACATAACTGTTGTATTGCATTTATCACACAGTTAATAGTAACAATAGTAATAATAATGAACAATGAAACTTGTTTTCTGTGCATTTCCTCCGTGTCGGTTCCGTAGATGTTTGTTGTTTTGTTTTGAAGGTGACGAAGCAGCTTTTGGTTTTGAAACGGGTTAAAGAAGGCAGGAAGGAGCAGAGACTCTCAGTCCAAGTTTGTGTTTTAACAGCCCCCCTTTTCCAATCTCAATATGGACTCTTCCAAACCCCTTGGTAGCACCACATGGACTGACCCACAGCTCAGAGCAAACACGGTGGTTTTCCTCCAAAACAGGTTTAGTTTTGCTCATATTTTTTTAACGTACAAATCTTTCCTTTTCCTGCTCAGACATGTCGGGGGTTATTTCAAAGGTTTGTTGTCAATCTGTCTTTTCCGCCTCATACAGCCAGCGGTGAGCAGTCAGAGTGAAGTTCAGGTATGGAGAGCTGACGTTGGTCTTAAGGTGGACAAACTCTGAGCTTGATACCAGTTTACTGTCCTGATACTGACAGTAAACGTTTGACTGTGTTTTTGTGCTCAGTGCAAACCAGAGTTTGAGGTCCAGATTCACTAAAATTACACTGTGAGGGGAAAGCTGTGCGTTACTTTGCTCTGCAGATGCTCAAGTAGTGATATTGTCAGACATGGATGTATTAGGAAAGCTGGATACAATGTAGACAGACAGTCTTGCTGCCAGTTTTCACCAGTAACCACTAGGGGTGGGAAAAAAAATCAATTCTTGCCTGTATCTCTCTTGAAACATTATGTCTCCATGCAGAAAAGTCAATATTTGTAAATTCAAAACCCAATTCTTGACAATATGATTGCCTGTAACAATTTTGTAAAGTTTGTAAATTATCCACAATATAATATAAAAAATAACGCATCAGCAGTTTAAAGAAACATACAATGCCCATATTTTTTTTATTGTGATTAGGTTACAAGAAATGTAGACCTGGAGAAGAGCCATGCTGTATGCAAGTAAACTTATGTTTTTATTTTAATTATGTTACTTTTACCATTATATTACAAATATGCAAGAAGTCACATAGTGAGGAAAAATAAATCATGTATAGAAATAAAAAATATTCCACCATTCTGCATCGATAATCATTTTATAATTGCATCATAATCCCCTGAATTGAACCGTGAGGTGCTCAGAGATTCCCACCCCTAGTGGCCACACATGATACTACAAAAAAAAAAACAACACCCTCAGCCAAAAAAGCACAGGGCACTATTGTTAAAGAGACATCTGTAAAACTGTTGACAGGACAAAATGCACTTTTTTTCCCCTGCAGACTTCAGTGAATCTGAACCATTTAAAAGTTAAAAATAGAGACTTGAATCAGCCAATCAGCTCTCTGTGCTGTTTGTTCGACAACTTAGGAGGAAGAGCCACAGCGGTGACAGAGGGTTGGCGGTGGGGGACCGCGAACCTCGTTCAATATCAAAAATCATGAGAATCATTTCATCAGTCAATCAACCAACCAATCAAATGTTAAACCAATCAAAGAATCACTCAGTCTGCCAGTCAAGAAATCAAAGAATCAACCAGTCCATCAATCAAGCGCATTATCAGTCAACCAATGGGAAAGCATGGCTTGGAGTGTTGGGGTTCGTATGTAGCAGGCACACTCTGGGTCTATTGCTACTGAAAACAGCCCTTCAGCACAACTGCAACCTGAAATACGCCTCGCAGCAGAGTTCAGCAGTGTCTTAAGTATTTACCTAGTTTATATGGTTATCTATTCTCAATAGAATCTAGTAGAAATAGAGTCCAGACGGTGCCAGTAAAATTTTTTTTTTTTTCTCTTTTTACTTTTTTAAATTAGTCTAGTAAAGCGTTTAGTAAAGATCCCTCGGGTGACCACGACAACAGAGACAGAGAGAGAGAGAGAGAGAGGTTGTTCGAAATATTGAGATCAAAGCAGACTGAACAAACGCTGTACACACACTTTGACACTTCATCTTAATAAAAACAAGCGGTAACACTGCTTCACAGCAGCCTCTTGCCGCTGTATTCACCTGTGTGTCTGTACTGATGACACCGTCAGTGCTGCACCAGAAAAAAACAGATCCGAGGTCACCGAATGCTCCAAGTGTTGTTGTGCATTTTCAAACGTGACTCCACAGATTCATACAGTGAGAAAATGCTTCTGTGAAGTCAAGTGTTTCCTAAGAACTCACTTAAAAGGTATCGGCAAACCGTTATTGCTAGACGCGGTTTGTTTTTTTTGTTTGTTTCTCTGTGCAAAATGGATAAAGAGCCGTCACGCTCAGTCTCCGCTTCTCCTCCTGGATGCAGCTAAAGCGTGCAAAAAATAATAGATAAAAAAAACTGTCTTAGATAAAATAAAACAATCAACCAGAAAACAAAGTAAATAAATAAATAAATAAATAACATGGTGTTATGATTTGAAGAGTCTCCTTTTCAAACTGGGTAATAAGATACTTTCTGCAAAATCTTAAATTTGTTACGCAGCACTCTGTAAGTTAAAAGGCTAAAACAATTTTGTACTTTGGGTTTATCTGCACCAGAAAATTAAATGTGTCGAATCATTCAAACCATCCATTTCATTTTGTCATTAAGAACAAAGACTAGTAAATTACGTCAAAATAAGAGCCAGAATTGATTTCCCCACATTTGAAATGAAACTCTTCATATAATTTAGTAGAAACAGAAAGCAGAAAAGCTTTTAGAATCGTCATGTCAGTTTTCTGGAAAAACCATCTTTTAATAACTCCTCAGTAGGTTTTATATTTTATTTAGCACAGACAAGCCGTATTTGGACCCAGACACATGCCACGATTTTTTGCACCCTCAAATCTATTCAATGTAAATGCACTGTAGGGGTGCTCAAAAAAAGGTTCCTTCAAGTTTGATACATGTAAATGTATTGAACCTTTTGAGTTTTGATGTATTTTTTTTAAATATGGTGTCATTTTCTGTGTGACACTACATTTTAGTACAAACATGGTGGACAGATAGTGCTGCCCGCTCCAGAAGACTTGTCTTTAATGCATTACCAGTCATTGTGTATAAGTTTACAATAATAAGGATTAAAACTTATTTTAATGCACTGATTACCTCTGCAGCCTTGTGTTGATCATTAGTTCCCGATCATATTTCATGGCTCACCTAATCCATTTCCTTTGCTCTTTGTTATCAACAAGTTATTTAAACCAGGCCTCTGGGAACAGCGCTGAACTTTGAAGACAACATTTTTAGTGGCCAAACAGTGAAATCACATGATGCCATTGGGCCCCGAAAAGACTGTTTTCCATTGACTTACACTGGAAAAGAGACGTCTGTAAATCAGTGGCTAAAATGTTTTGAGCGTTAACAACCTCCGCGAAATGACTTGTTTCACCATCAGGATTTGATTGATTCGATAACATAACATTTTGAAAATCGAGAAAAGCTGCACCATGAAAATATTTTATTTCCTCTCAAATTATCGGAGCACAAACCGGAATAGCCAAGTGGCTTGTGGAAGTGTCTATTGCACTATGGGCCCAATGATGCAGAAACAGTGCCGATCATCTGGGTAATTTTATATAATGGAAATAGCTTTTTTGGCTCCACGTGCTACTGAACAACTTTCATAGGAATGGTAGGGGGCCCGTCTACAGTGCTGTATCTGATGCTCATTATACATCCCTGGTTTAAACACTGAGCATAAAATGCAACACATGTAGCGTCCATGTTGTCTTCACATTACAACTTACAGCTCATAAACACTGAAGTCAAAAGAATGACTATCCAAGAAGCACACAAACGCACTATAGGACTTGGCTGGCAGAGGACTCAACTCAATGATGATTTAATCAGTCCTCACTTGTTCATTCAGTACTACTGCCACACTCAAAGAGGGTAATAGGCTGATCTGATGCATACTGGGCACTGAAAAGAGTCATTCAAAAAGATGCTTTCGTTAATTTTTGCTCATAACTAGTTCCCAAGCGTCTGAGATTAATACAATTCAACTTTCGATCTTTCCTCTCTTTGGTAAATATCAGTCTGTGGTAAATATAAAGCAGAAATAAATAATTTTATTGCAGAGCTACCCAGAGCTTCACACTTAAAATTATATATTTCAAACTTAAAGAATGATTCCTGGTAGAAGTCAGGATTTCTAGTAAGTAGTACTGATACATTCAGTTGGCTATGATCACTTAGCAGTGTCAGGGGCAGCCTTTCTCTATGACCTGGAAAGTTGGACCAACAGGCATCCATGTTTTCCAGGTCGTGAAAGAGGCGGTATGTGTCCGAGGCCTTTGTCGTCGTGAGCATAGTTTAATTTACAGTTATTTTCCTGAAAAAATATTCAGCCAAAGCCAGTTTCAGACCGTAGAATTATGGGAAAGTTGCTCCATTTAGAATGACAACAAATGAGTCATTTAGCGCACTGTTCAGTCTTCAACAAAAATTCATCCTGATTCCTGATCTGCAACATCTTGTTTTTTTGCATCATTTTGAAACTGCAGAGAAACAATCTGACTGATAAGCACTGGACTGGCCTGCTGTCTGATAACCTGCTGCAGTGAAACAGCTTTGTGTTTTTTAAAAGATGAGGTTTTTCCAAGACACTGAGAACAAATCAAACGCGGCGTGAGCTTTTCATGAAACTAAACAGGGTGAAATCCTGATGCTGATGTGCTGAGTTGATTGTCACATTCCGATCAGGGCTGGTCGCCACCTCAAAGATCTTAAGCCCATTTAGACTCGAGACTTTGGTTTAAGATCTTGGGCTGAACACAGACCAGACGGATTCATAATGACAGCGGGTGATTTGTCAAAAAAGTTGGCATTGAATAGTTTGTGCAGTGACATTAAATCCCCTGATAGAGACACAACTTTATTCATAAATTTATAAATAAATTCATTTATAAAAACAAATTAACAAGTGAACCCTGCGTGACTTTATTTCTTTGATCAGTTGGTAAAATGCAAAGACTGATAGTCTGTTACACATTTTAATGAGTTTATGAGTTTATAAATTAACCTGAGATGTTATGTACGGAAGCCCTGAGAGGCAAATCTTGTGCGCCCATTTTCTAAGTATGATCTAAACTGTTTTCTTTCCTGTGTTTCTGACTTAAGAACAAGTGAAAAATCAAAATAATAAATCTGTGTAATATGTGGGGGACAAAAGTCTTGCTAGAATAAATTTTAAGGTCATCTCATTTTTTTTCATCAGTGAAACAGGTAAAAAAAAAATTGCAAGGTGACAAAAAAGGCTTTGCCTGAATCTTCAAAGTTGTTTTTTCCCCATATCTGAAAACAGGTAGAAAAAAAGTGTTTGTTGTTGTAATACTCATTTCACCTAGAGAGCCTGAAGTGCAACATGGTCTAAATCATGGTCTAAATTTACCATGCAGATGAAAAAAGTAATCTAGAAAAAATTTCTTGGCAAAATCTTTCACCTGTTATAAACACAAGAGAGAAAACAATTTACATCAGTCACAGAAAATCAATCAGCATATTTTCTTTCTCACTTGCATCTCAGGGCTTTCATAGTTATGATGATAATTTTTTTTTTTGGCAAACTAAATTGTTTTGAATTTTGAGTAAAGACAATAGGAGTAAATTTACTTGATAACACAACTTTTGACAACATATCAAAAAGACTTTATTCTTGCCAAATCCAAGAAAAGTTTTTGCCAGGATTATTTTTCTAAATTCCTTAAAAAAAAAAATTACTTTTTTTTCATCTGTAAAATGTTGAAAAAAATTTTTTTTTTCAAGATCATTTTTCTACATCTTTGTTGTTGTAATACTCATTTCCCAGTGTCAACGATTATCCTGACAATAAAAGTAAATTGGACTTTTTTTTCCAGATCTGAGAACATATTAGTAAAATGTATGTTTGGTAAGAACTGAGCTTACAACAGGATAAATGAGACTTGGATTATACTGCATGAGTTGTGTGAGAGTTTGTAAACGAATGTTTTGATATAGTCTCGCTGTTAAACATGTTCCCTGTTTACTTCAATTCATCAAAAAATTTTTGGATTCTTGGTTTGCCATTATTGGTTTTCTTCATAAATTCAATGTAACACAAGGTAAATGATTTATATAGAAATTGTCTTTTTATGGGTTAAGTATTCTTTTAAGTCACAAACACAGGGGGGAAAACAATTTAGAACAGATATTTTTTTTCTATCTTGCCTCTCAGGGCTTCTGTAGTTATGATATGAATGTTGTTTCATAAATAGATTTGTACATTTTTGAGCAAAGCTTAATTAAATTGTTTCGAATTCTGAGTGAAGACAATATGAATAAATTAAAGTTTAAACTCAACCTTTGACATCATATTAAAGCACTTTATTCTTGCCAGTAACTTCTGATTTCTTTCTTCATGCAGTGCAGTGATGCAGCAGGAATACAATTCTTCTGTTCCAGTTTGTTCGTGAAGTTCAAAAAGGACTTTTAGACAAATCACCCACCAGCGTGAAAACTGACAGAGATGAGGATGTTCACCACCGGGGCAAACCACATGTTGGAAGAGTCTGGGACTGTGTAGAAAATCTCTTTGTGCACTTGTATTAGATGTTTTTTTTTTGGTGTTATCTCAAAGGTTTTCAGAGGAAAAATAAAAACATCCCTGTCCCCTTTTTCAATGTGTCTTTGCCCAGGTGCAGTAAAGTGACAGCACATGTAAACTTAAAAGTGCAAAAACTGCCAACAAAAACGATGAAGTTGCTTTTCAGGTTTTTTTTTTTTTTCCTGACCGCACCCTCTTCTTTCATCTTACAAGCATCATCTTACAACGTGGTAGTTCAGCCACTTTCTAATAGCTAGTGCCACTCCAAACTCGAAAGAGAGAGACTGCTTATTTTTTTTTCTTCAACTTACTCTAAAAAATATAAAAAACAGTAATAATCGTACCGCTATTAAAAGACTGGTAACATCAACAAAGTTATACTTTTACTACGAAAACATGTTTAAATCACGTTGTCATTATTTTCCCTCCTCTCTCGAGTCTCAGTCAGTCGGAAAGCCGTTGACTGTCGAGAAACACCACCAGGAACACCGTCACTCTTACAGCCAGGCGTACTCTGAGAATATTGATCAACTGTGGGAGGGCACAAACCCACCCAGGCCAATAAATGATGGATACATCTGATATAGTTGTTTTGACCCCTCTGACCCCCTGTAGCTGAGGTCAAAAGTCAGCCAGTGTTTTGAACCCGTGGCTGGTTGACATGAGAGACCCAAGAGGTCACAGGGATCTTCTGTCTTTTACTCCAGCAAAGGCAGAGTTGACCTGACAGAAGAGGTTTCCCTCTCTGTCTTTGCAGTTTTTCTGCTTCCCTTTAAGATACTCTGAAAACACGTTGAGCCAGCCCAGGAATCTCCACGGGGAACAGGAAATAACATTAAAGGTAGTAAATATTCCACTTTGTTTCCTCCTTCACTCGACTCCTCCTGCAGTTCCTCGCTCATAGCTTCTCTCCGCCGCCTCCCCAGCGTTCCTCAGCTATGGTACATTCAGTAAACAAAAGAACAAACCCAAAACGAGGACATCCTCATTTGTTAGATTTTTTGCTTTTTGGTTCCCGCTATGGTACAGCTTCCTGCTGTCTGTCAGTGTCGACCAAAGACGTAGATTGTTCGCTCGGTTCGCTGCCCGCAGTGTCAGCAGCTATTGTTTCTGTCTTGACGGCAAGTGGGTGAAAGGTCTCTGATGTGGCTCGTGTCACGCTGTCGTAAGACGGTGGAGATGAGGTGGAGGAAATTGTCTCGGAGCGCTCCATCCCTAACAAACTTGAGCCATAATTCTCCCTCATCATGGCGGCAATCAGCCCTTCTTTCTCAGGTGCATCCTCCCCGAACATTCCCTCTTCACCTTCATCTCCTGCGTGCCGAGGTGTGGTGATTTGGCGGTACAGGTAGGAGGCGGCCTTCATCTGCCGCCTCACCAGGTGTCTGCGATAGCATCTCTGGATCACTGTGGCAGAGACTTCTTCCTGTTTTCGCCTCAGAGTCGTTGTGATGGGCTCATAGGAGATCTTGGATGGGTTGGCCATCATGAACTTCTCTTCCATCTGCTGCTTGAGGGCGTCCATCTCGCCAGACTCGCCCAGGACGCGCTTTGTGAAGGCAAAGAGAATGTCCAGGCAGTGGATCTTGTCCCCACTGACCATGGGCAGGTCCATAGAGATCAACTTGATCTTATTAGGCTTGCTAATGCGCAGCGGCTCTGACAGCGAGTCAGCAAAGTCAGACAGCTTGGCGTACTCGATGAACTGTGTGGCCTCAGGGTCGAACTTCTCCCAAACCTCATAGAACATTTCAAAGTCGTCCTCACTCAGTGGCTCTGTGCTCTCCTCCGTGGCCACGCTAAAGTTCTCCAGGATGATAGCAATGTACATGTTCACCACGATGAGGAAGGAGATGATGATGTAGGTGACAAAGAATGTGATGCCCACCGATGGGTTCCCACAGTTTCCTCTGACGGTGGTGCCAGTGTGGGGGATGTTGGGGTTACACTCCTCAGGGGAGTTGTTGAGGATGGGGCTGAGGAGACTGTCCCAGCCGGCAGATGTGGTGATCTGGAACAAGCAGATCATGCTGTTCCCAAACGTCTCAAAGTTGAACATGTCGTCAATGCCTGCCTGCCGTTTCACGTAGGCGAAATTGGCCATGCCAAAGATGGCGTAGATAAACATGACCAGGAAGAGGAGGAGCCCGATGTTGAAGAGAGCAGGAAGGGACATCATGAGGGCAAACAGTAACGTCCGGATACCCTTAGCACCTCTGATGAGACGCAGAATCCTTCCAATACGGGCAAGTCGAATCACTCGGAACAGCGTTGGTGAAACAAAGTACTTCTCAATGATGTCAGCAAGCACAATACCTGGAAAACAGAAGAAAAATATGTAAATTATGTATACACAAATCAACAAAAGTCAGAAACAGACATTTGTGACATCGGGTGCATTTGTAAATTGTCACTCTGAGTGCTGCAGCACAATTTACCATTTTCAATTTACCAGCGACTTTGGGCACTCTGAGGAGATAAAGCAGCAGAGCTCCAAGTACAGTGAAAGTAAAATTTAAGCGTTTGTTAATTCGTATAAAAATATGGATATTTTCAGTAACCCGACCCAACTGAAGCCTGGGGAAATGTTGAGTAATTACAGCCCGTCACGGCCTGAACCTGGCAGGTCGGGCCAAACCCAATCCAGAGAGAGCAAATTTTAACAGCTACTAAATACTTAACCTTATCAAAACAGACATCTTTTTGCATGATCCTGTTGGAATAGATCTGAAACTAGAATTATAGCCTTGCAGTTGTGTGCCTCTTAGAGTTTCTCTTACAGTTTACATCTATGTCTATGAAAACATAGATGCTTGACACACATCTTCCCCCCCGACAGCACAGAAGATCTATACAATCAGCACAGTCTCAAGATTAGAGTCATCAGTTCAGTATCTGACCAAATGTCTCCCCTTCTGTTCCTGAGATATGATGTTGAATAATGGCCAGTAAAGTGTTTTTGCAGAACATTATGATGTCACAGTGACCTTTTAGATATAAAATATCATCACTTTATCTTTTTATTCTGTTTATCTATAGGAAATTTTGTTATTATTAGCATTAGAATTCTTGAGCTATGGCCAAAAACATATTTTGTGAGGTCAAAGCGACCTTGACCTTTAACCACTGACCACGAAATTCTATTCAGTTTATTCTTCAGTCCAAGTGGATGTTTGATTCAAATTTGAAGAAATTCCTTTCTGGTGTTCTGCAGATTATGTGTTCAGTAGTATAAGACATACACAAGATCACAGTGACCTTGACCCTGGACAACCAAAGTCTAATCAGTTCATGGTTCAAGTAAACATCGGTACCAAATTTGAAAAAATTCCCTCAAGGGGTTCTTGAGATATTGTGTTCACAACAATGACAAAGGCAAAGTCATTCTGATCTTGACCTTTGACCTGCCACCACCAAAATCTAATCAGTTCATCATTGAGTCCAAGGGGCTGTTTGTTTCAAATTTAAAGAAATTCCCTTAAGGGGTTCATGAGATATCACGTTTACTTGAATAGGACAGACAACCCGAAAACATAATGCCTCTGGCTATGACTGTTGCCAATGCGGAGGCATAATAAAAACCATAATAGCTGAGCATTCATTCTTTTTGCAGCAGAGAGTTAAGGCTTCTGTCTTTTTTGTCATGACATTGGATGCTTGTAATGACTGTAATGCGCTACCTAGTGTGTATTGCAAAAATCCACCTTGGTGCCAGGGGAATCGATGATGAGTCTTTCATAACCCCTTTGCACTCTTCTCATAAAAAAGAGCATATCTAAAAGTCATCTAAAAATCTTTACTATTAATATGTTTTGTGTTTTTATTTTGTAAAATCTGATGGAAAAACATCAGATTTTTGTATTTTTTGTGTTTTTGTATTTTTTATGACAATTTTCAAGTTTATTGACCTGCAAAACCTTTTAGCTCAGGTTGTACAAGGGATATAAAACATTTGAAGATATTCCAAGGAATTACATCACAAAAAGCAAAACTACCAAAGTAGGAACTGGCGGACCATTTCATTCCTTTGAAATGACAATATGACATCTTTTAATTTTGCCATTTGAAAAGCCGAATTTAAATATTAGTATATTTATTTTCAATGTTCACAAAATCAGACCACAGAATTTAAGTCTTAGAATAAAAAAATAGATTCAGGGTCCTCAAATTTGATTGGTTAAATTAAGATCCAAAAATTCAAGTTGAAAAAACAATTCAGCGAAAGATATATATATATATATATTCTATTTGAAAATGTCAACTTTTTGCTTAATTTGACCAATTGCAATTGAGTAACCTAAATCTGTCTTTTTTTTTAGTTCTGAAACATGAATTTTTGGCTCTTAATTTGTGAAAACTATAAATATATATATTAAAATTCAGCTTTTGAAATTGCGAATCAAGAAATTTCACAATTTTAATTTAAAAGAAGTTAATCCTGAACAAATACATTTAGAAATGTGTTTTTTTAAGTAAGAAATTTAAATGTTATGAATTCAGTGGTATTTAAATTTCAATGTGAATTTTAAATTCAGCTGTGGCTGTTAAAATTCAAATATTTTTGGTCTCTTATTTGTTTCCACACCAATCAGGTTCAGGTAGAGAATCATAGCTCTAAATAGATTCTTGGTCCGATCGTATTTTTTACGAATTAGTAATTTTTGTTGTCTTTGAATGGGGTATCAGCTACTACGCTGCATACTTATATATTTCGTACATCACAATAATAATTACTAACATGCTTTGATCTTTTGCTAAGAACAAGTCATCGTGCAGGACTGATGTCATCTGCAGGGACACCAACACAGGAGAAACATCTGCTGGATTATATAATCTAAAATCGATCAGTTGAAGACTATTAGTTGACCAAGATTTTCTCCTTTTTAAGGACATTCCTGTGAGTTACATCATCTAAAAGCTCTCTGTTTGGATACCTTAGTCTTTATGTGGCAGGTCTGCTGTGATTACAACTTGAGTAATTGGTTCTGGAGGGCTGAGCTGTCTTTCCCCTCTAACAGCAAGTCAAACACTGTAATTCATCCGTCTTTTCCTTGTTATCCAGGGATGATAAACTCAGAGAGGAGCTGGCCTGTCATCACCAGACCAGACCCCCACACACCTCTATCTTTCATCCGTCTCCCACTGCTGAGTTATGGGTGATGGAAAGGATGAACAGGGGGGAGTCGAGAGGGAATCACCATCACGTCGTACATCAGCTCTACAACCCCCCCATCCTCACATCACCCTCACCCTCACACACACACACACACACACACACACACACACACACACACACACACACACACACACACACACACACACACACACACACACACAGAGCTGATGTAACAGGTCAATCATGTTTGATTTGTCTCTAGGGACCGCCCTCTGGCAGCTCTGATTGCTGCTGTTACCTTCACCTCCCCCAGGCAGCCTCGTTTGGAGTGTGCACACAACACACGTCCACACATGTGCACACACACTTAATTACACACACATACACAATCTTGTCACAACACTGATAGCTAAATTACCTGCTTAGGTTGGTTTGTGCAGCCTCTGTAGACTCTTCTGTCATATGTGTGTGTGTGTGTGTGTGTGTGTGTGTGTGTGTGTGTGTGTGTGTGATAGCGTATATGACCGTACAGGACCTTGGTGCAGGGTAAACATCAAGGCCAGGATCGTCACTTTGTTGGCAGATAATTGTCAGGCAGACATTACATCACACACACACACACACACACACACACACACACACACACACACACACACACACCTACACACACACACCCACACACACACACACACACACACACACACACACACACACACACACACACACACACACAAAAGTGTAAAAATACACTGTAATATCAGTAATTTGTAGTTAAAGTATTAAAAGTATATAAATGTCCCCTGTGACTGTTACACTATTATATCTGATCTCATTAGATGATTTTGACTCATGTATTAATGTAAAAGCAGGATTTTCTGTTGCAGTTGGTTGAGGTGTAGGTTGAAAACTATTAACTAATGATGATTGTCAGTATGGATTAATCTGATGATTATTTTCTCCATTAATCAATTCATTGTTTGGGTTTACAAATGGCGAAAAATAGTGAAACATATTTGTCACAATGAGCCAGAGCTCAAAGTGACACTTTCACAATGTCTGTTTATTAAGCCTATTGTAAAAATTTATCTAAATTCACCTGAAACGCCTATCCAAGGCATACTTAAAGTGAACTGAAAGCTGTTCTTGATCTGTCTTTTAATACATGCACATGCATGGTCTCATTTGAAAGGCAATACTCAAATTTTACTCTAATTTTTTCCCCAACTGTCAGAAACACTATTAGTGCTCCTGTCTTTAAAATATATAAGTTTAACACATCTTTGCTTGAAAAATTTATTGAAAAAGGATGCTGCAGATGACTGGAACTGGGAGGTATTAGCTGGAAAACAGAATGGGGTCATATCATGAAGCCTCATATAGACCCAATTCAAAGTTGATAACAATATCACAGGAAATAAACATTTTCCATGTTTTTCTAAGGTTTTGTCCAGGCGCTTATCAAAAAAGAGGGCAGAACAGTGCACTAGGTGTATAAACCAATCAGTACAGAGAGAAATGTCATTAGAGAAGCTTGCAGTGTATAAAAACACTTCTAGGAAACCTACATTAATAAGAAAGAATGTGTTTTGTCCCTTAAGACAACATAGGAGCCATTTGTTTATCATTTATAACAGTCAATGATGACAACAAGGGGTAACAAACTTTACTGGAGGTCAAGAGTGTCAGTGACTACAAGACCTATAAATCATCATCAATCGCTGGCTATTGATTGGCTATGAGACCAGGAAGTGTGAGGGTTGCACCTTCCTTCAACATAGGCCCTGTTTGGCTATCTTGCCCATAGTAACAGCATTGGAAGCTCCGTTTGGCTCAAGTGTGGTGTCAATTAAAAGTTCAGAGTTAAGCCACCATCTTGGTACCAAGCAGTTGGCACATTTACATGCAAACGGCAAAAATGATAAAATTATGGATATGTGGAGGAATAGAAATATTTGAAAAGATGTAATGGTAGTGGGTATCTATGGATGTAATAATGTGTTTGGACTAAATATTTTTGCTAAATTTAAATCATCTAGACTTCTGGAGTGTATGAGAACTATGTCACCAACGTTTATATATGGATAATATGGATCTGTGGATTATAATAACACCTCATAGGTAAGTTACGACTGTTTATTGTTTTTTTGTCTGACAGAAGTGTTTATAGAGCCTGCCGTGGTGGCTGTATCTGCAAATGGTCTGTATCAATTGCAAGGAGCATAGCTTTTTTTTTAAAGATAATTTTTTAGGGCATTTTTGCCTTTAATGGACAGGACAGTTAAGCGTGAACGGGGAGAGAGAGTGAGGGAGTGACATGCAGCAAAGGGACACAGGCCGGACTTGAACCCGGGCCGCTGCGGCAATAGCCTTCGTACATGGGGCGCCTGCTCTACCACTAAGTCACCGACGCCCCGGGAGCATAGCTTTTGAACAATAGGTCATATGAGTAAACCACTTACACATCAAATACAGCAGTTGTTTACATTTCATAATCATTAAATAAAACCTTACAAGGGCCTGTGGACAGGCCGTCTCGTTTCTAAGAGTCAACATTAACATTGAAGTGAGAGCTTTTAAGTTGTGTTTTTAATCTTAACATTGAATAATTTATTTGGAATAATGTGAAGAATTTAACAACTAGCTTACTTTCATGAATGATTTTAGCCTCTTTTAGCTCTTTTTGTTAGTTTTGTTTTTTTGACACATTTCCTGTCTGGTCAGTCAGATTGTGCACAAAAACACCATATGTACCATAATACATGTGCTGTAGTAAACACAGCAAATCGTTTCATACTTCATTTTTGTTTCCTGGAAACCAACAAAGCACTGCAGGAGGTGCAGGTTGTTTTGAAAATATAATCATGTTTAAAAGAAGTTAATTTAATCACTCTGAGTTGTTTATTTTTATTCCATTCCTTTTTCATTTCATTTCATTTCAGTTTCATTCCTCCTGCAAAGCTTTTCATTGTGACTCACTGGGATGTGTTTGAACTCACCAACGATGGAGAGAATGACCACCACAAAGTCAAAGATGTTCCAGCCGACGGTGAAAAAGTAGCAGCGCAGCGCTATGATCTTGATGAGGCACTCCATGGTGAAGACGATGATGAAGGCCAGGTTGATGTTGTTCAGGATGTACTCCATTTGAGGTGACTGCTCGTCCGTCTCCACCATCATGGTGATCATGTTTAAGAGGATAAGCACCATGATGATGATGTCGAATGCCTGCTTTCCCACCAGGTCAAAGAAGAAGCCCTGCAAAGAGTTCTGGAGAGAGAGAGATAATTTGGGTCATTTGGGTCTTGATATTAATCAACATTTAGCTCATGTGTGTTTTTTGTTTTGTTTTGTGTTAATAATGCTTTCCTATACTTTCTTTTGGAACAATGGCTGTTACCTATGGAGGACAAAAAATAGTTATATATATGTACATATATATACATACATATATATATACACGCACACACACACACATATATATATATATATATATATATGTATATATAAATAAAAATGAAAAAATAAATAGCAACATAAATATAGAAAAAAAAAACAGGAATACATACATAAATACAAAATAAATAAATAAAGAAAAAAAAAGAAATACAGGGATCAATACATACATCCATCCATCCATCCATCCATCCATTTTCTAACCACTTATCCTCTTGAGGGTCACGGGGGTCTGGAGCCTATCCCAGCTGACATTGGACGAGAGGCAGGGTACACCCTGGACAGGTCGCCAGACTATTGCAGGGCTGACACATAGAGACAGACAACCATTCACACTCACATTCACACCTATGGACAATTTAGAGTCACCAATTAACCTATCCCCAATCTGCATGTCTCTGGACTGTGGGAGGGAGCCTGAGTACCCAGAGAAAACCCACACTGACACAGGGAGAACATGCAAACTCTGCACAGAAGGGCTCCTTTACCCAGGATCAAACCAGGAACCCTCTTGTTGTAAGGAGACAGTGCTAACCACCACAACACCGTGCCGCCTGGGATCAATACATGAATACCAAAATAAATAAATATAGAAAGACAGAAATACAGGGATTAATAAATAAGTTCCAAAGTATATAAATAAACACAAAAATATATAAATAAATAAATATGACGATAACTAAACAAAAAAAAAGAAAGAAAAATAGGCATAAATAAATAAATACAGAAATAAATAAATAAATAAATAAAGAATAAATATGCTGAAATGGATATGGTTTAAGCATGTATCTATTTATTTCCAATATTTACTGTATTCCAGCATGTATTTATTGTTTTATCTATTTCTGTATTCATTTCAACATTTAATGTATGTATTGTTTCATTTATTTAGCTCCATATGTATTTTTTTTTCAGTATTTATATATATGTATATGTACTTATTCAGTAATGCCTCAAGTCATTTTTTGTCCTCCATAGTTCCATAGTTCCCATTCCTACAAATAAAAGCATATTTTCTCACATTTTCTGTGTATATTTGACCATATCTTTGTAAGAAGCCTGACTGTTGTCTCATCTGCAGTTTTCAGTTACTTTTGACGATTTTGTTTTTCTCTTAATACAAACTTAACACCCCCTCTGTATGTACTGATACATTCAATGTAATCTGCATTTCTACAGCACTAATTTCATCAGTGTGACATTAAAGTCATGTCAAACTCACTACTCTGCTGCTCTTAATGTCTCCTTTCATACACAATTCTTTTCCAGTTTCTTTAACTTTGCTTTTTTTTTTTTTAATTTAATTAATTTATTTATCTTTTACATTTTTATACTGTTATTGGTGCTTCCTGTGCAGATGTTTCACATTAAAATCCTTTCAATTCTCACAGGGCTTAACTATTCAGGCTTTCAGTGTGAAATATCCGCAGGAAGTGTACTAAATTATTAATTAGTGTGTGTTAGGTGAGAACAGAATGACCAAATAAATGCTGCAGAAATATACATTACACATTATTCTACTGGGTCAACACTAATATCACCATGACTTCACGACTGCTACTAACCTGTTTAATGTGTTTTGTGTGGGATACGGCTTTCATATTTACATTTAACTGTTCAGTTTCATTGTAATAATTTAATTGTACTTTTAAACATCTGTGCGTATATTACATTTTAGTTCATTATTTTTGGCCATGATTCGATGTATCAGTGTTTAAATGTTGAGGTGTGTTGTGTTGGTACCAGAGGTCTGGGGATCGGTTTCTGAGGTTTCTTGGAGCCCAGTTTCTTCATAGCATTGTAGTATTTCTTCTGCTCCTCCGTCATGAAGATGTCCTGTCCTCCTAAGTAAACAAACAAAAACAACTTTATTATTTTCACAGCGATATGTTTCCTCACAACATTTGAAACTCCAGCTCCAGTGATTTTATCTCCTTCACACCACATGATGAAAACCAGTCTGTTCTTCCTCTGTAATTTAATCCCTTTCAGTTGCATTGGATATAAATAAATAATTACACATAATGTGTTACTGTTTTCTTTCTGCATTTATTTGTTTCTGCTGTGGTACTTATCTTCCGTTTCTGCTGGTTGAAGTTATCGATGATGACACCAATGAAGAGATTGAGGGTAAAGAAGGAGCCAAAGATGATGAAGATGACGAAGTACAGGTACATGTACAGATTGATCTCCTTGATAGGCTGCTCCTCAACCTGACAAGAAGACACACATCGTTTCAAAAAAGTGCATACACATCCTGTTCCACCTTTTTATTATTGCTTTTTCAGCCTCTCACATTTTCTCATCTCCTCTCACATTATCTTTATTTTACTTGATTTCTCTTTTAGTTTATTACCTCCCGTCTAATTCTAAATCTTCATACATCATCATTTCATCTTTATCTTGCTTCAGTTTTAAACTTACATCATTACTAGATTTATTTAATGTCACCTGATGTTATTTTTCCATCACTAATCATGATGAATGAAAAGGGAATTCATAGTTCTCTTCACACCTGATTTCACATCTTCTCACCTCATTTCTAAATTCCGGTATAAATGTCCTCTGATTTTTTTGCACCTCTTATCTCCTCCTCTGTTTGTCTAATCTCAAAACTTAATTCACTTTTCACATTTTATCCAATTTCAGTCTTTTTCATCCGACATCTTTTATTTTCTTAATCATATAAAACATTTCTCTGTGTAATTTATTGAATATCATCTTAGCTGACCTCACCCAATCTAATTTCTTTTAATTGAACAATCAAACAAACACACCAAAACAAAAAAAAGAAAAACAGAACCTGGGAAGGGGGATAATATTCCATGAAAAATTTCCAAGATTAAAGTGGTAAATTTAGGGGAAAAAAATGCTGATACTCTCTCAATTATCATAAAATCATCAATTAGAAAAAACAAAACAAAACAAAACAAAAAAAAAAACCTTTTCAAAAACTTTTCAGGGTCAGGGTGCCCACTAGCTCACCTGGAAAAGCGATGCCGCATGTACAAACACCATGTCCTTGACACAGCTACTGTGGGTTTGATTCTAACATTGGCTTTTTGCTGCATATCATCCCCTCTCTCTCCATTTCACACTAGAGCGTTCCTATCTAATAATGCAAAAATGACCCCAAAAACCATATCCAGAGTTTTTCCTCACAGTATTATGCCTTGGTCTGGCATGATATGTTTTTTCCTTTTTTTTTTAACCTACAATGGCCAAAACACACAGTTGTGTAAAACAGACTTGGAGGAACTTTATTCTTTAACTTACAGCTCGTGAATCCACTGCTGCATACATGATCTCCATCCAGCCTTTGAAGGTTGCCTTGGAAACAAACAAACAAACAAACAAACAAAAAGATTAAATGGCAGCCGGCTGTGATTGGTGGTGAATATGATGAACATAATATGGACCTGTAAAATAAGCTGTATAATCTGCTGCAGTGGTGCAAAAGAAAAGAAACAGTTGAAAAATCAACTTGAGGTCGCAGGATGACATTAAAAACTTTTCTCTAATTTTTATTTCCTCTTCAAGCCCTTAACAGTTATAAAACAATCTAGGAAAACAAATTCTGTCCGCTTGACCTGCTCACACCTCATCACATTTCATCACTGACCTGTGAAAACCATCAGAGTAAAACTGCTGATTCTAGCTTTGTGGCTAAGGGGTTTTTAGAGGCTTTATCTGATTTTAAGAAAAAAAAAAGACTGTAAACTCACTCATCTGAAATGTTACCAGCCCATTAAATGGCTATAATCAGTTGTAATCAGGAAGTAGTTGTAAGTATAGCCCAGTACTGTGTGTGCAAAGTATTGCACATGTGTATGTGCCTTAAGTGTGAGCATTTTTGTCTTATTTTCGTTTTTTTTCTCATCTTTTTTTTTCATTTTAATACACACTGAGAAGTGTGTGTTTATTTGTTTATTTATTTTTATTAATTGTGTCATAGGATAGATTTATTTTAAGTAGTATATATAAACATACACATATATTTACATATATTACTATTTCACCTTAAGATATATTTAAGTTGATGTATCATTATCATGTTGATAATTATCTTTTACAAGTACATTGTGTGTATTCGTTTACATTTTTTAAAATTTCTTTCTGAAATTTTCTGTATATATAAAAAAGCATTTATTTTTTTATGCATGTGCGTGTGTTTGTGTCATCAAAATTTTACTTGCGACATATTGACATAAGTACATTTGACTGTATTTTTGCATATATGCATGCATTTTTTCCTTTTCCCTTCCTTAATTTTTTTTTAAGCACAGATGAAAATGTTTTTTGTGTCTTACTAAATGAAATTGCACAAAGCATGAGAAAAGGAGTGTCCACATAGTGTATGTAGTGCAGTCTTTGGTAACAGTCTGTCAGACCTTGACCCCCTCGTTCTCTTATTCCCACTTTACCTCCAACACCTTTATAAATGCAAGAGACAAACTTGGAGCTTCTGTTTTCCTGCCTGTATGTGTGTCAAGAGTTTCTCTGCTCTCACGTCACCAAGACAACGTCCTGCACATTTCCTCCACTTGAGTGAATAACTGAACAAAAAGGATCTCAGAGCAACATTCCCGTTTTAGCAGAAAATTAGCAGATAGACGGAGAGGGAGAGAGTCAGAGTGCCATGGAAACACCGCTGTCGTGTTTTTCTCAATGAAAGATCAACAAGTCCTTTTATGGACTTCCTTCCCCAGCAGGGGTAAGAGGGTTGAGAGATGGGTGGGGGGGAGCAGGTGGAAGTAAGAAGAGAAAAGATGCAGATGTGAAGTAACAGCACACTTTTCTCTGAGTGGGCGCCTGCTGTCCATCACTCAGACCTGGAATCAGCTTGTCGCCACGGGTTACCACCTGTTATTATTATGGTGTGTCGGATGTGAGCGAGAAGGGGGCACGCTGTGAAAGATGACGAGCCCAGCCAGCAATTTTTAATGGATCTGAAGACTCAGCGAGAACAGTTACTGGTGACAGAGGGGTAACGAAGTGCATTTACTCAAAGTACTGTACTTACATCCAAATTTGAGGTACTTCTAATTCTCTGGCAATTAAATAGTTTGCAAAAACATTCAATAGGAAGTCAAACTGAAGCAATTAGTCCATTAATTATTTAGAAAAAATGGTAGTTTAGTTGCAGTTAATTGTTGTTAAGGTAAAAACGCCACATTTTCTCTGCAGCTGTGTTGTCCTTTGAGAAAATAAAACAAATATTGTCAGGTTTTGGAGAATTAGTCCATAAATTAATAAACAAATAAATAAAAAGCTTATTTATGACATTTCTTCTTTTAAAAGAGCAGTGTGAAGAATTTAGTGGCATCTAGCAGTAAGGATTGGAGATTGCAACCAGATGAAAATTCTCCTGGTTAGAATTCTGTCAGTGTTCATTATTCAGTAGGTCTCTTCGTCTCTGAAACAGACCAGGTCATTTAAACCAGTAAAAACACTGAATAAAGCAGTTACATGTTTTTTGAAAGCTGTTTGGCTTGTCACAGAAGGGCTTTTAGCTACAGTTGCTGATGCAAAAACATTAATGATCCTATAGAGCCACTGTTTGGTTTGTCTGTTCTGGGTTACTGTAGAAACATGCCAGTGCAACATATCACCCTCTGAAGACGAGGAACCTCTCCCTAAAGATTTAAACAAAAACAGTCTTAGTCTCAGGTTCAGGTGAAATTCTACACACCTTTAAATACCTAATACCTCGGTTTTAGGGAATTGTGATGGTTTTTGATTAACTGTTTGTGTTATGGAGAAGGGGTAGGACCACGTAAGCGTATACTTATTTGTACTCCTTTTGGAAATGTATTTATGTTTTTTATAAGAGTTTGTATGCTGAGAGTTTGCTTTATGGTTACTGTTCTTTTTTTGGTCAGTTATTTACTTATTTGTTACCTATTTGACGTAAATCAAATCAAATCAAATCAAATCAAATCAAATCAAATCAACCGATTAATTAAGAGAGGAACTGGGATATAAATCTAGACTCACAGCTGTGTTTAATCAGGAGTTTGGACCTTCTTGGTCATGTTTGCAAAACTTGATGAAGACAGATGTCAATATGTTGTCGCTGCACTACATTACTGTTTTTGTGGGTATCAGCATTTTTTTCAATGTGAAAACTTAATGCTGACCACATGAAATGTCTACAGTTGATAATGAACTTATCATTCAGACGTCCACACGTTCCTGGCTCAGTAAACTCTCTCCCTGCATCATTTCTGGAGCTATTTCCAGATGCTAATGGAAGGGTTGCCCCCACCAACCGTTGCCATGCCAACCAGCCAAACACGTAGAGAGGAGCCAAGCGACTCGTTGTCATGGCAACTGTACTCTGACAACCCTCAAGTTTCTTGTTGGCTGAAGTAGCAGCAAACTTCTTTACCCTGTTTTCTCTGCTCTCTAACAAACCTGTAAGACTTCTCCTTTGCTTTCTTTGTGTCTACCGCTATCTTTTTTTCTGTGTCCTTCGATCCCTCATCTTTCCTCTGTTCTATCTCCATCCATTTCCTCTCCTCTTATCTCACCCATCTTTTCTCCATCTCCAACGGTTCACTTTTCCTCCATTCATCCCACATCTGACCGTCCCTTGAATCCCTCCCTCCTCATTATCTCTCTCCAACCCTCCATCTCTGCTGTTTCTTTCTTTCCGTTTGCTGTTTGAACTTTAATTTTCTTACTTCACTTGTACTTTTTCTTCCTCCCTCCATCTCTCCACTTCCCTCCCACTTGGCTGGAGTTGCTCTAAAAATAAAAGCTTCTCAGACGCTGATTGATTGGAGGCTCTCAGGACTCCCGTGGTGGGCGACAGAGAGCGAGAAGGAAAAGAGAGAGCAAGAGAGAGAGAAACAGAGGAAGGAGGGAAACGAAGGCTTGTATGGAAAGAAGGCAAAGTGATGGAGAGATGGAAAGAGGAGGAGGCAGGGGCTGTATAACTGGCTTTGTTCATGTTGTGTTTAATAACAGATAATGGAGAGACAGGGAGGGAGGGTGAAAGAGAAATGAAGCAAGAAATGCACAAGGTGAGGGAGGAAAATGATATAGAGAAAAGAAAAAGCAGAAAGGATGGATAGAAAATCAGAAACAGGAGAGAAAAATGAAAGCTTTGGTAAGTCAATCAAAGCAAAGAAACTGGTGGAGAAAGAGAGACAGAGGGTGTAAAAAGATGTAATAAAAAACAGGACTTTCAGAAATAAAATAGTTTCACACTTAATTTAGCATTCATAAGAACTATAGAAACATATAAAATTTTTTTTTTTTTTTAATATATTTAAATACACTATAATGACGTTGCATGCAGATATGAGTCTATTCATGCATGTTTATACCATTACCAAGATGTGATCTATACTGTTTCCCTGTGACAGTAAAAAAAATAAAATAAATAAAATATATATATCTATTGCAACTATTATTTTATTTTATTTCAATTTATTTTATATACTGATATATATATATATATATATATATATATATATGTATATATAAAGATTTCCTCATTTTTTACTTCTCAGTCTTTAGCCTTGTTCTCTTTACATCAAGTGATGTTTTGTTTATTTAATGTATTATTACTACTATTTTATTTCTCTTTTTTTTTTAGATATATTTTTATTGAATTTTGCCATAGTTACAGGGCAGCACAGTGAACAATAACCACACCCCCCTCCCACAGCCTGTAGCAATATGCAATAAGATGGGAAGAGTATATAATACAAAAAAAAATAAAAAATAAACACACAAATCAAACAAGACGGAATAAAAAATAGATCCATCAAAATTGTCCCATGAACTAGAGGCATCGTTCACATTATCAAAAGTACACCCTGACTGTGACAAAACCATGACTCATGTGATGCAGCATATGTGGAGGGGAAAAAAACTACCTCAGATAGCATGGGTTGGAGCAGAGACAAAAGTCAGAAATAAAGTAGTAAATATGTAAGCAGCAGAGTGAGTGAATAAATAGATCAAATGAAGTTTAAATTGCAAGTTACTTGGACCGGTGCTAACAACATACAGACAGTGACAGTGACCTGACTAAGTGATGATGAACAATAAAGATTACAGTCTGTCCTCTGAAGGTAGCTTCTGCAAGGCAGTAAAGAATGATATAAAGGGTTGCCACTTCATGACAAATTTATCATTTGAACCCCTCAGATAATATTTAACCTTCTCAAGCTTGAGAAAGAACATCACATCTGTAAGCCAAGTAGAAATAGAAGGAGGCTGTGAGGATTTCCATTTGAGAAGAATTTTGCGACGTGCCAATAAGGTTGTAAAAGCAACAATGTCTGCTTGTTTAGAGTTTAATAAGGACAGATTAGTGAGGACACCGAAGATGCCTGTTATAGGGCATGGTTGCAGATTGACCTTGAGAACACCAGAGAGGGTTTCAAAGATTGAACGCCAATAGGTGTGCAATTGACCTATGGCTAAGCCCAGCCCTCTAATGCGATGAGCCAATCACAGTGCGCATAGCCAACCCAATACACTCGGACATTCTCTGCTTGCATGCCCATTGAAATGTATTGCAGTTAGTCAGTTTTCGTTCGTTTTTATGTGTTTTTTCTGACATTTTAAGTTTAAAATGGTCAAACGGTGTGCATGGGGTACATGCAACTCTGACACTATGTATCCTGAGAGGCTGGGCGACGGGGTGTATTTTTTACCCTTTCCCAAGCCACATCTCAACCGAGATAAGTGTCTGCTTTGGATAAAGTTATGCGGTCGACCACAACACCAACTAAACGTGGATAAAATTAATAAGGATGTCTACATCTGTTCTAAGGTAAGTCAACATAGTATTTGAGGCAACATATTGTCACTCTGCTGGAAAGAAATATAAAGTTATCTTTAACATCTCTAACGTTAGGCTAACGTTAGCTAACTTTAGCTCTTGGCTGCGTTGTACATCATGTCACTTTGTTTACTGGGAGTTCATTGGCCTGCTATGTACTAGTTTTTGTACTTTGGTAATCGTACATGATTGTTAGCTGTTGTCCAAAGGGCTCTAGTTATACTAATGTTAACTTTTGGAGCTTAGCTTCATTAACTTAACTGTAAATAACTGAGATTACAAATGTTGGCAATGTTGTGCTGAATTATTCAATGTAAATACTGTAGCACCAAACTAACGGAGGGGCACTCTTGGTAAAGATGGTAAAAAGGCTTGTCCTGGAAACATATGCAGCTTAGACTTGTACATATTTCATTTGAAGCTTTTCATCCACCTTCTCAACAATAACATTATTAATATAACCCTCCAATGCATAGTTAAGGCCCTTCTGGTGACTTTGAGATGATATATAATCTTTCTGTCTCCAAAAATCATCAATTGCCTCCTGTGAAATGTCTCCTACTGTGGGGAATGTGGAGAAATGTAATCTGTATAAAACTTTGAACTGGATGAGCCGAAGACGAGCACATGAGGATGTGGTTCAGGCTCGGTCAATGTGCCCAGGCAGTTTTAATTTTAGTTATAGAGTGAGGACCCAAAGACATAACAGATGAATAAATGTGGGAAATTGATGCCTTCTGTCTGGGCAATGTTATGAGGTCCTCCCAAGTTTCTTTAGGCGGTAAAGTAGGAAAGTTAGGAAACTGGGAGGAGACATAGTGTCTCCAGAACTGATATTATAGTGGGTAAAGAGGCAACAGGGTTTTTGATATACAGTAATAAATCATCTGCATACAAGGATAGCCTATGTTCCACACCCTCTCGTGTCACACCTTCAAAGGAGGTAGAAGCATGTAGCGCTGCAGAAAGAGGCTCAATAGCTAGTGCAAACAGGAGAGGGGAAAGGGGGCAGCCTTGGTGTGTGCCGCGTTCAAGAGCAAAACAACTTGAGCGGGCGTCATTAGTGCAGATAGAAGCTTGAGGGGATGCATAGAGTAAGTGAATCCATGACACCAAAACCAAATTTCTTAAGGAGGGAAAATAGATACTCCCATTCAATGCGGTAAAACGCCTTCTCTGCATTAAGAGAAATAACTACCTCAGGGGAGGGGGAAAATTTCTTAGAATAAATTATGTTAAAGAGTGAACGTATGTTAATGAATGAATATCGTCCCTTTATAAAACCAGGTTGTTCTTCTGATATAATTTCAGGAAGGACTGTCTCCAGTCGCCGTGCAAGGACCTTAGCCAGTATCTTAACATCTATGTTAAAGAGGCTGAGTGGCCTGTAAGAGCTACACAGAGTAGCATCCTTTCCCTTTTTGAGGAGTAGAGCTATAGATGCCTGTGTCAAGGAGGGTGGAAGTAAGCCCTTGTTGAGAGATTCATTGTACATAGATAAAAGCAAAGGGGCCAGTTTGACATGGAATCGTTTAAAAAACGCAGAGGAAAACCCGTCGGGGCCTGGGGCCTTACTGCTCTGCATTGACCGAATAGCTTGGATAACCTCGTCCAGGGTTAAAGGGGGATCGAGGCCATCTGCAACCTCAGGCGCGACTGAGAGAGTCGTTAATTCATCCAAAAACTGGATCATGTTTGCAGTGTTTGTTGGAAACTCTGACCTATAAAGGGAGGCATAATAAGATTTGAATGTATCGTTAATACCTGAAGGGTCGGAAATCAAATTATTAGCGGAATCTAAAATTTGTGGAATTAGTCAGGAGGCAGCACGGCATTTTAACTGGTGCGCCAGCAGACGACCTGCCCTATCACCATGCTCATAGAGTGATCTCAGAAGCAAATGCTCTGCATCCTTGGTGGCCAAGAGGTTAAATTCAGATCGGAGGTTCAGGTGCTCTTTATATAGTATTGGACATCGACTAACAGCATATTGACGGTCTAACTCGAGTATAGTCTTAGAAAGTTCATCCAGTTTAGCCTTTTGGCTCTTGTTAAGATATGCAGAATAGGAGATAATTTGCCCTCTGAGATAGTAAGATATATATATATATATATATATATAGTAAGATAGAGAGTAAGAGGTGGAGCTTGTCTGATTGAAAGCAAGAAAATCAGTGATGGAGGAGGAGATTGCATCACAAAACTTTCCATCAGACAGCAAAAGGGAACTGAATCTCCAGTATGGGGGTGTATGAGGTTGTGAGGATAGGACTATATTTAGGGCCAGGGGTCCGTGGTCAGAAATGACAATTGGTAGATATTCAGATGAGACAACCCTAGGCAGTAACGCTTGATCAACAAAAAAATAGTCAATGCGAGAAAAAGAGTGGTGTACATGTGAAAAGAATGAATACTTGCGAGACTGGGAATGTAAATGTCTCCAAGGGTCAGCACAACCATTCAGAGACATGAAATCTGAAAAACACTTTGCCATGGCAGTGGGAGACAATGCACTGGAAGTGGAGAGATCTAAAGATGGCTCAATAACACAATTCAAGTCCCCTCCAAATATCAAAAGGTGGGTGTTGAGACAGGGGATCTTACTTAATAAACTGTTGGCAAATGTAGTATTGTCAAAATTGGGCGCATAGACGTTCACTAGTATGACAGGAGTGTGCCAAAGGGTGCCAGAAATAATTAAGTATCTCCCATTTTTGTCAGAAATAACATTTGAGGTGGACAGGGGCACTCTTTTACCGATTAAAATTGCAACACCTCTGAATTTGGAGTCAAAACCTGAATGGAAAACCTGGCCAAAATATCTGTTGTGCAACCTATGGTGGTCTTTAATACGCAAGTGGGTCTCTTGCAAGAAAACCACATCTGCTCTTAACTTTTTCAAATGGTCAAATATTTTTGCTCTCTTGACAGGGCTGCTCATGGCTTTCACATTTCAAGATACAAACTTTGTGGAATTAGGTCTATCTGGACTCAGATCTCTACCAGCCATCTAAGGTGTGTAAACTGGAGCATGGGGCCCAAGCAACTGCTGAATGATGAGAGACAAGGAGAGAAGAGGCGAGAAAAAAAGGAAAAAAAAAAAAAGCAGAAGTCCCAACCGACGGAGACAGCAGGTCAGACAATCTTGCAGCTTCGGTGCACCAGGGTGCACACCTCCTTAGTACTATGGTCTCTGACAGCATCATTAACCCCACAGTTCAATAATATGAAATGAAAGAACAAGTAAGCACATGATAAGAGAAAGCTCACAAAGCTATCAAAACTCGCTTCAAACATAACACGTAGAGAACCTTTAAAAAAAAAGTCCATCTTAATAAGGACAGACAGTGCATTTGAGGCTGGTGTCACATCTGAGGCTGGGCTATAAGTTGGAAATGAATGGAGAAAATAACACCAACCTGGAACAGTAGCATACACGAGTGTCAATGGAAAGAAAAAAAAGATAAACAGTCCTCCATGGTCATATGCTGATTTGCGTTATGTCTCGGGAGCTCCAAAGTGACGCTTTGCATAGCCCAGAGCCACTTTCGGGTCGGTGAAGGAATGCTGCTGGCCGCTGTGGGTAACAATGAGCCTCGCCAGGTAGAGCAGACCGTACCTGACGCCTGGCTTGTTACGCAGGATTCCCTGGCTGGAGTGAACTCTATATGTGTATATATATATATATATATATATATATATATTATATATATATATAAAGTATTTTTACCATTTAGTATTTTTGTAGTATTTCTAGTACTTTATCTTATTTAAATTATGTATCATTTCTTTTATGTATGCATTTCATTTAATTAGTATTATTTTTTTTTTGTCTTGTTATCATTTTCTAAATTTTTTATTTCACTCATGAATTTAAAACTTTTATGTGTCTTAAAAAAAGGTGGCTGCTAACAAGTGGCTGAATCGATTACAGCCTCATTGTGGGGTAAAATTAAGTCACGCAACTGCAGTTTGTAGCCTAGGGTTAAGTTTTTACTTCTGGCGATTGGATAAAGCTTTAATAATCATAAAGTGGTGTTCATTTGTGATGATTATAGCCTAAATATGTAGATTCTTCTTAACTGGAGACAAACCTTTTTCTCCCTCTACACTTAGATCATAAACCCTTGAATACAAAAATGGGTTGAGAAATATAAATGTTTTTTGCCCAAAAAAACCCCGGAGCTCACTTGGTTACTAGCATTTGTTTACAGGCAAGTCTAGCCCTCTCCAATATGGCTGCACTGTTGACGTGCGGTTCAGCAGCCAATAAAGGCATCTATCATTCTTTTCCATTTGTAGTGGGAAGTCAGGATTTCTGAGTTCCCTGTCAGAAATTTAATCTGAAACGCCCCTGAAGTTCGATCTTTGACTCATAAAGTCGGAGGAACCCCACCGACCCCTGACCTCAAAGTCCAACCTGGCTTCTCCACACATCAACAATAGTGAAAGCTAGGGTAATACTCAGTTAATTAGCACAGTCAAACATAGTCTTGTCCAACTTCACATCTGTGGACAAATTGCTACGGTCTTTGTATGCACAAACAGCCTAAAATAAAGGGACAGCAGGTGCTCAGTTCATAGGGACTTGGCTTGGGAACCAAAGGATCGCCAGCTCAAGTCCCGTAACAGACCAAGTATGGAGTGTAGACTGGTAGTTGGAGAAATGCCATTTCACCTCCTGGGCACTGCAGAGGCGAACTTGAGTGAGGCACTGAACCCCCAACTGCTTGGGGTGTCTGTCCAAGGCAGCCCCCTTGCCCTGATCCCCCTTTCATTTAATGCATATATAGATCCTGTTTATGCATGTGCGTGTATTTCGGGCCTGTGTGTATATGACAACAGAGTGAAAAAATTGGAATTTCTCTTCAAGGATTAATTAAGTATATCTTCTTCTACTGCTTCTCCTTCTTCTTCTAATGCGTTGTTATCAACTGGTATTGCTAACATACATGTTTTTTTTGACTTGTGCTGGAACACGCCCAATTCAGCTGGAAGTCTTTCTCAAGGTCCAACCTCCTATTTCCGAGGTTAATGGAACGCAGCATCTATCTATGTTCATAACTTTACACTGCGCAAGTATTCCATGTCACTATGATATACGTCAGAGTACAGAAACCACAGGTGCTCTAACTTTCTTTTCACTGGAACTTTAAAATGTTTCCTCCTTCAGTTTTAATGTGACCTTGACAATTAATACATCAAATTGTTTGTAATACTTTAAAGACAGCTGCTAAAATGTTTATCGACTGCTGTTATACTTCATGAATTTTTAATATTTAAAGAACAACCACATATACATTAATGGTGTTAATATATCAGCCACTGTATACAGTACAAAAGTACTCATTACTGTGCACAGATCACCTGTACATAAGCTCATTATGACGATATGTACAGTCATTATAAATAAATAATAATCATACATTAAAATTTAAGGAAGCCTGTTCAGTCCAACTGCATCTAAACCTCTAAGCTGTGCTATATTATTAATCGTGGTCTATTTATTGTCTATTCAGATTTATGCCTTTTTTTGTCTGCCTACCACTTACTGTAAGTTTCATATCCAGGAAAGAAGTATTCAGATCCTTTACTGCAATAAAAAAAAAAAAGTGCCAATACCGTACTGTAAAAATAGTCCACTACAAGTTAAAGTCCTGTACCGAAAACTTAAAGGAAAAGTACGTATGTTGCAGTAAACTGTTCCATGCTGTCAGTGTATTCCTTCTCTCTGATGTTTTTTGGTTAATATTACAGCTGCATTAATGTGTATGTGTTATTTTACTGCTGTAGATGTTTAAGGTTGAACTCATTTCAACTCCTTTATATACTGTTGGGTAGTTTAATCTGCAGCAATTCATTATATTCTATAAGATCATCATATGTTTGTGGCGTGGCTGTCCTGTGAGAACCATGTATCTCTAAAATGTCAGAAAGCCCTTATTTAGTGGTGTCTAGCGGTGAGGACTGCAGATTACAACCAGCTGAAACTTCTCCTGGTTCAGAAAACTGTGATGCTGTTTGGCATGTGGGAAATAGGCCACTCACCCAACACCTGCAAATGTGTGCTCACCCAATTCTGATCCAGACCTTCAGGAGGTTTTTAGTGGGAGATGAATTATTTGCAGAGGTCTCTTCCTCTTCAAAACAAACTGACCCAGTGATTCAAACCAGTAAAACACTAAATAAAGCAGTTTTTATGTTAAGAAAAAATCAGTGTTTTTCTTACGTTGCTCATTGTGGAAGAGCTTCTAACTACAGTGGCTGTCACAAAAACACGAAATAGTAAATAGTCCCTGTCTCCCTTTGTCTTGTTGCCAGTTCGTCTTGTTCCACCTATGATTGTGTCATCACGTTCCAGCCAGGTTTCTATGTTTTGTTTAAGCTTGTGATAATAGGCTCGTTCGAGATGAACTGCGCCTCACCTGGAAAGTAGACGAGAGCAGGCGGCTACAGCAGGAGGTGGTGACAAATAGCTGCGATCAAGTCGTACAGTTTCCTGACAATTTCCAACAGCATTCAGTCCGTACAGGAAGTCACAGAAACTATCACATCCTGTCCGATATGATGTCAATTTATTAAAATACTGTCAGACTTATATTTAAGCTTGTTTTCAGTCTCCATCAGTCACCCAACATGTATTTTGTTAAGAGAATAAACCTTCAAATCGGACAAATAAAATTCAAATATCTGAAATTCAACAAAAATTAACATCATATTGTTGAGCGATTTTATCGCCGTCCACTTTTGTAAGACGTCAGAGCAAGTCGGGGTGAAGTCGGACACAAAACTAACCAGCATGTATTGTGCGCCAATCGCTGATGATCAAATCTGCGCAGGCCTGGAACAAGGCTAATTTTTGATCCTCCTTGTGAGTGCTTTTTGTTAGTATTTTGATCCTCCTTGTGAGTGTTTTGTTTTTGAACTCTGAGCCAAGTAAAAGACTTTTGGTAAACTACTTCCAGTTTTGAGTCGTGCATTTGAGTCCACCAGTTCTGTGTCTGAGTTTGTTACAGGACCTGCTCCCTATGTTGACATAAATGGCTTAACCTTAGCTCCCCGTTTTATCTATGATGTACCTTCTACCTCTTTTCTTTTCCTCTCCTCTTTTCTTCAGAAAATTTGGCATTCAATTTCACTGCTACACTGATGACACCCAGCTTATCTATCCACTAAGCCTACAAGCCTACTACTCCTCTTTACCCCAATTTACTTGCTGACTGCTTATTGGATATGAAATCTGGGCTCAACTCAACTCAACTCAACTCAACAGTGATAAAACTGAGGTTTTCCTTATAGGTTCTAAATCGACTGTGACTAAACTGCAGTTTTTCTCTGACCACTGACAAATCCAAAGTCTTTGTGTCTGAGTCCAGAGTCTGGGAGTCATCCTGGACAGTACATTGTCTTTTGAGGCCCACATCAATTATGTTACTCAGTCTGCATACTTTCATCTATTAAATATTAATTGTCTTTGCCCATCACTTGGTTATGTCCTGAATTGATTACTGCAATTCTACTCTCTTTGGTCTCCCTCTAGTGTCTTCATACACTCCTTTTGGTCCAGTATTCAGCCGCCATATCATTACTAGATCCCCCTCCATTGATCATATCACACCTGTTCTCCAGCAACTTCACTGGCTCCCTGTTAAATATCTCTTGGATTTTAAGATTCTGCTTCTCATCTTTAAGGCCCTTTGTAATCAGGCCCCTTTCTACCTGTCTGAACTCCCTCATACCTACACAGCCTCTGTACTCTTAGATCCTCTTCTGCACTCCAACTCACATCACCATCTGCATCTGCCCACTTTACCACCAGGGTTCTAGAGACCTCAGCTGTTTAAAAACTTCTATTGTATATTACTAAAGCGTTTGACTTATAATCTATGAATACATTGCTGCTTGTTTTAACTGTATCTTGTAAGATGTCCTTGAGTGCTCTGAAAGGCACCTGTAAATAAAATGCATTATTATTATTATTATTATAAATTATTATTCTAAGGTAACAAAAACACAATGATTCTTATATTCAGCTGATTATACATTAAAGAAAATATAGTTATTATATTATATTTAATTTCTGCTAATATATCCTCCTAAATCCTACACACTGGACCTTTATGAAGTGGGAGAATTTTCATGCTTCAGTTTACCATGAATATTCAACATCAACACAACCGGGTCTGTTATCTTGAAAGACAAATGTATGTAACAATATTTATCTCTGGGACATGGTGGAGTAGAAATATTAAGCTCCGTAAAAAGGAAATACTCAAGTAAAATACAAGTACCTCAGAGAGTAGTTTCATTCCACCACTGATCATATGTATTCTTTTCTAAATACAAGCTAAATGGAATCGAGAGATATGTAATGACAAAAGGGAGAGATGCTGGGTGAGGCAGTGAGAGAGAAGTCAGTGGAAAGAAATTAAAGCTAACACGACAAATAGAGACAAAGAGACCGAGAGGGAGGGTGAGCACAGGAGTGGAAAAGTCAAAAGTGAGAGCGATGAAGAACAGGTGTGGGAGGAAAATTAAGGCTAAGACAGCAAATGGATGGAAGGAAAGAAAAGACGAGATCGAGGGAAGTGAGGGGAGGGGGAGAAGCAGAAAAGTCAATCCTCCTACGGGTTGTGGAGGAGACGCTCGGGTTTAATTTGTTTTCAAGTTGTCGGACAGGAGAGGAGTTTCACTTTGTGCCTCTGTGTCCCTGTTTCTTCACTTGGAGCTCTTTAGTTTCTGTAAACGCTTCATACAGGTGCTTCAACAGTTTGACGTCTTCATCTGCAGACAGTGCTGTAAGAGGATCTTTTCCTCACTTACTTGCTTTTACAGTAGGAGTACTGTTTCAAGTCAAAGTCCTGCACTCAAAATTTAATTAGGTAAAAGTACATGACTGTAAGAAAGTACTACAAATAAAAGTACTCATTATGCAGAATGGGTCATTTCAGAATAATATGTCATTGCAGTATAATTAATAATGTTGTAATGTGTTGAATCAGTTGCAGCTGGTAAATCTGGAGCTCACTTTAACTTCTTTCTGTACTACTGAGTGGTTTCATCTATAATAACACATCATCATTTCTTAGTTATTTATATTTTGTATTGATGATCTAAATCTGCTGTGTAACAAAAGGTGTCTAATAAATGTAGTGCAGTAAAAAGTGCAATACTGGCATCCAAAATGACATAAAGTAGAAGTATAAAGTAAAGTGCAGGTACCTCAAAACTGTACATGAAAGGAGTTGTGTTCAAGAGTTCAAGAGAACAGTGTGTTCATAGGAGATCACATTTGCTTTGTGTTTCAACCCACGCTACAAATGAAGCACTGCAGGTGTTTTTAAGTGTCTAAAATCTGAACTTAAAAGGCACCAAATGAATCACCATTCACTTTGCAGTAAAACCCACCTCTCTGTTTGATGCCTGACAAACAAAAAATGGCCGACAGTGTTGAAAATGATCCACGTGCTCTGAAAACGTGCTGTGGCAATTTTTCAATGAGTTCATGATTCTTTGATTCTGTTACATTTTAGATTTTCTGTGAAGTTGGACTGATATATTGACTGGGCTGTTATCAACTGGTCACAGATAAATGGATATTAGGACTTACACTACTAGCCCAGTCACCAGAAGAAATGTTGACGTTGTATGTTGCAATCCACAGATATGTTAAAGGGGGTCAAAGGGTACAGATGACCCTGGTCCAAGGCCAAAGGGGAGGGGGGCACTATAAAACTTAAACGTATTTTCATGATAAATAAATGTTTTGTTATCATTAAGACACATTTCAACATGCCATCTGATACTCCCACCCCCGCAGGTATTGTGAAATGGGTTAGTCCATCTGACTGTGAGATTTGGATGCATGATGCCCAGAACTCACAAGTGCTGCTAATGTCAACATGGAAGGTGAATTGCTGTCTAAGTCAGAATGCCTCACCAAAAATCAGGGACCACTAAAGGAAAAGTCAGGGTACAGAGAGAACCAAAAAATGAAAGGAGCAGAGAGATGATAGACAACTATCTGGCAAAAAAATGCAAAGCAGCAGCAGGTATGACAGGCAGAGCTGAAGGTGAGAAGTGAGGCAGACTAAATGTTTTGCTACCTTGCTGGAAAGGGGGATGAATAATGCTCCAAAGTTATGCTAAAGTTTGGCCAGGAAAAAAAAAGAAGATTGGCATTTTTTAAAATGGTGTATTTAAATATTTCTGTACACTGGAGTCCCTAAGCCATCTTGGAATTACATAAATTGAGTCTGACTGGAAAACAGAGTTGACCGCCGTATACTCTTTACATTATTTCAGTTTTGTACACAATTTGAGAAATATTTGATTTCAAGGAGCCTCAAGATTGCATGAATAAATAAAGAAAAAAATGTTCACTCCTGATTTGATCTTATGATTTAATACCTTGCAGTAATTTCTTTGATCAAAGTTTTAAAGAAATAATAATCCCACTAAGTTGTGAGGGAAACCCCAAAGTAACCACAAAGCAACTGATAATAAACCGTTCACCTTATTGCTGTGGATAAATGCCGCACAGCAATTTAGTGCTAGCTAGTGCTAGTGCAATTTAGTGCTAGCCATTACCCATGATTCCTGGTGCTCACACCAGGAATCAGGGTGTACGGAATAGGGTAATGGCCTGTCATTAATGTTGCGTACTGTCATTTTTTTTTAAATTTATAAATAGACCACTATGTCTTTGCCTATATGTTGGATTTATGTTTGTGTGTTCATATCATCATTTTTGAAAAAACAACACCAACAACAAACAAACTTAAATTAAAATATTATCAAATAATAAATTGGCAGTCTGAGTCTGAGGACCCCCGAAGGGTCACAAACCCTTTGTGAAAGACCCAGGCAGGAGAGTGGTCCTCTCACACATCCAATTGTTGGCAGGAGAGTAGTAGTAGTGTATGTAGTGTATGTATCTAATGAGTTAAAACAAACACCAGTAAAGAAACACCAGCATCTCCCTGTGTAAAAACTCACAACCCCAACCTGACAAAGTCTCTTACCACTTGCAGCAGAGCCAGGTATCCGGCCCCCACGTTGTCAAAGTTGACCTTGACTTTGGTCCAGTAGAAGAGCGAGGTGTCGTTGAGTGCCTCGCACTCGGACTTGTTGTTGATAAAGGAGGAGTCGTAGATGTGGCCTGTGCGATTGACGCAGCGGCCGAACTTGCCGGCGAACAGGTTGACGCCCATGATACTGAAGATGAGCCAGAAGATGAGACAGACCAGCAGCACGTTCATGATGGAGGGAATCGCCCCGATCAGAGCGTTCACCACCACCTGCACCGACACAAACAAAACAGTGTCACACACAAACACACTTGGGTAAAACTCAAAAACTTTAGTCTGTTTCTCCCAGAAAAAAAAAAATCAATTTTCAGTCTGTCACTGGCTGATTTTTTACATCATGTTTTGTATTCTATTTATAATGCATCTCTATTACATCTTATTACACCAAAAACTTCTCAAGCCAATTCAATAGTCTTCTCTATATTGCCTTTTCTAAGCGTGAATATCGTGCAGTTATGCTGCATCGCCATTCCGTACAAAAGGTATAATTGTGGAACGGGGGGACAGAGGTGTCTCACCTCTGAGTCGGGAATGGAGGTAGCAACAGCACCAAAATGATGTCTGTATAAACTGAATAGCTGCCAGGACGGAATCATGGGTGGCCGAGTGTGACGTTTTGACTATGTATTATGCATGCGACCCTTGCAGGTGATTAAAAAGTGGCTGATATCAGTTAGCAGCTAACTTATAGACCCTCCGAGCAGAGGAAAAGATGAGCCGCAGTATATAAGGGACAGTAAATGATTGTTATTGACATGTTATGACAGCGTTTATAAAGCACTGCCAAAACATATGTTATATGTCACACCAGAGGTTGTTGTGTTATAGGTCACAACCATTATGGCTCTTTTGATTCCTGGATGTGGGCATGCTCTCTAAAATTACACACTGGAGCAGCATGGTGCCACTGTTGTTTGGGTCTGTCTAAAAAAGCAAAGGTGACAGAAGAAGGAAGGACTTCCTAGTGGCTTTATAGTGCCCGTGTTAAGTTTTGCTTGAGCTGTGGCATGCTACTGTGATCTTGATTGTTTGGTGTAACGGCTGAAATATACGGGGTACAGACGCATCGCGCCACATCTGCTGCAGCACTCCTGCATTAGAGCACATCCATTATAATCAACTGAAGCTGCTACACTGATCACAGAGGTTAGAAAGTAAAAACTACATGGAACTGTGTAAAAACCAAGTACAATCTGTTACTTAAGGGCAATGCAAAGCAGCAGAGCAACCTCTCAGTGTTAAATTTTACATTAAAATAAATCAACCAAATCAATGCACCCTGCAGTTAAAACAATCTAGTTAATTAAGCTGGCAGCAATGACAAGCTACAGAGGTGGAGTCTGTGTAGCAGGAAAAAACCCTGCTCCACCCTGCCAACATGATGCGTCATGTTCGTGCCCTATTGGCTGTAAGGTGGTCTCAAAACTTAATCCAAGATGTCTGAATCAGTCTTTTTCTGATGTTGATGTTCCCACAAAGTCAAACATATTTAATATTTTAGCAGGATTTTAGTCTTGGCTCATGCAAATACTTAAGTTCAAAGATAAAAACACTGTCAACAACCAATCGCTGTGCTCAAACTCAAGTCTTTTAAGAGTCTTCCAGTCCTTTGCAGACATTTAGTATCACTACTTTATATCACATCATTAGTCTGTTGTGCTCTTTTTAATTTATTTTCCTATTGTAGTTTTTTATATACCTCTTTTTATTTATTCTTTTACTTTCTTTAATTATCTTATTTTATCTTATAACCTCAGCACAGTATGCAGTCACATATGATCCAGTGTAAAGTGAAACACACTTCTAAAAGTCTCTAATATGTTGCCAGGTTGAGGCAGGCTGGAGAATCTAGTTTTTTTCTTATTTATTCTGAGTCCCTGCTGTTGTCTTTGTACATCTTTGCATTAAAAGGAAACTTTGCAGATATATTTAACCAGGTCTGTGTCTGGTGTTTGACTTTCCTTGTGCCAGCAGTGCCAGGAACTCCCTGTACGGGCTGTGAGCAAAAATCTGCCAGGTGACGCAGAACATGTTTTTTTTGCATCATCTATGATGGGTTTCATGTCATTTAGCAGATTTTGGCTGGTGGACGGGCAGAGAGTGTTGTGAGCTGGAGGCATGGAGGGAAGCCAATCACAATTTATCTGCACACACAGACCCGGTTGGAAATCAGCAAAGTTCCCCTTTGATTAATGTGACATTCAACTCATATGGGAGGGATGGAAACTACAAAGTTTGAGCTTCAATGTGACATGTCATGCCAGATTTTAAAGTAAAGCAACTACAGCTTTTAAACACACTTAATCCTCATACAACCTACAGAAACATATAAATATTTACATTTATACAAATAAAAAATCATAATGCTTTTCTTTTACTATGACTCTGTGCTTAAAGTTTTGGTGCATCTTTGTTATGTTCAGGTTAAATTATGTCTGTTACGTTGAAGATTTGGTAAGAAGCATTAAAACAAATCTGAAATTAAATAATTCCTTAATATAGATTTATATGCCTCGACATGTCAGGACTTTAATCAAGTATTCAGAGTTTAGCCAACAAAACATATTAGATTACACTTAGTTGTTGATTAAATGCAATAATTCAACAACTGTCCCTTTTATATGTCAAATTATTTCTATTCTGTGATGTTTATGGGTCATGTCTTTTACATGTTTTTGCTCCATTGATACTGTGTAATTTAAATGTTCTATTTATTTCTGTGTGTGTTGTGAAAACTAAATATTTTTTAAAAAAGAAAAAAAAAGCTTTAGAATTAACTGTGGTCCAATAAAACTTGATGTTTATACTTGTTGACACCATCAATCCCATATGAACTGAATGTGGCTATTTAGTGAAACCAGTGCTTCACTTTCTCTCTGTCTGAAAAAAAATTGAGCAGCAGCAGCAGCAGCAGCAGCGGAGTGATAGCAGACTTTCTTATTAACGGTTTATATTTTGGGGGGAAATCAGTTTCCTGCTTCCTGTTGGTGCTCAGAGTGAGAGCTGAGTCAGCTAACGTCACTTCAACCTGCCTCTCTGGCCCTGTGGTGGTGAGCGAGCAGCATTTTGTAAATTGACACCAGAGCTTATCTTATTAGCCAGACAAAGAAGAGAGGATCATGGGAGACTGAAAGCTCCAAGTTCATTCCCAGCATGCACCACCAGAACCCCAGCCGAACCTCACGTGGACCAGAGTCAGCATCCTGCACACATTTTACCTTTAAAACTTTTTCTTTGCTGTGTTGAAACTGGCAAGCTTGATTACAAAACACTGATTGGACACTGTGATGAAATAGAACATTGAATTGGCTGTCAATCATTTCATCAAAGAATAGTATCTTTGTGGCACTGGTACTTAAACAACAGTGACTGGGAAAGTTGGGATGCTGTGTAAAATGTAAATTAAACAGAATGCAATGATTTGCAAATCCGTTTTTAAATCTATGTCTAATTGTATAGAGTCCAAAGACACAATATTTTATGTTTAAACTGATAAACTTCATTGTTTTTTGTAAATATATACTCATTCTGAATTTGATGCCTGCAATATGTTATAATAAAGTTGAGACAGGACCATGTTTAGCACTGTGTGACATTTTTTCTTCAACACTCAGTAAGTGTTTGGAAACTGAGGACACTAATTGTTGGAGTTTTGAAAATTAAATTCTTTTTTAATTGTTGCTTGATATTGGGCTTCAGTGTTTCAACAGTCTGGGGTCTTTGTTGTCGTATTTTATGCTTCATAATGGTACACACATGTTCAATGGGAGACAGGTCTGGACTGCAGGCAGGTCAGTCTAGTACCTGCTCTCTTTTACTACGAGGTCACGCTGTTGGAACATGTGCAGAATGTGTCTCATTGTCTTGCTGGAATAAACAGGGACGTCCCTGAAAAAGATGTTGTCTGGGTGGCAGCATATGTTGCTCCAAAACCTGTATGTACCTTTCAGCATTCATGGTGCCTTCACAGATGTAAAGTTACCCATGATGCCATGGGCACTAACACACCTCCATACAGGCTTTAAACTTGGAGAAGGTAACAATCTGGATGGTCCTCCTCCTCTTTAGAGGACACGATATGATGGACTCGTCAGACCACAGCACACTTAGAGAAGTTGGCGGTGTTTCTGGATGTTGATGATATGTGGCTTTCTCTTTGTATGGTAGAGTTTTAACTTCAACTTTAACTTAACCAATGTAGTGAAATCCTCCATACATTCATGTTGGTTTTTAATGCAGTACAGCCTGAGAGGTCAAAGGTTACAGTCATTCAAAGTTGGTTTCCAGCCTTGCCCCTTACGTGTTGAGATTTCATCAGATTCTCTGAATCTTTTGATGATATTGTTGATTATAGATTGTGAAATCCATAAATTCTTTGCAACTGTGTGTTGAGAAACTTTGTTCTTAAACTGTTGGACTGTTTTCCCATGCAGTTTTTTTTACAAAGTGCTGAACCTCTCACATTGTTTGGGAATAACTGAGCCTTTCAAGGGCGCTCCTTTATACCCAGTCATGATACTTTACAGTTAACCTGTTTACACGTGGAATGTTTCAAACAGGTGTTTTTTGAGCATTCCACAACTTCTCTAGTCTTTTGTTGCCTCTGTCACAACTTTATTCAGAATAAGTATATATTAACAAAAAAACAATAAACTTGACCAGTTTGAGCATTAAATATCTTGTCTTTGGACTGTAAAGGATCTGAGTACTTCTTCCACCACTAACAAAATCTGGAAAACATTAATCACGTACATTTAGATGTTGTGTTTTTAAAAACACTTTTTCACTTCTCCCTCTGTGCCCTAAGCAACTTTTCCACCGCAGGAACTTTTTTCATTTACCCGGGATTTTGAAAAACCTCGGCGTGGAAAAAACTTTCCCAAAACCCCATACTTTGCCTGAAAAATGTACCTAATGGGGGGGTAGGATTTTTCAGATTGACCGGAATTCTAGAGGGGTGGGGCTGTGTGCTGAAGAACGCTGGTTGGTGGAACATGCACTTGCGGCATTCTGCACTTCCGTGCCAGTGTGGCTGCAACCTTTTTACAAGTACACATTTTTACTGTAGTATTGATAAGCGCTAACGGTATCGGTTCTTCTATAGGTACTTTTACACATTTAGGTTTAATTCATTATCATCATGCAGCCTCTCCTCTGCGCTGAACATACACACACACACCTACACGACACGGTAAGCGGTGAACAGCTGAGCGGCCCTGGTGGAAACAAAGTGAAGGTAACTCAAATATTACTCGAGCTGACAGCAGCTACACTCGTTACTGTAAGTGACATTAAACCATAGCAAGTAAGAAGCCAATAATTTATCAATACAAGTGTTAAGCAAGCATCAACATGTAAACATGTAGACAGCGATATTCAACATGCTCCGCCCACAGTCTCTCATCCACTGTCACTAACGATCTGTGTCAACCTCACTCTGACCGTCACTACGGTCTAAATAGAATGATAACCTTCGTTCCACCTACTCTCGAGACCTTATGTAAACAAAGTCATGCTCATGACCCCCGGAGGCGGAACTTCCCGCACTATAAAAGCAGGGTCGGGTTGTCCTCTTTGCCTTTCTCGCCTCAGAGACCAGGTACAGGTAGCAGATTGAGTAACTCTTATAAAACCATATCTCAATTCGTCACCCAGAGGGTGCAGGTGCCTTGTGTCCCTGTGAATTGTGTGGTTTTATTGCTTTCTATTGCATTACATTGCTGCATGATAGTATTGTGCTACACAGTATATTGTAGCCTAAAGCTAGCATGTTAGCATACTGGCTATCCACAGTGTTTGTGGTGAGTTTTATTTGTTTCTTCTGCATGTCTTTCAGGGTTTTCCAACCGTGAAACATAGTGAACACTAGGGGTGGGAATTGATAAGTTTTTATCAATATCGATGCCATTGTCGATTCTGCCTATCGATCCAATTCCTTATCAATTCTCTTACCGATTCCTGAGTAATTCATTGAGTGGCAAAAAAGGAGTTCCACAGTCTTCTGCACCAAAAGCAACCATTTTATTTTTACAGCATTGCACTGATTACACACGGCAGCATTTTAATCGCGTTTGGTGAAATAGAGCCAGACTTTGGATCGCTTCCTCCTCTCCATGATGCTGCCTCGTTGTTTGAAAGGAGAACTATTATGCTTTTCCACTTTTCTGACCTATAAATGATGTTACAATGTGAGATACTCGTGTTAAACGATGCCAAAGCGTCAAATAATGAAGTTTATGCATTTGGACGTGAGCCCTGCAAGCTGATTTGGATGGCTCTGCACAGTGTGTTTTACTGTCTTTTTTTAACAGAGCAGTCACATTGACGTCAATGCGTGCCGGACTTAACTTGGCATGCCCAGGAATACGCCGCAGAGGTAAGCAGGTAATGACAACCACAAGCTACAGCTAACGGCTAACGTTACTTACCATTCAGAGACGTCTTGAAGTAACCTCTGTACTTGAGAAACTTCAGGCTGTTCAGTCTCTACATCCGGATCGGATTCGGGATTTAACACATACGGCTGTATTTCAAAAGTTGACATTTTCAAAAGCGAAATTCTCTTAACTTCCGCACCGGCAAAACAAGGAGGTGGGGCTTGGCAGCGCTCGGCAGCCCTTCGGAAGTCCTCGGGAGTGTGACCAATCGCAGTGGAGTGGGCTCGGGGCCGGGGGGTGGAGTAAATGAAACAGACCATTTTCGTGGGATGCGGGAAATACAAGGAAGTGATGCAGCGAGAGACACAGCGTCCCAAAGATCTACAAAGCTTTCGGTGCGGGTAATCGTGTGTGGCTGTCCAATAATCAATACAAAGGCCTGAAAATGAGTATAATAGGTCCCCTTTGAAGGTCTGAGTCGTCGCAGAGAGAGTGACGCAATACACCGCGACGCAAAATTTCAAGAAAACCGGAAATGAGGGAATCATTAAGAAGAATCGATAACGTTGGAGGCGTACAATTCCGATGGAATTGATTAGTTGGAACTGGTTCTGAGTAGGAACTGGTTCTTGATTCCCACCCTTAGTGAACACACAGTATACTTTGATTATTGTGTTTGGTAAGTATTTTAGCCCTATATTGTACCCTATATCACTGTTCGCAGTTGGTGGGGTTTGGTGTTGGGCCTGCTAGGTACGTTCGTGTGCTGGTGCAGGCCTTTATTTTTTGTGTGGCTTGTTTTCCCTTTGCTGCTGTTCGCAGTCAGTTGGGTGTGTTGTAGCCTTAACCTGCTTCATCAGGGCCACCATGGCTTCACATTGCTGCAGATTTTGTCAATCAGCAATGGACCCCCATGATGGGCATCAGGAATGCCGCTCATGCTTGGGGATTGCTCACTTGAGGGAGGATGTGGATTATCCCTGCAGCGCTGCGCATGACCTGTCTAGGGAGGAACGACTCCGCTGTGCTACCAGGGTTCGCAACTCGGTGCCTGAGCGTGGCAGAGAGAGGGACCACTCCCCAGGTGGGCCTGGTCATAAGCGTGCTTGTAAACACTCACGGGACCGGCGTTGCGATTCCCCCCACAGATCAAGCTGTGAGGAGATGCTTAAGAAGCACCCGCCCCCTGCTACTTCAGCAGAGGCTAGTGGCTCTGATCCACTGCTGCAGATTCTTACTGCTCTCCAAGCCTTATGTGAGAGGATGGACAGGTTTGAGGCTTGTCGTGCCTCATCATTACCCGCAGGATTGTGTTCCTCCTTGTGGGTTGCGGTGCCATGCTGGAGAGGATGCCGCCAATGATGCTGACGTGCTTTCTCTTTATGCTCCCCAATCTCTGTCTGATGGCATACATCACTCAGAAAGGGGAACCCACAGTGGTGATACCCATTCTGATACTGCAGAGGTGGATGAAGAATCAGCGGGGGTGGGGGAGTGTGCCACAAATGTATCAAGGGTGCTTAACGCAGCAAAAATTGTTGGTCTGCAGCACCCCATGTCTGACCCAGCCCCTGTGGGAGGTGTCTGGGAGGGCATATCTCAGACTAATTCCCCACCTTGCATTCCAGTAGTGGAAGATTATGCTTCAATGCTGAGAACGGCATGGAAGAAGTCATGTCAGAAGCCTCAATTTAATGCAGGCCGTAGACGCTTGGCTAATGCTGGGTACCCAGCGGAGACTGGACTGGGAGACATGCCACCAGTCGAACAGGCTATAGCGTCATGGACCGCATTGGGGCCAGCCTGGGTTTCTGCTAACCCTTGCTGCCCCAGGAAGGAGTGTGCTAAAACTGACTGCCTGATTTCATGCTCATTTAATGCTGCTGCACATGCAGCTCGTGTGGGCAATGCTTTCGCTATTCTTCTGGCAGCCTTGCGAAAAACAGTTAGCACAGAGGATCAGGATTCCAGAGCTCTTCGGGGGAGGCTATGTCTGCAGCTGCATTGTGTTGCAGACAAATATGGCTGGCTCAGACCTCGTTGCCAGATGCCATAAGAAATGAGTTGATGAATCTGCCATTTGTGCCAGGTCAGGTTTTTCATCCCGGTTCTCAAGATGTACTAGATTGGGCTGAGCGCTCTACTACACTGAGGGAAACTGTGCAGCGGGCTTGCTGTAAACTGGCCATGGCCTTCAGGCAGAGGTCTAAAGCACCTCAAAGGCTACAACAGTCGGCCTGGCCCAGACATGGGGGTGGTGGCCCTGTGGGGGCTCAGGAACAGAGTTGTCGGGCCTACAGTCAGAATGCTGCCACAAATCCTCAGAGGAAGCCTCAGCCCCGAAGGGGGGGTCAGCAAAAGAGCTCAAGCAGAGGTGCAGGCTGCAATGGCGGGCCTGCATAGGGGTCAAGGGCCAGCCGCCGACTGTCCCTCCCAACTTTCTTGGGCCAGTTGGGAGGGAATCGTGTCGGACCTGTAGGTTTTGTCAACAGTTGCTCACGGGTACCGGCTGCAGTCCCCCCCTTTCGGGGGTCCAAATGACCCACTACTAGAGCCCGTATTGGTGGAGGAAGTGCAAGGTCTGCTGCAAAAAGGAGCCATTTCAAAGGTGCCTCACGGCGCACAGCAGACTGGGTTCTACTCCACCTATTTCACATTTCCGAAAAAAGACGGCAGTCATCGGCCTGTTCTCGACCTCAGGCGCCTCAACCAATACTTGAAGGTACTTCCATTCAAAATGATTCATACCAATATAGTAATGCAGTCCATCAGCGAGGGAGAATGGTTTACATCCCTCGATCTGAAGGACGCGTATTTTCATGTTCCGATTTGCCCGGAACACAGACCGTTTGTCCGCTTTGCTTTCCAGGACCAAGTGTACCAGTTTCAAGTTCCTCCATTCGGGCTGTCACTGGCACCGAGAATCTATACTCGGGTGGTCTCAGCTACCTTGGCCCCTCTTCAGTTGCAAGGTCTAAAAATCCTGCCATACCTGGACGACTGGTTAATCTGTGCTCCCTCTCTACACCAGATAGTCCTGGACACATAGACGGTGCTGGCTCATATCCAGTCCCTGGGGTTCACAGTGAACTGGAAGAAAAGCAATCTGCAGCCCCGGCAACAGGTAATCTTTCTTGGTCTCCACTTCAATTCTGTGGCAATGACTGCATGTCTCACTCCCCAGAGGGTAGATGGTTTGGAGAGAGTACTGACTCACTTCCAACTGGGGAAGCTTGGTTCACATGGTTCAGAAATTTTTGGGATTGATGGCAACAGCGTCAGTGGTGATTCCCTTGGGCCTGCTAAGAGCACATCCCATGCAGTGGTGGTTCAACTCTTTCCATCTCCATCCAAGAATGGACAGGAGGAGGAGGCTGCTGGTGACACAGGCCTGCATGCAGGCCCTGCTTCCTTGGAGAGACAGGACCTTCCGCTGCAGAGGAACCCCACTGGGGAGCCTTCCTCACAGAAGATCAGTGATCACAACAGATGCCTCACTGACAGGCTGGGGAGCCGTCTGGGAAGGCATGGCAGTGAGGGGCACATGGGAGCCCCCTTGGTCATCGGAACACATAAATGTGCTCGAACTGCGGGCTATCCATCTTGCTCTCAAGGGTTTGCTGCTGTTTCTACGACAAAAAATGTGTTGGTGAGAACAGACAGCACCTCTGCAGTGTACCATATAAACCATCAGAGTGGTACGAGGTCGCTACGCTGTCTCCAGGTGGCAGGGGAGCTACTAGCATGGGCATGGCCTCGACTGACCTCTCTGAGGGCAGTCTACATTCCGGGTGTGGCGAACAGAGCGGCCGACGTTCTGTCCAGGTCAGGGCCTCTCCTGGGAGAGTGGCGGTTACACCCAGATGTAGTGACCCAAATCTGGGCTCGATACGGGGTAGCCCAGGTCGATCTTTTTGCATCCAGGGAAACGACCCATTGCCGGGAGTGGTTCTCCTTCATGGGACAGGGGGGCAGTCTGGGTCTAGATGCTCTGTCACGAGACTGGCCAATAGGCTTCTTATACGCTTTTCCCCCTCTCCCTCTGATTCCGCAAAAGTCCTCCAGAGAGTAAGGGAGGGTCACTACACAGTGCTGTTGGTGGCTCCACGCTGGCCGGGAAGGCTGCGGTTCTCAGACCTGCTTCGCCTGTTACGGGGTTGCCTGTGGCAACTGCCACCCAGGGTGGACCTTCTGTCGCAAGTAGACAGGCAGATTTGGCACCCGAACCCGGTCGCCCTGTGCCTGTGGGTCTGGCCTCTTCAGGGTCCGACTCTCAACAGCTAGATGAGACTGTCTGCAAAACACTGAGTAATGCTAGAGCTCCATCTACCCAGACTAATTACTCCCTGAGGTGAAGAATTTTTTCGGACTGGTGTTTGGATATGAACGTGGATCCAGTCACCTGTTCTGTACCGCTTGTCCTTCAATTTTTGCAGTCTCAATTGGGCACCAAGCTGGGACTTGCCTCTTGTGCTCAAGTCCCTCACCAGGGCTCCATATAAGCCCACTGCTGATGCAGACTTGAAAGCTCTGTCTCACAAAACGGCTGTCCTTCTGGCTCTCTGCTCTGCTAAACGGGTTGGGGAGCTGTGTGCGCTCTCTGTTAGTGATGACCATTTTCGGTGGAGGGCAGATGGCTCAGGGGTGTCCCTTTGGCCTAATCCTGCATTTTTGCCAAAGGTGCTTAATCCCCAGACAATTAATCAGGTACTGGAGTTGGGTTGATTTCAGCCCTCTTCCCCCTCTGAGGCAGAGCGTGAGGAGTTACTCACCTTGTGTCCTGTTAGGGCATTGTGTGCTTATGTATCTCATACTCAGCCCCTGAGGAGGTCTCATTCTCAGCTTTTTGTCTGTTATGTGAAGGCAAAACTGGGGTTACGGCTTCCCAAGCAGCGCTTGTCGCATTGGCTGATTGATGTCATCTCCCATGCTTATGCAGACCAGGGTTGTCCAGTTCCCACAGGGATACGAGCCCACTCAACTAGAAGCGTAGCCACTTCATGGGCTGCTCTGAGGGGAGTGCTGATGGGAGACATTTGTTCTGCAGCGTCTTGGTCTACACCATGCACTTTTGCGAAATTTTACAGATTAAATGTCACTAGTGCTACACCGGTAAGCACGGCTGTTTTGATGTCTGTTGCCCAGCGAGGTGCGGGCGATTAGGATTTTTTACTGTTCCTCACGACCCCTTTGGTATGAGTCATCCTATTTTGACCATAGTGATGGTCAGAGTGAGGTCGACAGATTGTAAGTTATGAATGTAACTATGGATCTGTGAGACTGAAGGATGACCGTCACTATCCTTGTTGCTCGAAATGTTCTGAGGCATTCAAGGTAAGAGGATGAGCTGGAAGTTGAACCCGCTTTTATAGTGTGGGAAGTTCCGCCTCTGGGGGTCATGGGCATGACTTTGTTTACATAAGGTCTCGAGAGTAGGCAGAACAAAGGTTATCATTCTATTTAGACCGTAGTGACGGTCATCCTTCGGTCTCACAGATCCATAGTTAACTTACGTTATGTCTTACACGCTGATTCAGACAGCACGCTAGTTCAGCTAACAGCGAATTGTTACTAATAAGCTCAAATGACAGCTGTCTGTATGTAGACTAACTTAGTTTGACACTTATCTTAATATACTTTTAAACTTAGCTGCTGGCTAAGACGAACAGCCGTCCTCACTCTACCAGTGCTAATGTAATGTTACCAGCCAACAAGCAGGCAGAGGGCACACGCTGAATCATCTACGTCATCAGCCAAGGTCATTAACCAAGGTAAATAAATTCCTGGAAATAAAAGTTCCTGGGAATGTTGGTGGAAAAGGGGCTCTAGTGCAGGGTGAAGGGTGTGCAGGACACTGACTCTATGATACTGTCAGTAATACTGATGAATGACAAAGAAACATTGGAGGGTCCATGTTTCCTCTCTGGTCACAAAAGTTTACAGACATGCAAAGTTTAAATACTGATTTTTTTTAACACAACAGAAACATGAGCTTGTTTTCTGAAAGAGAAAACTGCACAGAAACTTCACAGAAACACTGACAGGAAGCAATGAGATGAACCAATCAGAGAGCAGAAAACACTGAAACAACAGATGAGATGTTAGAGGATAAAACACTGTAAAAAAAAAACACCTTTAAACACACCTGGGCACTAAAATACACACTGATTTATGTTTACCATCCCATACATCAAATAACATTTAACATCAGTTATTAATATAACCTGTGTGTGTGTGAATGGATGATTTTATTCAGACAGACATTTCTGCAGTCTTTTTACCACCTCCTCTGACAGAATGATTCATCACACAAAATAACAAAAAGGTATGGAATTTAACAGATAAGAAAAGTAGAAATCTTTGAGTCCTTGGTACAAAGCAGTGACCTCATTAAATTAATTGCAGAGGGGAAGAGAATGAAGCAGATATTCATTGTGTTTTTTAATATGATCACAGGAAACAACCCCTAACATGTAGAGAGAGAGAGAGAGAGAGAGAGAGAGAGAGAGAGAGAGAGAGAGAGAGAGAGAGAGAGAGAGATGGGCCTGAAATGCATGCTGGGAAGTTGGCTAATATAATAATCATGTTTCATTACAAACTTAATTTGATGAGTTGAATAAACTCTCAGAAGTATATTCATTCATGTTTATATGTTCTGAAATGAGTTTGAAAAGAAAAACAATATTTTTTTAAAAGTTAGGTTTAAATCAATAAATCAAACATATTTACATTATGTTAATAGCAGTTGATTTGATTAAAGGCATGATGTGAGCAACAATTTTTAACATTGTTCCAGTACTGAGTGAGCAGGCAGCGGTCAGCATCTGTGCCACAGGCTGTAATGGAGGCATTAAAAGTGGTTATTTTCAGTTCAGACAGGCTCAGATTGTTATTTAAGTGTCTGAAATGTCTCTTTACCATTCACTTGATCTGGTCAGTTTGTTATTACCTCTTTCTGAAATACCATGAGATGTCACGAGATGTGAGTTGTTGCAATCAGAAAGCAGTGAAAACATGGGTGAGATTTGGAGAGAGTATTATATATATATATATATATATATATATATATATATATATACAGTACAGGCCAAAAGTTTGGACACACCTTCTCATTCAATGCGTTTTCTTTATTTTCATGACTATTTACATTGTAGATTCTCACTGAAGGCATGAACACTATGAATGAACACATGTGGAGTTATGTACTTAACAAAAAAAGGTGAATAACTGAAAACATGTTTTATATTCTAGTTTCTTCAAAATAGCCACCCTTTGCTCTGATTACTGCTTTGCACACTCTTGGCATTCTCTCCATGAGCTTCAAGAGGTAGTCACCTGAAATGGTTTTCCAACAGTCTTGAAGGAGTTCCCAGAGGTGTTTAGCACTTGTTGGCCCCTTTGCCTTCACTCTGCGGTCCAGCTCAACCCAAACCATCTCGATTGGGTTCAGGTCCGGTGACTGTGGAGGCCAGGTCATCTGCCGCAGCACTCCATCACTCTCCAAATAGCCCTTACACAGCCTGGAGGTGTGTTTGGGGTCATTGTCCTGCTGAAAAATAAATGATGGTCCAACTAAACGCAAACCGGATGGGATGGCATGTCGCTGCAGGATGCTGTGGTAGCCATGCTGGTTCAGTGTGCCTTCAATTTTGAATAAATCCCCAACAGTGTCACCAGCAAAACACCCCCACACCATCACACCTCCTCCTCCATGCTTCACAGTGGGAACCAGGCATGTGGAATCCATCTGTTCACCTTTTCTGCGTCTCACAAAGACACGGCGGTTGGAACCAAAGATCTCAAATTTGGACTCATCAGACCAAAGCACAGATTTCCACTGGTCTAATGTCCATTCCTTGTGTTTCTTGGCCCAAACAAATCTCTTCTGCTTGTTGCCTCTCCTTAGCAGTGGTTTCCTAGCAGCTATTTGACCATGAAGGCCTGATTCGCGCAGTCTCCTCTTAACAGTTGTTCTAGAGATGGGTCTGCTGCTAGAACTCTGTGTGGCATTCATCTGGTCTCTGATCTGAGCTGCTGTTAACTTGCGATTTCTGAGGCTGGTGACTCGGATGAACTTATCCTCAGAAGCAGAGGTGACTCTTGGTCTTCCTTTCCTGGGTCGGTCCTCATGTGTGCCAGTTTCGTTGTAGCGCTTGATGGTTTTTGCGACTCCACTTGGGGACACATTTAAAGTTTTTGCAATTTTCCGGACTGACTGACCTTCATTTCTTAAAGTAATGATGGCCACTCGTTTTTCTTTAGTTAGCTGATTGGTTCTTGCCATAATATGAATTTTAACAGTTGTCCAATAGGGCTGTCGGCTGTGTATTAACCTGACTTCTGCACAACACAACTGATGGTCCCAACCCCATTGATAAAGCAAGAGATTCCACTAATTAACCCTGATAAGGCACACCTGTGAAGTGAAAACCATTTCAGGTGACTACCTCTTGAAGCTCATGGAGAGAATGCCAAGAGTGTGCAAAGCAGTAATCAGAGCAAAGGGTGGCTATTTTGAAGAAACTAGAATATAAAACATGTTTTTAGTTATTTCACCTTTTTTTGTTAAGTACATAACTCCACATGTGTTCATTCATAGTTTTGATGCCTTCAGTGAGAATCTACAATGTAAATAGTCATGAAAATAAAGAAAACGCATTGAATGAGAAGGTGTGTCCAAACTTTTGGCCTGTACTGTATATATATATATATATATACATGTATATATACATGTATATATATATGTATATATATAAACTGGAGTAGTTTATAGACAATGTATTTTAGTGTTATCTAAAAGATTTTCAATATCATAAATATGGGCAATGACTGAAGTCTGAGCCACATTGTCCAAATCAGGTAAATAATCATCCATGATATCAAAAATCATTTATGGGATGAAATTACCCGGATCTTCTGCATTACAGTATGGTGTCTATGGAGCAGGCGCACTAGAAACTTACAGTGGCTGAGCATGGGCAACTTCCAGTTTAGCACTCCGCTAACTTGGAAATAAAGATAATTTAAATAAGATAATTTAACTATGCGACCTTTCTAGATTTAAGAAATCAAACCAAATGGATCAAATCCTGATTGTGAGATTGTGTGGGAATAATGATGTTCAAAGAAATGTATCCACTGATTTAGAGAGGTCTATGGGAAAAATTTCCTTTTGGGCTCATGGCATCACATGATGGACCCGGAAGTTGTAATGCCACTTTCGTCCACCATGTTAAATTGGTGTCAAAGCCTGGTGCTGTTCCTGGGGCTTATAACTAGCACCACTGAGCTAGCTAACATCACAGTTCAGTCAAGGAGGATGCCATTAATATTTAGATCTTGCACAGTCATGAGCACAAGTCTCTCATCCATGAATAGAAGCACACTTTCTTCTATGGTTGGAGGGTGTAGTTTAGTAGAATGAAAATAGTTTCTACATGAAACTGCTCATGAGATCTGTGGATTATCTTGAGTAACCAGGTCATAATTTCTGGAAAGAGACATTGCTGTTGAGTTTTTCAAATGTTTATTTTTGGCACTTAGAGCTAGTCCCATTATGTTGGAAAGAAGGCAGACATCTTAACTGCTGATATCTTCAACCCTCTGCAACTCACAGCAAAAAAATCTCGAATGATAAATAACAGTACAGGGAAGAGGAAAAATATGTGCTTTTGATTCGGGGGTGAACTGTCCCTTTAAAAGGGAACATTTTCCTGATTAAACTGACATATGATTTTACTGTAACTGAGTTTTTTTTACAGTGTATTATTAGGACTTTTACTTGAGTAAAGGATGTGAGTACTTCACCAATGCCCAGGTGTGTTTGTGTCACTAATACTGACTCTTACCCTCATGCCTTCAAATCTGGAGAGGGCTCTGAGGGGCCGCAGGGCCCGCAGCGTCCGCAGGGATTTGATGGCTGCAAAGTCTGAATAACCCAACGTGTTGGCCACCAAACTGACTAATGAGACCTGGAGGAGAGAGAGAGATAGAAAGAGGGGAGGGACAGGATAGAAAAAAGACAGAGACAGATATACAAAGACAGACGGACAGACAGGAGGAGGAGAAACAGAAGACAGAGGCAGGACAGTTAAACTCTAGTCTAATGAAAGAGAGTGGGAGAGGACTGAACCACGATGACACCAGCAAATCAGAACTATGGAGAGATAAAGGTGCATTAGTTTAAATATCAGCTGACTGAAGACTCCTGCAGGAGAGGAAGGAGAGATGAGTGAATAAAATAAAGTACATTTAGCATCAGCGAAATGAAAGCACATTGCTGCTACTTCTTTCTTCTTTTAGATGAGTTTTTGATGACAAACTGAGACTTTGACCTGTGAAACAAAAATATTACTGAAGCAATCCTCAGTTGAAGCCAGAGATGAGAAAATCATTATTTTAATTAAATGTGTTAATATTCAGTTCATTTACGATGTTCAAATAAACTGAAAGTTCTCCTTAATTCAAACTGTAGAAGAGAAAAGGATTATTACTGTTTACTCGCTGAGAAATAAGACTGACTGAGGAGTATTTAGAGCCAATGAAGATCAGTATAAATTTGTCCTGAGTTATGAAAGCTTTTGTAAAGGGTAAATACAACAGACTGTACTGTTATTCTTTGATGTTTGATTAGCTGTGAAGCACTTTAAGTGCTTTTCAGTAAATGTTTCTGCATGATTGCACAAAAACCTCATAATCCAAAAGTCAGTTCAAATATCTTGTAAACTTTGAGACTGCAACATGACCTCAAGTTCGGAGTTCTTTAAATGATAAATGTTGGACCTATCAGCCCAGTTGCCAAGAGAAATGTTAGCATTTTACAATTCTGCAAACCACAAATATGTTGCATTTGTACATTACAGTATCTTGTCAATGTTTCTAAAGTAATGTAGTATATGAGCTGACTTTGTCATCTGGTGGTGGAGGGGATGGTGGATGGTGTGACACCAAGGCAAGACAGCTGCTAAACTACAAACCACCGTTTGAGACTAACAAACAACAAAAGCAGTGTTGACTTAGCAAGTAATTACTGTGTTTCCAGCTGATTTTTAGCCCCCAAATGTGGATGTTTTTAGGTATTTTAAGCCAATACATGATCTTTTCCCAAACAGGAACAAGTTTTAATGTATCTAAATATGAAGGTAGAAATGTAACATATCGGTGTTTTGCAGAAATGTACAATGCCAACATTTCTTCTGATTGGATTTATACAGATTGGGTTGGTATATAACTTTAAGTTATGGTTAATGTTCACTGATATCAGGGATAACAACAACAAAATATTGTAGCTGTATCATTAACAGTCTGATATATCCCTCTAAATAAAATCAGGGTGACATCAAGTCTAACAAAGTAACTGGAGCATCTCTAAAACCCTCTGGGCCCTGCATGTAGGCTTTATTTTTCACATTCGCAGTATGCCTCAGTTTGGTTCTGTCGAGCGGAGCTCCAGGTGAGTTCAGCTGGTTCTTACCCTGATACCAGCAAAGCGGGACGCAGCCCGGAGAGGACGGAGAGCCCTGAGCGTCCTCAGCACCCGCATGGTGGTGATGTTGTCCATAGAGATGAACTGAGCCAGCTGACCCAACACTGAGATCTAAAGGGTCAAACATTTTTTTAGACCAAAATCTAAAAACATGAATTCAAGTTCATGACGTACTTTCTCAAATATGACCATACCATAAATATTGTTCTTGGTCTCACCAGTTATGTCCTTATGTTAACTGTTAAGTTTCTTTCCATCAACCTCTACACTTCCTGCATATATTTCATGATAAAAGTCTATCAGTAAAGGGAATGGTTTATACCTTTTAATGTGAAGCATCTATGAAGGGAGTATTAAGTTTCACTGACAGTAGTTACACACTGAAAAGATGATAGGTGAGTGAACCCATTCACAGTATTTGAGGGGGGAGTATGACATGTTGTATTGATGAAATCAGTGCTGTGCAAATTTATGGTATATTGGATTTATCAAGATGACAGGCAAAAATAGAAATTAAAACATGAGCAGATCAAAGAAAAATCAATGCCCTTAAAAGCTGGGTGTAAAAAAATGTTTTGGCAATGTTTACCAAAGTGTATCTCCCTTGTGCAAGATGTTATCTCCTACATAGGTGGTTGTTAACATCTCACTTGCTTGCTGAGTGGACTGTGTATGTGTGCGCTCATGGAAACCTAGATGCTGAGGGTGGGAAGTTCTTGTGTGTATGAAATGAATCCTGCCTGCACCACTGCACAGTTCCATTATATTTTAAAGACATTTGTAGTTAGTTAACTGAAATGATAAAACATTTTCTTTATGCTGCATTTGGCTGAACAGTCAAAGTCCTTTGTATCGTGCACTAAGCACTTCATTGTGCAGAACATTCTCACTCTTAAAACAGCTTAATCAAGTTTAAAAGTTTATCTCTTACGTAGGAAATAACATCCCATATGTCAGAGATAAACTTTTGGCCAATATTGCCTGCATTTTTTTCTCACCTCCCTCTCAGGGCTTTTGTAAGAACATCTTCTGACTAAAATATAATTCAAAAGCTTATCGAACAGAAGAAATGAGAAATGAAAGTCTGTATCCAATATCAACCTGTTCAAAATAAAGACACTTTATAAAATATGTTTGAGGTATATTAAATATTTAAGTTGTGTTTAGCATTAACCATTTCATCAAGTTATGTTTAGTGGATAAATCTGGTGAAAGTTAGATTTTAAAAAATGTGTAACAGAAATGTGTTCATTCTTTTTTAAATTCCTCTATTTATGTTCTTTGTCTTGTCTTTAATCCTTGACCTGTCAAGCTCCCTGAGTTCATGTTTATTTGTCATCTCTGTGTTTCCTGTTTAATTTTGGTAACCATTGTCTCGTCTCGTTTCAGATTCCACATCCCGTTAAGTTTCCCTCCTTCGTGATTACTTGCCCCGCCTTCACCTGTGTCTCATTGTCGCCATTGTCTTACAATATTTAAGTCCCCATCTTCCCCTCCTTTGTTGCCAGATTGTCTTTACCTTCAAGTCAGGGTTCCAGCAGTTGTCTGAGTGTTGCTTTTAAGTGTTTTTAGCCAGCCTTTTTGCCTGTCAATTTGGATACTTTTGCCTGTGTTGCTGATCACCCCTGTACTGACCTGAGTCTGATTAAAGGCGCTGAACTTATATTTAAGTCTGTAAGTCTGGTTTATGAGTCCTTCACTAGTTTGTGCTTGACAATAGTTTGTTCGAGATGAGCCAGGCCTGCGCAGATTCGATCACAGTGCGATCAGCGCACAGTGCATGCCAGTCCGACTTGCTCTGACGTATTAAATAAGTGGACGGCAATAAAATCGTGAGAGTGAGGCGGCCGCAGTTTTTAGAGCCAGGCGCTGCAGTTGCTCTCCACTGACTGCACCGCCTGGCTGTCACCTGATCTAACAGCTGATTGGTTTAGATGTCGGCTCAACAATATGACGTTAATTTTTGTTGAATTTCAGATATTTAAATTTTATTTGTCCGATTTGAAGGTTTATTCTCTTAACGGAATACATGTTGTGTGACTGATGGAGACTGAGAACGAACTTATATATAAGTCTGACAGTATTTTAATAAATTGACATCACATCGAACAGAATGTGACTTCTGTATGGACTGAAGGCTGCTGGAAACTGTCAGGAAACCATCTGACTTGATCACGGCTATTTGTCACCGCCCCCTGCTGCAGCCGCCTGATCTCATCTACTTTCCAGGCGAGGCGCAGTTCATCTCGAACGAGCCTATTGTGTGGCCACTGAGCTTTACTTTGGGACCCCTTGGAAGGTCCCTACTAGGGCTGCACAATGTTCTTTTGATTCTTTTTTTTTTAATTGTTATTGCAATGTCAACTTGTACAATACACAGCAACCGTGATGCTGGACTCAGATTTCCTGAGTTAATTTAAAGAGAGCATCAGTGGAAAACTGCACTTTAAAATGTAACAGTAATTCTCTTGAGTTCAGCTCAGTGTTCAATTTGTTAAAGAATGTTGAAAACTATTTGCCCTCTAGTGGCTAAAAAATAATGAATGCAACTTTAAGTAATTATATGAGTCTTTCTCACTCTATTAATAACACTGGACTGTTTGTTGTCTCAGATCTGCATGTTAGACCTCTGTGACTCAACACATCTCTGTCTTCTCTCTCTTTAGGCCACTGCAGTCAAATAAAAATGTCACAACACGCAGCGTCATTATGAAGACGACCAGGCGGAAAACACCCAGAAAACCAGATGGAGACTCAAAGCATGCATATGTATGGTGTGTGCATCACTGTACCTCTACTCCATAATCATGCCCAGAAGAGCAAAAGAGAGTGTCCAAATATACACATCTTTGTATGTGTGTGTGTGCAGAGTTTAAAAAGCCACTGCTGATCGTTTGGCCTGAAGCTGTTTGGGCTTTCTCTCTCTGTTCCTCTCTTTGTCTTTCTTTGTCTCTCACAGCTTTTATTTATAGAGCTGCATTATGGCAGTGGAGCGAGACTCAGAGCAACAAGACAACTGCTGTAACACACACTACCTGAGATATATATACATATATTTCTTTTTTTAATGACTGTAAATATGTGTCATGTGTCAGATAAATGCACACTACCATTGAAAAGTTTGGAATCAGCTGTTATATTGATGTTTTCCATCTTTCACTCAAATATGGCTACTTTAAAAGACATAAAAACAGTATAGTTCAGACACCAAATATGTTTAAAATTTGTGTTCTTAAATATGTTTATGCTAATTAAGCAAATTTTAATCTGTGTGAAACTTTTATAGGGCATAAATATAATGTGTTTATTTTCTGTTCTTGTGAATATGTCCATGTACACGTTGCACTGTATGTTCCAGACACATGTTGTCTACTGATTTTTTTTGTTATGGTACTACAAATTTTTTTTATAATTTTTTTTTCTTTTAATTGGGCTGCACGGTGGTGTAGTTTCCTGGTTCAATTCCAGGAAGAAGCCCTTCTGTGTGGAGTTTGCAGCAGTGGTTTTTTTAAATGCTTTCTCCGGATACTGCAGCTTCCTCGCACAGTCCAAAGACATGCAGGGTGGGGATAGGTTAATTGGTGACTCTAATTTGGCCGTAGGTGTGAATGTGAGTATGAATGGTTGTCTGTCTCTATAAGCGGTTGTGAAAATGGATGGTACTATAAATTTTAGTCATGTAAATATTATCAATCATGGCAATAAAGCTGATTTGATTTGAGAATCTCTCTTTCTGTGTCTTTGTTCTTGAATTGAAGGAGTTGTGAAGGAAAATAAATAAAGTAGAAGTAAAACAGGAAGAAAAAATGGAAAAACAGATTAATTATGGATAAATAATAGTGGTAGCATCAGAAATGATATTCTGTGTGAGCAACGTGAGGAAGGAGGTCAAATAAAATTCAAGTCATCATAATGTAAATACAATACATAAATGAAAAGTAGAACAAAAAATCAAAGAAAATTATGATGTGAGCATATTTATAATTTTTAGGCATCAAGATTATGAAAAGTGATGTCATCAGTATCAACTTTGACAATATCTTCGCTGTCACCACGCCAACCATCAAACTTTCCATATTCTACATTTGAAAATAGTTATACAGAAATTTAAGTAAACCAGTGTTAAGTACAAAGAAACCTACAGTAAAGTAGATACACTTAAGTAAATTAAGTAAAATGACGTAAACCAATTACTTAAGAAAGCTTAAGTGAAGTGTATTTAGTAAAGCTAACTATGATAAATTAAACTACCATAAAATACAGTTTTTAGGTAAACTACAGTGAAGTACAAAGTAACAAGTAAAGTAAGTAAACTAAAGTAAAGAAAAGTAAGGTGAAGTAAAACTGAGCAAAGCAACATTAAGTAAGTTAAGTAAACTATACTTAAGTATGAATTCAAAAGTAGAGTAAATAAACTAAGGCTAAGTAAAGTAAACTACAGTTAACTAAGTAAGATTAAGCTGAGTATAATAATCTTGAAAACAACAATAAAATAAAGTAAATTAAGTAAACTGATAAATTAAAGGACCGCAAACTAAGTATTACATTTTAGTAGTATAATAATCTGGTACACATAAATCGTCTGATTGAAATATTGTATTTTAACTTTCTCATCACTATCAGCACTGTTTTTTGTCCTGTGAAAACTGTGAGCTCTAATCATCACCTTCATCACTGTTGTATCTACATTATTGTCTTCATCGTCACTGTTACATAATTGACAGGATTAAAATTATGACTGTGGTCACTGTTATAACATCAACATTTACATTCAATTTAGTTTTTAAAAGAACCACAACAAATAAACCATTCAACGGATCATCAAATCAACTACCAATCAACCAATCATTGACTTACATCGACGATGAGGAAGTCAAGCCAGCACCAGTAGTTGGTGAAGTACTTCTTGAAGCCATAGGCGAGCCACTTGAGCAACATCTCTAGGATGAAGATGTAGGTGAAGATCTTGTCTGCAAACTCCAGCACCACCTTGACAACCTTCCTCTGCTCGATGTAGATGTCCTCAAAGGCCTACAGGGGGCAGCAGAGTGTGGGGTGTTAATGAACAGTAAACTTAAGTAAGTAAGTTAACTTTAGCAAAGTGAGTAAAGGTAAACCACAGAAATGTGAGATAAAATGAGGTTATATAAAGTACAGTAAATAACAGCAATGTAAAGTTAAGTTAAATCATTGAGTAAACTAAATGAAACTATGGTAAATTAAATTACCATAAGGTAAGTAAATTATAAGTAAGTGAATAAGTAAGTAAGTAAAGCACAGTAGTGATGTAAAGTACACCACATGAAATTAAACTAAAGCTAGTGACACAAACTACAATGAAATAAACTACAGTGAAGTAAAATTTGATAAAAAGTAAATAAAAGTTAATTAAATAAAACAAATTACAGTAAACTGAATGAATTCAGCTTCAGTAAAATTAAGTTAGTAAAGGAAATTACAATAAATTAATATTCTCAAATTACCTAAACTACAATTAATCAAATAAAGTAAATTGCCCATAAAGTAAACTATGGTTAAAGTAAATAACTGTAAATTTGACATTTTTAACTACAGTAAATTACAAAAAAGTAAACTACAATAAATGAAATAAATTGAACTACTGTTAATTAAATGAAGTAAACCGAATCAAACCACTATAAAAAGCAAACATGGAAATTAAATCAGTCCCTCGCGATCTTGCAATCGCAATAATTAACACAAATTCAACAAAAGTCTGCAATATTTGCGGGGGCTTGCAATTTTTCCAAAGTCTTGCGATTTTTCCGCATTTTTCCGCATTATCCGGCTGACTGGAAGTCGACGCACATGCTGCGTCATTTGAAACGTCATCAGACGTGTTATCAAATGGCGCTAAGGCCATTGCAGTATGGAGAAACGCTCTCACCTGCCGACAAAAATAACCGCAAAAGGCTGCGCAAAACAGTTCCCCGATGTTTTGCACGAAAGTGGGGGGAAACTGTTTTGTACTCCGTGGTCTCAGTGCACCAGCTTATATATGTCGAATTTATTAAAACTAGTGCAGTACCTGTAGGAAGTATGTATTTCTATAGAAAAGTGGAACTGAAGTAGATTCTTCATGTATGGCCAAATGAGGCTGTGTTTGATGGTTGGATGTACAAAGAGGTATAATACTCTTACATAGTGTTAATAGACAAATTGTACATTGGGAAAGACATTGAGATATGGAGAGACACGCAACATCATTAGGTTTCCTAGCTTTCCGTAGGCGAACAATCTTGAAATGGTAGCTAGCAAGCACATAACCCTGCACGCCTGAAAGGAAAAACAAACGTTTCCGACCTAGCCATACTTTGGTATGGCAAGTTTAGGCAATGTTTTAGTCAATCTAACCATGTTGTAGCCATGTCAGCAAACACCATGAGCAGATGAGAACAGCGTGGTGAAACTTAAGAAATACTACTTACCCATGAGATTACTGAAACATGTCATGTTAATGCAAACTGCACCACTTCATCTATTCCTATATGGGGGAGGGAAGAAAGGAATGACATAACCCCGGGTGTACACTGGATCCGTCGCGTGCGTGGTCCCGCCGTGGCACGGACTCCTCCGTCCTGTGCCGGGCGTCAATGTCCACTGGAAGCGTATCTATCGCGGCGGGCACGCGAGCAGCTGGAATTGACGGATCGCGAGATCATGATGTCACGCGATAATTTGCGGAAACACTGGAGATAAAGACATCAACAAACAAAGAAAAGATTTATCTACCTGCCGGGGGCCACAAACTTTGACTTCATGTTGTTGTAGCGATGTGAAATACGCTCCGGAGTTTTCATGGGTGTTTTTATTTTGAAAATTGACCGGATACTCTCGTCTTTTCTGCGCCTGACTTCCTGTTTGACTCATTTGGTCTGTGGAAATTGACGCTTCTTCGCGCGGCGTCCGTCAAAAAATAGACCCGGCATGTATTTTTAGCAGAGCCGAGTGGAGCGCCGAGCCGCTTCTGGTGGAGCAGTTTACATTGACTTAATGGCCGCGATTAGCTCCAGCACCCGCGCCGTGGCTGAATCGCCCACTTGACGGATCCAGTGGACATCCGGGGTAACCCTGTGCAAAGTTTTGGGTGACCCAGAGCGGTATAGCAGTAGGATACTTTGATCTTGTATTCCGTGAGGCGTGGCTACAGCTGCGAGCGAGAGCGCGATAGGCTGACTGGTTACACGGAGGTCTATGGGATTTTAACTTTTAATGATAATTTTATGAGTATTAATCCAAAAAACTTCAAAATCAAGGATGCACACCATCGTGCCATGCGCAAGCCATATCCGAAAGCTCAGGTTGATCTGACAAATAGTCAGAGAGATATGCGAGCCACAGGCACACAGACTGACAGACAGAGATTTCTTGCTTTATAGATAGATGGGGGAGGGACGAAAGGGAATGCCATAACCCCGGGTGAACACTGGATCCATCGCGTGCGTGGTCCGGCCGTGGCACGGACTCCTCTGTCCTGTGCCGGGTGTCAGTGTCCACTGGAAGCGTATCTATAGCGGTGGGCACGCGAGCAGCTGGAATTGACGGATCGCGAGATCATAATGTCATGCGATAATTTGCGGAAACACTGGAGGTATAGAAACATCAACAAACAAAGAAAAGATTTCTCTACCTGCCGGGGGCCACAAACTTTGACATCATGCTGTTGTAGCGATGTGAAATACGCTCTGGAGTTTTCATGGGTGTTTTTATTTTGAAAATTAACCGGATACTCTCGTCTTTTCTGCGCCTGACTTCCTGTTTGACTCATTTGGTCTGTGGAAATTGACGCTTCGTCACGCGGCGTCCGTCAAAAAATAGATCCGGCGCGTATTTTTAGCGGAGTGGAGCACCGAGACGCTTCTGGTGGAGCAGTTTACATTGACTTAATGGCCGCCATTAGCTCCAGCACCCGCGCCGTGGCTGAATCGCCCACTTGACGGATCCAGTGGACATCCGGGGTAAGCCTGTGCAAAGTTTTGGGTGACCCAGAGCGGTATAGCAGTAGGATACTTTGATCTTTTATTCTGTGAGGCGTGGCTACAGCTGCGAGCGAGAGCGCGATAGGCTAGATTTGTTACACGGAGGTCTATGGGATTTTAACTTTTAATGATAATGTTGTGAGTATTAATCCAAAAAACTTCAAAATCAAGGATGCACACCGCAAGCCATATCCGAAAGCTCAAGTTGATCTGACAAATAGTCAGAGAGATATGCAAGCCACAGACACACTGACACACTGACAGATTTCTTGCTTTATAGATAGATGTTGCCTTTAAAGAGAATGTAGTTTACGTGTTGTTTTACAGTCACATTGTCTGGTTTGAGAGCTACAATATTCACTCAGGATTTTTTTGCAACATTATTGGAGTTCATGTTTTGAAACTAATTAGATAAAACTAAAGAAGATAAATGAAACATTTGCAACTGTTTTTGTAATATTCAGTATGATTATTATAGCAAGTGATTACATGACTTCTTTTTTGGAGGCAGTATTTAAAAAAATCACATTTTATTTCTCCTGACTTGCAATTTTTGTCATTAGCTGCAATTTTTGTCATTTGCCGCAATTTCCTGCGAAAAAAATCACATAAAAATGCCGCAATTTTTATCGCAATTTTTGACAAAGTTAACTGCAAATTCAAGGTTTTGGGGCCGCAAATTCAAGGTTTTTTTGCCGCAAGAACCTGGAGGGACTGTTAAATAAAGTTAATTACAGTAAATGAAATATATTACAGTGAGCTATGGTTAGAGCAAATTAAATAAAGTCAACACACAAAAAAAACCCCCAAACAAACCTCATGTAATTAAATAAGGTAAACTACGGTAAAAAGCTAACTACAATTAATTTAATAAAGTGTATTGTTACTTCAATAACGGACACAACAGTACATTGAACAAACCACAGTAAACTTCAGTAAACTTTGGTAAGTTTACTCGAGTAAACTGTTGACATAAGCAAACTACTCTAAATAAAATTATGTAAAAAGCAGAGTTCTCCAAATAAACTACAGTTAACTACAGTAAAAAGCAAATATCTCTAAATAAAATAAACTACAGTAAAATACAACCTTCTCTAAATAAAATAAAGTAAACTATATGCTAAACTATAACTATATACTATACTATATGAAATAAGTAAACTACAGTTAACAAAACAAACTACAGTAAACTACAGCAAAAAGCAAACTACAGACGTATAAAAAGTGTGTCTGACCAGAGCTCCGGAGCTGAGTAGGATCATGAAGATGATGAAGGTTTCGAACCAGCTGTGCTCTACAATCTGGTAACAGGTCTTTCTCAGTCTCCACCACATCTGACCGGCACCTGCCGTTGTGTCGATGTCACAGCACTGAAACCTCGCCACGCACACTGTGGGTGAGAGACATAGACAGAAACAGAAAGACAGGGAGCTGAGTTGTCTGTTGACAAATTAAACTGACTTTTATGTCGAGAGTGAGCAGGTCCAGTCCAAACTGTTCACCAGCCCAGCTCTGTGGAACTTCTTTCACATGGTTTCACATTGTCATTGAAAAATCTATTACAGCTGCTTTAATGATAAATATTCATCCCACATCAGTCACAATATAAAAAACTGCTATCTGCTAGCTGTTATCAGCAAGTTAAAACATAACACTGATTCACATTTCTGTTAACATTCCACCTTGACTTATTATGGGAATCTCATGTTCTGTACATTCTCTAAGAGAAGCCTCCTGGGTTTATTTGTATGTTGTAGTTAAAAAACATGAGCTTGTGTGAGTCTCAGCCCAGTGCCTTGCTCCAGGGCATGCTGGTATCAAACTACACACACACACACACACACACACACACACACACACACACACACACACACACACACACACACACACACACACACAGGGCCATGTCATGTCTGCTTTGTTGTCACACACAGATGACCTGCAGCATTAAGTGCTCTATCTGTCCCTTTGGTTGATCTGTGTATGTGTGTGTGTGTGTGTGTGTGTGTGTGGAGATTCTCGTGCACACAAACACATTCTGTACAATGTATGTGTGTGTTTAGATGCGTGCTGTCTTGCATAACTGCTGACTCTTTGACAGATGTTAAGTTTCTGCTTCCCCACAACAACTCTCCCTGTGTGTGTGAGTGTAATGTAGCGTTCACATCAAATTCACAGTTAATTTTTCCAAACATTACTTACTGTAGGAAGGTGGACACTACTATATCTATCCTGAAATTCATGGTTATACTTATTCAGATTTCCCCTGACATTTCCTTGAATTTAGGGGAAAAGACATTTCTCAAAACTTATATAAGTATCATATCAGCCCAGTCGCCAGAAAAAAATGTTGGCATGGCCTGTTTTTGCAAACCACTGATACGTTACATTTGTGCAATTCATATGTGTCAGTGTTTCTAAAAAGACATAGTATATGAACTGACTTTGTTGTCAGGAGGTGGAGGGGATGGTGGATGGTATGACACCAAGGAGAGATGCCTGCCAAGCTGCTGACCACTGTTCAAGACCAACAAACAACAAAACTGTTTTAGCGAGTCATTGCTGTGTTTTTAGCTGCTTTTCAAGTACCAAACATGGGTGTTTTGTAGCCCCTGTCACTGTTTTTCCAGTGGTTACCGTGGCATGGAAAACGATAGCTTTTTAATGGAGACATTGCTGTGTTTCTTGAAGCCATTTTGCACCCAAAACCAGGTACTGTAATCTAAAACATGATCTTTTGCTAACCATAACCATGTATTTTATGTCTCTAAACACTAACAACATGCAACTCCAATGAAACCCTCTGGTTTGCAGAAATGTAAGATGCCAGCATTTTTATTGGTGATTGAGTTGTGGCGTGACATCTAGGTGAGATGCCTGCCAAGCTACAGGCCACTGTTTAAGACCAACAAACAACAAAACTGGTTGTGTTGTAGTGACCTGTTGCTGTGTTTCTATTGAGGTTAGCGCTACAAAAAGCAGTTTTGTTTTTTTTTACTGAAACATCGCAGTGTTTTCTGCCAGAATTGGATCCCTAAAACTGGGTGTTTTAAGTCAAAAGCTGATCTTTTCTCCACCATAACCAAGTCATTTTTGTGCCTAAACCTGACCAGACATTAACCACAGGGTTGTTAAAGGACAAACTTTATGGAGTTAAAATCATGCCAAAACCTCACAAACACACAAAACATGTTTTACTCACACTCAACCATTCACAAACAAACCCAGTGTGGTTTGCAAATACAAAACATCATTCACAAACTAACGCATTTTGTTTTGCAAATAAGAAATGTACCTATCAAACAAATACATCATGCTTCAGAAACAAATACAGCATGTTTTACACATACAAAGAACCATTTCTTCAAGTACAAAAAAATATCCTTCAAGTACAAACTAAAATCTTTCAAGTCCAAAAAATATTCTTCAAGTACAAAGACAGAACAACCTTCAAGTACAACAAAATCCTTCAAGTACATAAAAACAATTCAACAACTACGCAAACCTGTCACGTGACTTTTGGCACAATCTTACCACTGTCACATGACTTTTGGCACAATCTTACCACTGTCACGGGACTTTTGGCACAAATTTTCCGCTTTGCAGATCCACACACGAATGGTTTCAGGTTCACATACGATTACCTTCAGATTCACACACAAATACCAGTGAATTTTCTAAGAAATGTCCTGTAATTTGCACTCCACAACAGCAGGTGGCGCTGTTGATTCAATCTAAGGCCGCCAGGATGATTTTTTTCCCCCCAAATCTTTATTCAAGGCTGCCAACAAAAATTAAACTATGGCCACATATAAAGTTAATAACTTGATACGTCTTGGTCTTAAGACGGAATTTTGAAGTGAAGACGACTTCATTCCACACACATTTGTTTTAGTACCATCTGGAGTCGTGTTAAGTTACTGTAGATAAAACACACGCCCTGCTTTCGCTGCTTCACATTGAAAGGTCTGAAATAACAAAGTAACGGGAGGCTTTTATTGTGAAAAGTTTATAGGAAGTGAAATGCGGTCATTAGCACAAACTTTTTTAGCCGCGCTGCTCGCGCTAATTCACATGAAATCAGGTAAAGACGTGGAGATGTTTATCACTAATTTGTTCTTGTATCAGTTATAAATACTACAGGAGGTTAAAGTGTAAGCAGAAACAGCCACAGTGGGGTGTTATATGCTGCAAACAAACCGGCTTAGTGCACCTCGATCTGCACTTTACCTCCGACAGGTAAATATCAATGTTTTTACATGCTGTGCTGTGTGGTGAAAAACACTAACATCAGGAATTTTATTGTGAACAATTTGAAGAAAGACTACTCTGGAAAATTTGTGCCAAAAGTCACGAGACAGTGGTAAGATTGTGCCAAAAGTCATTTGACAGTGGTAAGATTGTGCCAAAAGTCACGTGACAGTTTTTCGTAGTTGTAGAATTGGTTTTTTGCACTTGAAGGATTTTTTTGTACTTGAAGGTTGTTCTGTCTTTGTACTTGAAGGATATTTTTTTGTATTTGAAAGATTTTAGTTTGTACTTGAAGGATATTTTTTTGTACTTGAAGAAATGGTTCTTTGTATGTGTAAAACATGCTGTATTTGTTTCTGAAGCATGATGTATTTGTTTGATAGGTACGTTTCTTATTTGCAAAACAAAATGCATTAGTTTGTGAATGATGTTTTGTATTTGCAAACCACACTGAGTTTGTTTGTGAATTGTTGGGCATGAGTAAAACATGTTTTGTATGTTTGTGAGGTTTTGGCTTGATTTTAACTCCATAAAAGCTTTAGTGTACCGGCTACATAAAAACCTACAAATGTAATGTGTCCATGGCTGCAGAAATGTACATTGCCAACATGTATTCTGGTGATTATGTTGATCATATACACTGCTAGCAAAATAAGTTAAGAAGTTTTTGAAATCTGCATTTATTCACTAATTATCCGTAACCACTTATCCTTTAGTGTCACAGGGAGTCTGGAGCCTATCACAGCTGAGATGAGGCAAGAGGCAGGGCTAACACGTAGAGACAGACAACACGGAGAACCTGGAGTAAATCCAAGCTGACACCAGGAGGACACACAGACTCTGTCTATATCATTGTTTCAATGACTTTCAATGACTTAGTTTCAATGACTGTATTAAGTCTGTATTAGACTTTATAAAGTTTTTAAACTTTGTATTCTGAATGAGACTATTTAAGGAAAAGAAAAAAAGTATTGGGACAGTTTATCAGAACTGTTTTCCAAATGGTACAATGATCAGTCAGGAATGATTTTAAAAGTACAGCATGTATGATTTCTGGTCTCAGCACATATCTAAGTTTCAGATCCTGGAAGCAGCTGGATGAGCCTGAAACAGATGGGATCACTCATCATCTCCTGAGTGGGTGCTGATAACGAAAGAATCAAATTCCGGTTGCTCCATGTTATCGCTCCTGTTGGCCGCCTGTGGCACTAAAAGCTTGTTGCTAACATTTTCAAATTCAATCAGTCTGTCTGGGAGGACTATGACAACCGGGACGATGAAACCATAACCTGACATTCACTCACAACATGAGACAGGGAACTTGAGCAGTGATCGCTAAAGTGAGTGATGCTGACGCGCAATCGAGCAAAGCATGATGGCGGCCCTGTTGCTGACGAAGGAGGACTATTGAGGATGCGGTGGGAGGTGACTGGAACGTCCTCACTGATGTGACATTACTCGCAACTGATGCAATTCACCTTAGAGAGTTTGATTTGTAGTTTTAGAGGGAGGGGACTTAGCCACCTTCTACCCATAAAATAAAACCTGAACTACCTGCATATGTAAAAAAAACCCAGCTCTTTTTTATACTATTTATGGTAAAAATTATTCATTAATATTTTAAATACTTACATCCTGTAATTACCTTTTTATATAATATCTTATTTGGCTGCAATCTTCCCTCCATTTTGGGAGGACTGTAGCTGACCCCTCCCACTGTGACACAGTTTCACTATTTGAACCTCTCCACTCCTCTTTGGCAGGAGGCTGTGATTCATCAGGATCAAAACCTTACACCACGAGAACAGTTTATCTTCAACTGCAGCTGGCCTCATCAACAAGGCACCTGAATCCAATGTTATCAGTCCATTAATGGCCCTTATCTATGGTTTTTAGCCTCATATTGGTTAGAGGGGGCCTGCCACATCTGCTATTAGGTTTAAAGGCTGTTATCAGCCCATTCAATTTCCATTTACATATCAAACTTTCTAACACCATCACAGCTTGCAAAACTACTTGGTTAGGTTTAGAAAACCTATCATAGTACGACAGTTAAAACAACCCTCTCAATGTTGTTTTTTGGTTTCACACACACTTTCTCACTCTTTGAGGCCCAGACACACCAAACTGACATCAAAGAACTATTGGCAACAAAAGCAGACTCTTGCTTTGCCTCATGCCGCCTGTGTCTCATCCAAAAAGTTGCACTGAACACTGGTCAACCATATGTTCTGCGCCTGCATGAGAGGAAACACCTCTCCATACCAGCAGGTGGCTGTAGTCTGTTTTATCATTTCAAAAGGGAAACCGGAAGACCGTCTTGACGCTAGTTTGCCAGTTAGCACATTAGCAACAAAATCCAATGCTGAGAGAATGAGTGATATTCACCATATGCTAGTGAACAATGATGCAGTTACATGCATGCATAACACGCCATCAAATTGTCATACCCGTCCTGGCCATGATCCCATCCTGGCGGCTGTCCTGTTTATTTAGACACTGTTTCAGTGCTATTACTACCTCCAGTGGCAGCTTAAAGGCAAAACAACTCTGTCCCCACATTCCTCAATCGTACCTTCTATACAGCATGACAGCAGTATAAAACAGGCTTATGATACTTAGCCATTGATAACGGTCATTTAATGGCCTGATAACAGCCAAAAGGGGTGAACATGGACTGAGACCCCCACCTACATGGGCACTTAACCCCCCCCCATGGACACTACATGTTACATTAACATGAAGCCTTCACAACTGCCTTTATGAATGAGGGCTACAGGCTATACTTCACACAGTGAACTTCTGCACATTGTTGCACAGAATTTTATACAAATCTTTTCTATTCTATATATACATATACATATACATATATGTGTGTGTGTATATATATATATATATATATGTACATATATATATGTATGAGATTCTTGACTTTTGCAGGACTTCTGTTTTTTCTATTAATATGTTAATTGTTGTAATTGTTGTGCACCAAAACACCAAGGCAAATTCCTTGTATGGGAAACTTTACCTACAGGTAACAAACCTGGACTGAAATCTTAAAGATTAGATCTTAAAGACTGAGGAACTTCCACATTGGCTTAAACATTCAGCAATGGAGGTTACTATGGTCATATTACCATCACTTTAAATGACATACGGGACAGATTTCAGTTTTAATAAACACAAAGTAACTAACACACATTTAGTATAACTTTCCCTGCTGACAGACTAAAGAAGAAGAGCAAGAGCTGTGTGTTCGCTGCTCTTCACTCAGCTGATTGCAGCGTCTGCCTGCTTTTGTAATTAGAGCTCTGATTACCCTGGCTTTCTGTTTCCATGGCTACTAATAGGCTTTTTCCCGATACGCTGGTTGAGTAATCCAATGAAAACAAGCGAGTGGTAATCCAACACTCAATCAGCCCACTTGGCAGAATTATTGTGTGTGTGTGCGTGTGTGTCTGTGTGTGTTAGAAAACACCCTCTGCTTGTACTGAAGACAGCCGTAATAAACACTTTTTGCTGCGTAAACTCCTATTGAACGGCTCATCACCTGTTGGTGGAGCAGACGCCTCCTTCAGGCGCGCTCGCTCTCTGCTGCACGCCACATTGATCCGTTATTGATCAGTACTCAGAAAATGCTGCTGAATGATCCCCTGCCAGGTGATTGCATTTGACCATTGTTGCCTGCACATGAATGCACTATTCCTAACACACACACACACACACACACACACACACACACACACACACACACACACACACACACACACACGTAGTGTATGTAAACATACACACATGCAGCTTTAAGAACAGCTAAATGTCCTCAGTTAAAACAATTTTTTACCCCTAGACCTGGACTATAATGTTGTGAAACAGTGGCCATTGGATTTAGGTAACAAAACTACTTGGTTAGATTTAGAAAAAAAAAGATGTTTTAGTTTTAAAAAAGTGATGTTAGTCACATATTGTACATTAGTGCTTGATGACTGTATGTAAATGACACAGTGTTATGTTAAAGACATGGATGTCCCGATGTGATCATTGATCAGTGTCTTTGCCGATTGGGATCAGTGACAAAAAAACATTGTCACATCCTGAGTTAAAACCATGGTCACTTCTGGTTTTACATGGAATGCAGGTATGTAAGCTAAGTCATTTTATGTTTAAAACAATGTTGACTTTTGGTTTAACATGGTACATAATCTGCGGTCTTCTAGATGAATGTCTGGTTTTTGTTTGGCATATCCACCTCTACTCCGTCCCACCCTACATGGACTTTATCACCGTTTTTACTACATCACTTTTTCCATTCATGGGTTTACATTGGAGTTAGCTGAAAGCCTGGTGCATCTCATAAAGACCCTTGAGGGTGACTCTATCATCAATGTCACATGTAAAGGGGTGGAACAGAGTATCAGTATTTGAAGACCTGGAAATAAACACGGGCTCAACACATTTGGTAAAAACTTAAAAATCTAATTTAAAATTATCTGACAAAATTCTGCATTTGTATTTGCTTAAAAAGTGCTTAGTGGCATATAAATCTGTCATATACATTGGTGTATATGTTCACAAAAAGTGTATTCCTTCTTATTATAGCCCAACAAATTATTTCTCCAAACATTGTTTTACCTGTTTTTGGATACAGAAGATGTCTGTATCCTCGTGTCTGTTTTCACCACAAGAGAAACACTTGAACTCCCATTGAACACAATTTAACTGATCAAAAAAATGATACAAGTAACAAAGTGACTGAGCGAGTGGCTAACCGTCTTGCTCATGGGCACTCCAACAACAAACTGTGTATGCTGCAGGAGCTACACCTGAGACCTTTCAGTTAGAGGACGTCAGAGCAGGAGACGCCTCTGCTGCCACTGCAGCTGCTGCAGGCTTTACACACTGCTCAGTGAGGCAGAAACACACACTCACATATTCACTCACAATCGCGTGTCGTGCAGCTCCACAACATTAACCAATGAGTTGGCATTTACAGGACCAATGGGGCAGCTAATCTAACGCCCGCTGTCAGCACAGATGTGTGTGTGTGTGTGTGTGTGTGTGTGTGTGTGTATGAGACTTAAATCTGGATTTTTTTATATTTGCACGTGAGCTTATACACCTCTATTTTCTTGCATGAATGTTGGCTAATGATGTATCTGTATCTGCAGGTACATGTGGGTATATGTGGGTATTTGTGCATATAAGTGTGTGTGTGTGTGTGTGTGTGTGTGTGTGTGAGAGTGGAGATAACAGTTAAATAATGAGGAAGCATGCCACACTGAGTCAATCTTTTTGTCTGGACAACAGGAAGTAGTACTGGTTAAATTTCAGCTTAAACTGAAAATGCTGAAATGCAACTAAAATGAAATCTTAAACAACAATGAAATCTAAAATCCAGAGGAGGAGGAACTATTCAGATTCTTTAGGGCCTGTGTGCACAGTTTTCATTTTTTGTCAGTCTTTTTTCAATTGTTCCCATTTGCAGCCACCTAGAGAGCACTCCGCCTTTTTTGTGCGCCTGCTCTGTGCGCTTCTTATTGAAAATCTCGTAACTTTTCAGAAAGGCACCGGTCACTGCCGCTTCTTTAGATAGGCTACTGGCGTCTGTCACAACTAATACAGGAAAGCTCATTATTTGGGAGCAGATCATCCGGCAGATGATGGATGTTGCTGGTGAGTGTTGTGCTTTTATCACCGTTCGTTCTGTAAGCTTGATGTTGACTGTGTGGTCAACCTTCTGTTAATGCAGCGTTACATTACCTATCTAGCTTATCTGAGCATGTTAAAAAATAGTGCTGGGAGCGCCCTTTTTATGAAGTGCTGGGATGAAGCATTTGCCAGTGTCCTGCCACAGCTTTTCTGGTGAAGAAAAACACCATGTGGACACAGGCTCTTATTGGAGTAAAACTACCAGCTCAGTCACCTAAAGATAGTGTTGGCATTGTATGTTTCTGTAAACACATTACATTTGTACATATAATACGTATCATATCAAACCTTCGAAAAGTGACATAGTATAAGAGCTGGCTTTGTGTTCGGGAGGTGGAGGGGATGGTAGATGGTGAGACAACTGTCAAGCATTCGACCACTGTTTGAGACCAACAAATAAGAAAAAAAAGGCTGCGATTTAGCAAGTCACTGCTGTGTTTACAGCAGCTCTATAGTCATGAAACTGCTTGTTTTTTACTGACATTGCTGCGTTTCCTTCTGGGACTGCGCCCCTAAAACATAATCTTTCCAAACCAGAACCAAGTGTTTTTGTGCATAAACTCAACCACACGTAAAAGATATACTCTGCAGGATGTTCCTAAATGACTGTGTCTAGACTATGTACTTCCTCTTAATTATCACTTATGACTCACTCTCAGTGTGGATGTGCATTTTTCTGCAGAGACTCTGCCCTCTGCTTGGATTTTCTTCTTTTTATGTACGGTCTTTGTTCACGACATTTGTCAATGTGTGCCTCTACAGCGCTCAGGTGAGGTCGGGGCTTTATAAAAAGGTAGCGACCAGGTGCCAGACCATAAACAGCAGACAGAACACAAGAAAAAAAGCAAATATAGCAACAAGAGTGAATCTGGGGTTTGATTTTACTTTCACTTTCGCCACAAACAGTAACCAACAATCCTGCATTGTATATTTTATCTAGATATTTTAACCAAATTAAGGATTTTAGTCATCGGACATCTGGATCTTAAGTTATCAAATAAAAAAAAACAAATTAGGCAAACATTAATGGCAGCTTGGCTCTAGCCCCTAATGTGCCAAACAGCATTGGAGAAAAACTGAATTTTGATGTGAAACTGTTTTATTCAGTGTTTTTACTGGTTTAAATCACCTGGTGTGTTTTTTTTTTTTGGAGAGGAAGAGATATCTGTGGATGATTTCAACCACTAAAAAACCCTCTGATGGAATTACTCCATCTTTTGTTGGCAGAATATTACATATTGTATGTTTACATGAAATACTGAATGCTCATCCTGTATGTGTAACAAAGTCTTTCTACACTGCTGTAACCTAAGTGAAAGATCTGAATACTTCTTTCACCACTGCTGCACACACAGATAAAACTAACATAAATCTTTTCACCCACCTTCACGTTAACACAGCAAATATTTCCAATGAAGTTGGTTTACTCCTTACACAGTCAGGTCCCTCATGCTTTAAATAGATTTTGTGGACCTCAACACACCTCCTTACCCTCAGCTCGATGTACACTGAGTGCATTATTAATTACATCCCCCATTAAATCCAGGCTAACAGACTCATTGTCTGCTCTGACCGTATCAGGTAAAAGCAGGAACTCTGAAGCCAAACTGTTGACCTTCATTCATCTGAAGACTTTCTTTACGCCACAGCTCTGCGACTTGTTAGCGCCGCTCACCGAGACTTTCCCGTTCTGGACGACCTTTCTTCCCGTGTGATGAATAATTAGTGGTGGGGGAGTGTCGCCATTCAGGCCAACACACATACTCTGTCTTACTGACAGCCAGAGGGAGCAGTGAGGAGGCACGCTGCTGTTTGTGCTTTGTAATCACAGCATGAAGGAACACACACACACACACACACACACACACACACACACACACACACACACACACACACACATATACATACATATATATGTGTGTATATATATATATATATATATATATATATATTCATTTATTAATGTAGCGAGAGAGAAAGAGAGAGACACACACATAAAGATAATCCTTCATGGCCAAAACAGCAGCTCTCTGTGGCACATAAACTATGCACGCAGATAAAGACACAAACTAAAAGAAAAGCACACACACGTAAATATATTGTCAGGAAAAAATACCCTGTGTCTTCAGTTTTTATGCTCTCCAAGAAGCCGAACAAGTACATCCAGATCTTGGTTTCACCCTTAAAAGCAACACACACCTGTTGTGTCATTTGATACACATTTTTGTACACGTGTAGCACACACCAAATGCACCTTAGATAGTATCACCTTTTTCTTATACCTTACGTTCACACTAGTGCTAGCAGCTCGTTGTTAGCTACTGAACGGCAGCACAGCGGGCAGCCGCCAGCTTTTGGAATTCAAATCTGTTGATCCCTGCAGGACTTCACTCAGTTCCAGACTGTCTATGGGTTGATGAGGTTTATGGGTTGATGCTGTTTGTCAGACAGGTAGGAGGCTCTGTTATCTGTGAGTGTAGCTGTGCTGTGAGTAAACAGTCTGAGCTCAGTGCAGTTTTTTGCTGACAGCTGATATTTTAGTTTTAATCACAAACTGTGAGAGGACACAAGTTTAAATCCCCAGACTAACACATTGCAGATTTATAAAGAACTGAAGCTAACATAAAGTTATTTTTCTGCTTCTTAACAGTGAGATGGATAAGTCAGAGTTTACAGTGAACAGGAGTACGATGCTAGTTGTCTCCAATTTGCTATTTGCAGGTGTCAAAGTTTTTGAGACCACAAATAGAGAGATATTAAGCTTTTTAAATGATGATTAGTGAGTGTGTGCTTTAAAATCACCCCTTTAACTTGTCAAACACTGCTGGAGTAATGCAAATTTGCAAATGTACTGTAAAGAAAGCATATGTAGTTGTAGAAAAAAATTATGTCTGAATGACAACTTGACCTGTCACCTTGACCCTAATTTCTGGTACCTGTATTAGCCTAATTGGATTGCTTTAAAGAGAGTTAAAACATTTTGACTAAATGTCGACTAAAAACTTAATTGTTTTGAGTTGTCATCCATTAAAGCTGGATTAAAACTATGAGGGAAGAAGTTGACTAAGATGTGACTAAAACTATCAAGCATTTTTGTCTATAGACTCAGAGTAAGAATAAGACAGCTGTCAAAAATAACACTGATGCAAATATGTTAGATGAAACCCATGTTCATATAAAATTCTAGCTTTATGGAACCAAGTGACTCATCACAACTAGTAGGACATTTTTAAAAGATGTCTCATCAGATTTCTGTAGAGGCAAATTTCAGTCCTCAATGTTTTGTGATACTCTGTGCCATGGACACATTTTGGTTGGTAACAAAAAGTTTTGAGGTTTGATAACCAGCTCTGTTAATGAGTCACACTACATGACACTGAGTTGAAACTTAGGCTGTAACTGTTAGTGTATTCATGCAGAAGCATCACAGTACACATTGTCACAGTCCGGTGCATGCAGGAGGCAGAGCTGGAAGACCGGTCTGCAGGTTCCTAATCTGCCTCAACAGTAATGCAGAGAGATAGTTGTGTGTATGACAGTGTCGGCGTTAAAACAGCCAACATGCTAATGCACATTTGAGGGTATCGCCCAGATGTGCCAATCACAAGGATGAGGAAAAATCAACTGTATCTGGTATTTTCAGTTTGATATCATGAGAGATGTTTTTCAGTTTGACAGTCTGTGACCTGTTGTCTTTTGCTAAAGTGTTTGTCCAGTGAAAAAAGTTTACCAAAGTTGCCCGTGGGCAAAATGTTGTCTCAGTCCTTAGCAGGAGGACTGCATCTGTGTTTAATACTGCGTTCATGCTGCCTGATTATAGTACGACGTAGCTGTCCTACGGTGTTGGCTCAGATTGTGAATGACAAAGAGTGTTGTACATAATAATCGATAATTTTATTCCGTATAGGGTGTCAATGTAGATGACAACCAACACAACATGCCTCACAACATCCAGACAGAAAGTCTAGCATGTCTGATTTGTTTTTGTCTTCCATGACACTGTCTGTCACAGTCATCACTTTGACCAACAGGAACACAGAGTGATCTGCTGCATGGACAACTGTATGGCAACAGCCAAGCCTTTAAATATTTCCTCTAGAGACTACCACACAGAGTAACAAAGGAAAAATGATGGTGTGAAACAGCAGAGGCACTTTAGCAACCCGATAAACACTGCCAATAGCATCAAGCTAGCATAGATTGTCAGTTTTTATAATGTAGATGGATATAAAACAATAAAATTTACAAATAGTGGGTGGGCCTTTACTTACAGTACCACAACTGCAGAGGGTACCAGCTTTATTTGAAACAGACTACATTAGACACGGGCCTTTATTTTTCATTTCCTCTGTATTTTTATATATATTTTTTTCATCTGCTCTGTTAAATGTAATGTATCTTGCTGTCATTTTAAACTCAATGCTTCCTGTATCTGTTTAAAATTAAAAGCCCATTTGTAGTTTTTGAACTAGAAAACGTGCCGTAGCGTAGAGACATCCACAATGCAGCCTGAACGTACGAACAAGTCAGGCAGCCAAGGAACATCCTGACACTCACTGCAACTTCCAGATGGCCACTTTGTCTCTGCACACACACACACACACACACACACACACACACACACACACACACACACACACACACACACACACACACACACACACACACACACACACACACACACACACAGCTGGTGTCTGCCTGCTGTTGTTAGTCAGTTTTTCTGGCCTACTTCGGCAGCAGCTGGCCAACTTGCAGGAACCACTGCTCCCCCCCCACACACACACAGTAACACAGTGCTGCATCAGCATACTGGTGGTACTGGTCCAGTGTGAGGGGACTGTGAGCTGAGTCAGAAGGGAAGCCAGGCGGCAATTCTGTTTTTGTTCCCAAAAATATGTTGATACCAGCAAGGTGAAAAGGTTATTATAATCTCCTTTTGTCTCACTTTCTGTCTGCTCATTTAATCTTCTACTGTTTGGATTTGCCTTTTTTACCCTCTCCTTTTCATTTCGTCTCATTTTCTTTTCACATGTCTCCTATTCTCCTTTGTTCTATGTTTTTTTTTTCTTTCATTTTGCATCCTGTCTTCTAGGTAGATTCATGATTGTGCTCTAGCCCTATTACTCTACACTAGTCCCCTGGTAATATCCCTAAACTAGTATCACCAGGGAACCTCCTGTAATTCAGAAATGACCCCCATATGCAACTGGCAACTTCCAGGGCTGAAAATGAAGCCAACACAGAAGTGCAAAAATATGCAGTTCCTTTAATGTCCATTTGAGGCTAGCTCCAAGATCGAGTCTATCCCCATAGACTCCCAATGTAGAATGCCCAAATCTACAGCAGAAATAAACATGTTTACAGCTTGGTACAAAAAAGGTTTTGGTCTAAATAGATAAGTTCAACATTCATGACAACTGTATGGGAGACAAATTTGTATAGAACACACCTGTTTACATTTTGTTAAGGCTTAAAGTTACACATAATAAAGGGTGTGGTCACTAGGAGTGACAGATGGGTAGCATGTGTTGACAACTTGCTACCACATTAACAGCATTTATTAGGTAACGTAACCATGGCTTAACCCCAGATTTACAGATATGCTGTGTTTACACTAACAGTGAAAACACATCAGCTTGACCAGCTACACTATCGTCGAGTTGCCATTGAAGTGTTCCTCAAGTTCTTGTTAACATAGTTAAGTTGACACGGGCTTGTGCGTTTCTGCCACTTGCCACAAATGACCTCAACTAAATGTCATTTAAAGTTTGTATTAGATGAAAACAATATCTGTGCAAACATCACATTTTAACTCCCCATGCATCCCTGACTGCACCACAATGCACACAAAGCTAGCATGGTGCCAGCTAACAAATCTAAATAACACACTAGGTCAGCTCAACTTTGACTTGTAGTGCATCACACCTATCATCTGTTATTTACACCGGTCTAATGAACCCTGCGGGAAAATCGTGTGCATGCGTGCATGTTCATGAATGCCAATCAATCCTAAATTGACAACGCGCTCCCACTAGTCAGTAATTAGCATACATCCCTGTCCATGAATAGCCAGTGACCACCATTTAAGTACTGCGAACATGGAGGAAACAGAAACAGAGAGAGAGAGAGAGAGAGAGAGAGAGAAAAAATAAAAATTCTGATGCTGAGATTGAAGTAACACTTTATTGTCCTCTGTTAGTAGTGGTGTGACAGGGACAGGTAAATTAATAGCCTGGAAGGAGGTAACAAATGCCCTTAACTCCGTATTGTGCACTATCCAAAAAGTTAAATGAAAATGGTTTGATATGAAACTTGATGCAAAAAACTCTTAAGTACACACAAAACACACAAGAGCTACAGGAGCAGGCTCTTCCCAGTCACAGCTCTATGCTGCAGATGAGTGCTTTGCTTGCATCCTCAGAGACCTCTCTGTCAGGGGAGACAGCGACATGCCTCAACTGGAGCAGTTTACAACAAACTCAGAAGGTACGGTGATGTATGTGTTAAATTGAGTGTTAAATCACTACGTATTCTGACAGCCATCACTGATGGCTTAGTGTTTGGTCAGTAACGTGGGTCTCAGCCACACCACTTTGCAAACTAATGTACCAAAATGTGTTATATTTCTAATAATCTCTCATGATTAACTTGCCTGGTTTAAGGCATCTGCGTATTGTGAATGTAACAGAACACAATACATATTAAAATTGTAATTTCTAATAATGACAAGCAATATGTATGTGCAATCCTTATTTACACAAGTACTACAAGCAGTCCTTCTATGAACAGTTTACACACAAATTTGTTCTGCTCAAGTGTCATGAATGAGACCCATTATGTGGCGCATTTGCACGGGATCAGTGAAGTCTGTGTTTACTTGATCTTACTTACATTTACCCCTGGATATGATGTCACATGTTAACTGTTGAGCTCGTTGAAAGATAGATAAATGTTCATTACCACATGCTGCCATGTACGTCAGCCATCTAATCAGATTTTGCTCCTTTGATGGATTTGCTCTTTCTGTGAACGGGTCTCCATGCTGTGTAGCAAGATGAGCCTCCCGCACCAAAAATGCTGTCAAAACTTTTATTCATAATTGCCAACGCAGCCTACATAATTCTGGGCATAGAATTAGAGGAAGAAAAAAAATAAAAACTTGGCAAAAATAAAAGTACCTCCTCAAATCACTAAGACACTGATTCTAATAGGACTTATATTATCATGTAACCTCTGAGTTTGGTGAAATCTGGTCGATAATTTGTGGTGGAATTTTTATATGACAAATTACACACATAGCAGATTTGCATGGGATTAAGATCACAGACTTCCACAATTATTACAATTTTTTAAAGATCCACAGGTAATACTGGACCTGTGAGAATAAAGCTTTAGTCTGAATGTAGGGTGACAGCAGAGCAAACAAAAGTCCAGCTTGTTCTGTACCTTTTTCTTCTTTACTTCTTTTATACTATCTCTTTCCTCGTCTTACTATTTTATCTTTTTGTTCCCCTCATCCCTCTTATTCTGCAGTGTGACACTCTTCTCCTTTCTCCTCCCTCCTTACTACTTTCTCTTTTTTCATCTGTTTTTTCCTTCTCCTCTTTTACGTTCTCTCCTTTCTCCTCTTTTGTCCCTTCTCCTTTGTTTTTCCTCCTTTCAACTTCACATTCTTGTTTCATTTTGTTTCCCTTTCACGCATTTGCTTCTCTCTTCACTAACTTGTCACGTATCTCACCAACTAACTCAGACGTGCTGATGACAAAACTGTGGAGCAAAAGGAAGGAGTATTGTTCATGTTTCATCCCTCCTCTGTTGGTGCTCTGAGCAGCTGATCTGAGTCCAGCTGGTGACAAACGTCAGCCTGCTGTGAAGGACTCTGCTGAATCAGGAAGAAGCGGGCGGCATGTTGGGACAGTTGCGATGGACGCATCAATCTTGTAAATGAATCAAAGCTAATTCAACATCTGCCGCTTGGCAGGCGCTTTCATCCACAGCAGCTCTTACAGGAAACAGGCCTGTCTCTGGGTGGAAGGTGGACCTGTAACTGGTGGTGGGCGATCTAGGAAAATCTGTTCTATGTCCAATACTCAGTATTACCAGGGTTCTTTGATGCCTGCAGCATGTCTTTAATTGCCACCTTGTTGTCTTGATTAGTAAAGATTTTTTTTATAAACATTAATATTCCTATTTTCATTTCTTTGTATGCCACATACTGCATGCGTCTGTGTTGTATTTTATTGGAAAATGTCAACAAAATCTTCAGGGACAGATTGTTTTATTAAAAGGAAAAAAAAGGGTACAATGTAGAAGACACTAGAATCAACACTTTGTCTATCAATAACCTGCAATCCAGCTGATGATTGGCTCTCATGCTGTGTTCACACTACGAGCAACACAGCAACAGGCTTCGAGTTTTTTCCAATGGAAGCAGGTGACTTGACACAACATACCGGCGCCCACTTGTAGTGTGTGTGTAACACTTGTGGCTGCTGGTGGGCATGATGCACTACGCATCAAAGTTGAGCTGGCCTCAGATTTTTTCAGCACTCTAATGACACAGTGTCAACCAATCATATGTTTTTGTTTCTAGCTGTGGCACTATGCAATTTAGCTCATTAGCTGACACCATGCTAGCTTTGTATGTATGCCAATGGCTGACTGGTGGGAGTGCACTAGTCAATTTACGACTGATGGGCATTGATGAATATACACACAGGCCTACGATCAAATTGGAGTTTGCGGCGGTGTTCATGAATCCGGTGGAGGTTTTTAGTACCAAGGTTTCTTATGTGCAGATCTTGTCAAGGGTCGAGTGCAGACCCAAATGTAGCACAATGAGGCAGACCGTTGATAATTAGCTTTAATAATAATAATAATAATAATAATAATGCATTTTATTTAATGGCTCATTTCATAGCACTCAAGGACACCTTACAATCACAGTTTAAAAACAAGCAATACAAAAATAACAGCAACAACAACAACAGGCAAGACAAAATGAATATCAGGAGACAAAATAAATGTCAAGGATGAATCAGATGGCATATGCCAGTTTAAAAATATGTGTTTTAAGATGGGATTTGAAGGTGGAGAGTGAGTCAATATTGTGGATATCTTGGTGGAGAGAGTTCGAAAGTCAGGGGGCGATGGAGCTGAAGGCTCTAGCTCCCACGGTGGACAAGCAAGCAGATGGTGTGGCAAGTTGGATAGCGGAAGAGGATCTTAGAGTACGGAAAATTGTGTGAATATGAAGGAGTTCAGAAAGATACAATGGGGCTAGGCTATGAAGGGCCTTAAAGGTGAGCAGCAAAATCTTGAAGTCGATACGATGTTTGACAGGGAGCCAGTGAAGTTGTTGAAGAACAGGAGTGATGTGCTGTATGGAGGGAGTTCGAGTGATAATACCGGCAGCTGAATTCTGGACCAATTGAAGTTTATGAGGGCATTTATGTGGGAGACCAGACAGGATAAAATTGCAATAATCAAGACGGGATGTGACCAGAGCGTGAAGGAGAACAACAGTGCTGTGAGGTGAGAGTGACGGCCGAAGACGGTTGATATTGCGTAAATGAAAGTAAGCAGACCGGGTAACATGGTTAATGTGCGCTTCGAAGGAGAGTGTGCTGTCAAAGATGACACCCAGACTCTTAACCTGAGGGGAGGGAAGGGCTGTGGAGTTGTCAATGGTGAGAGAGAAACTGTTAGGTTTGGCCAGAATGGATTTAGTGCCAACAAGGAGTACCTCAGTTTTATCACTGCTGAGTTTGAGAAAGTTGTGTGAAAACCATGATTTAATTTCCAGTAAGCAGTTGGAAAGGGAGGTGGGTGGAAGAGTGGAAGTTGGCTTGGTGGAAAGATAGAGCTGGGCATCATCCGCATAGCAATGGAACTGAATGCCAAATTTCCTGAAAATCAGACCAAGGGGTTACAGATAGATAATGAATAGCAGAGGGCCCAAGACAGAGCCCTGGGGAACTGCTTGTGACAGGAGAGGTTTGGGAACTGAAATTTTTGAGGTGTACATACTGAGTGCAGCCAAAGTGATAAGAGTGGAACCAGGTAAGGGAAGTGCCAGTGATGCTGATGGAAGATAGCCTCTCTAACAGGATGCGACGTGAGATGGTATCGAAGGCCGCACTCAGGTCGAGGATAATCAGGATGGTTAAGAGCCCAGAGTCGGCTGCCATTAACAGGTCATTGGTGATTTTAACCAAGGCTGTCTCTGTACTGTGGGAGGAGCGGAAACCAGATTGAAATTGTTCATACAGATTGTTATTTGACAAGTGGGCATGTACCTGAGCAGCAACTGTTCTTTTGAGTATTTTGGAAAGGAAGGCTAAGTTAGAATGCTCACACCAATATACGACAGTTCTGGGGTCTTTGGGTTTAGCTTGCTTGTAGTCTCTGCGGTGAGTGAGTGAGACGAGAGCAGGCAGTCAACACTCAAGAGCAGTCTGAGAGCTGGGGACTGTACCGTGTGTGTAGGTGGGTTTCTCATGAGGCTGGTAGTGAAGTGAAGACTGAAGTAGCAAGCCGAACCAGGAGAGCTGAGGGAAGCAGGGTTGGTGTAGCACCATGTATCCATAGAGCCAAGCAGACGAGATCCAGGAAGGGAGCAGTCGGAGACAGAAGGCTGAGGTGATAACCACGGCGGAGACGACGGAGGCAGCTCAAGAACAGGCAGGGTTGGTGCTGAGGAATCAAGCCAAGAGTGAATGCTGGAAAGTCTTGCATGAAGCTGAAGAGCAATCTGGCACTGAGGAGAAGGCAGTAGCTGCTTATATGCAGGGAGAGCTGCAGGTGAGTGGAGTTGTCTTGATGAGGGGTGCGTCGCTGGCTGGCAGAGTGCAAGTGAATGGAAATTTACCAGGGGCAGGCGAGGGAGACTAGCACACTGACAGATCTACTCACAGACTCTGATCATGAATGAGACCTATTGGAGGTAGTTATCATGATGTCACCCATTGGATTGTGGACTCCTGTTCTGAAGCCTCTAGTTTAGCATTTTTGGCCATCGCCATCTTTGATTTTTTGAGTCAGAAGTAGAAGTGTCCATATTTGGATAAGAGGGTTGAGCTAACCCTGATGCTAGCTGCCAGCTCAGTTAGCACAGCACATTATAGCTATGGGTAACTGTGATAATGCTAATGCTAGTTTTTGCTAGCAAAAAACAGGCTTAAAACCATGAAAACAAAATGTACTCACCAGGAGAACTGTATATTTAAATCCTTAAAGGGTATCTTTGTACAACCAAACACTAAACAAAGCGTTTTTAGGCGACTAAATATTACAATTAACTTTCATGATCTGAAAACACTAAACACTAAAACAGCGACAGCTACGGCTATGCCTATTGCTGTGCTCACACTATGAGCAACACAGCAACAAGCTGTGAGTCATTTTCAACGGAAACCTGTGACATAAAGCTAAGAACTGACACCCAACATGGCAGACAGGTTTGACACACTACTCAGAGTTGAGCTGGCCTCAATAATAATTTAATAATAATTGCTCTGTCTCTTTATCCATTTAAATCTCACACATACACACAACACTGCAAGAAGTTTTTTCCACATTAAAAACGATAAGACCAGTGTTATATATTTTTGCTGAGTTGTTTACCCCAAACATTTTAGACAATACTCAAACCCAGAGAAATCTTTCATTTTAATCATTTGGTCGCCATGGCCTGTCAGTGGCGTCATATCCCCTTTTTGCATGTGTAAGGGTTGTGGTTGTCTGCCAGAAGTTTTAGTCATCAGACATATGGATCTTAAGTTATGAGTGAAACAAGCTGAGTGACAGTTAGTGGCAACTCAGCTCTTGCCCCTGCTGTGGCGGAGGGACACAGATCTTTTATGTGAAACTGTTATATGCAGTGTGTGTTTTTTCAGGTTTTAATGACCTGGTCTGTTTGTTTTAGAGAGCAGGAGCCCTCTGCGGAAAATTTGGCCCCCCGTAAAAACCTCCTGAATATCTGGATCTCCAGTTATTAGCAGGAGCTGGGATAGCAGCCTCTCTGTGACTAGCTGCACAGCGTAGGTGAAACGCCAATTTTTAACATAAAACTGCTATATTCAGTGTTTTTACTGGAGACCTCTGTGGATAATTCGGCCTCAATGATGAACACTGAAGGAATTCTAACTGGAAGAAACTGAATGCTATGATGACACAGCTCTGTATTTTGTTACTCTTTTGAATGAGTGACCCCTAGAGGCAGAACACTGCACAGTGTAAGTTTGACTTAACTGCAGTAAACAGGGGCTAATGAGGCAAGACATGTCAGCTTTTAGATGTAGGGGGATATAAAATCCAGGAAAAATCAGGTTAAAATGTGTCCGTATTTTGATTGAAATGAATGCATTTATCTCGAACAATCCGGTGTAAATGGTGAATTTGTCAGCTGCAAATACTGTATGTTACATCTTGGACTAATGTAGTCACTGCAGGTGCTGGAGTTGTTTTTTTTGTTGATTTTGTTCTTCACAGAGGGTTTTCCAGCTGGCTGCCCTAATTCTGTCTGGGCATTTTACCTCTCTGAACAATTCTTCCTTCTCTTTGAACTCTGATCTGGAGTCAGCCATTTTTGCCTAAACAGAACCCATAACATACAAAGTACCCTTCACTCTCTCTGTCACTGCTCTGATGTCTCTGTATTGTGGCCATGGTAGCTGAGCCTTGTTGAAGACAAATCTCTGTGCTCCAAGAGGAAACTGGCTGAGTCAGGAAGGAAACAAGGTGTTTGCTTTTCACCTGGGTTAGTCGGTACAGGATCATAAATCTAATCATGAAAGTATTGGGGCAAATGGATGGTGGGATGGGCTCATGGTTAGTGGAACTATCATGTGGCTCACAGTTTTTAAACCCTGCAGCGAAACACACTCAAGGCTGCTCTCTTACTGAGAGACAATTCGGAAAATCTAAATCTAATCATCACAAAAACAATGATGCATTATGACACACTACACCAATAAAATGATGGGTAAAAAATAGTTAGCAGACAGTATTTGTACTGCAAAAAACTTCTGGTCTACAAACACCACATAGTTAATATAAATAAGTCCAAAATACACCTCATACATTAGAAAAAGGATACCTCAAAGGATCCAACAGATTCACATCATTTCCATCATGTAATTTTCCCTAACAGCTACATCAAAGTCCATAAATTACTGATTAAACTCTTAGAATTGTAACCTTTATCTTGTCTTCTTTTAGAAGTTAGCTAACTTAGACACATCCAAATTTAACAACCATTTCCATTTTCTCTTGTCTTGTACACCAGAATATTTCACTGTTCAATCATCAACAAAAAACAAACCTAAGTCTGATAAAACTCTTGCAGTATAGTCCAAGTCTCATTTATCCATGTGTAGGCTCAGTCCTTCCAAGACAAACACCACTTTTCAACAGGGAACTGAATGAAAAGTTAAACATATCCATACTCTCTTCAAAGCCAGACTCCTTCGACAATAACAGTAATTTTAGCTCACTGAACATAGCAGCTGCTGGTCTACTGCTGCCTCGATCAGTTTTTTTGTGTTATTTTGTAATTTAAAGGGTTATTTCAGATTCACCAAAGTCACACAATAACACAAACAACAGATTAAGGCAGTGGTAGACCAGAAGCTCCTGTGGTCAGTGAGGATAAACATACTGTTTTTGTCAGTGGAGTCTGGCTTTGAAGAGAGAATAGATAAGTATACACCTTCCATTCAGTTCTCTGTTGAAGAGGACTGTCTATGTGTGAAGTACTGAGCATACAATTGGATAACTGACACTTAGATTACACTGAGGGTTCAGATGTTTTACTATAGTTTTGCTTTGGACTCCTTTTAGTCAAATTCATCAGAAAAAAATCACCATTGTCAGATTCTTGGTTCACTGTGGAGGCATGCAAGAAAAACATAATTTTCCTCACAAATTCAAATTAACATACAAGGGTGAGTAATCGATATACAAAGGATTATTTAGAGGGTGAGGTATTCCTTTGAGCACTTGCAATTAAACAACTACCTTCAGTTTTTCATCATCTTCAACACCAGAATATTTCACGGTTTTGTTGAGACAAAAAACTTAAAACCATTTTTCTTTGCTGTAAATGGATGTTCAAAGAGGACTTACTGTTAACTGTGTGTTGGAGAAAAAAAAAGAAATCAAAAGACTTCTCCAGGTGGATGTTTTTGTCGTTCCCTGATCATCACCTCTGTCTTATCTTGCTTAGGATTTTATTTGTTGGTTTGATCAAACTTGGTTAGTAGGGCTAACATCATTGAGTAATATGCAAATATAAAGCTGCATGTCGTCTGCATAGAACATAAATAAATGTTCTTTTGTTCTTGCAGTTCTTTGCCCACCAATAGAAGATAATACAACATTGGTTATTTCAGATCTTCAGGGATTTCATTACTAGGATTTCATTGGCTGTTGGTTACCCAATAGTACTTTGGTGTTCCCCCAGCCTTTTTTCTCCTATGTCTCTGCCATGCTAGCTGTGCAAAACTGGGGCTAAGACAAATATGCATCCTCCAGGACGGAAACTGGCTGAGTCAGGAAGGAAACAAGGTTTTTGCTTTTCACCTGAGTTCATCAGCACAGGATCATAAATCTCATTATGAAAGTATTGGGGCAAGTGGGTGGTGAGACGGGCTCATCATTAGTGGAAGCCATGTGCTAGCTTCAAAACATTTACAGATCAAAGACTCTGATCCGCAAACTCGCACACTCATTGTGATGACTGCAAACACTTTACACAAATGTTATAATGCTTGACAATTTTAATAATATTTACAACACAAAGTCACATCTAGAAGGAAGGACAGAAGTGAAATAGCCTGGCTAATGACCTGTTATGATTTTGAGAGAGTTTTGCTTGTAGTATGAATGCAACATGACCAGCCCAGTTGCCAGACAAAAATGCTGGCATTTCTGCAAACAATGATACGTTAGATTATATTAACATTTCTCAAATGAGGTAATATATGAGCTGACTGTCACTGGGAGGTGGAGGGGATGGTGGATGGGATGAAACCAAGGTGAGATGGCTGCCAAACTGCAGACCACTATTTGAGACCAAGAAATAACACAACTGGTTGTTGTTTTTTGGCAAGAATATTTTAAGCCAAAACCTAACCATGACCAAGTGGATTTTGTACCTACACCTACCCACACACACATTAACCACAGGGTTGTGATAAGGAAAAGAAATGTAAGTGTCAACCCATCTGCACCATGATAACATACAATAACATGTGACATATCTGTGGTTTGTAGAAATGTACAACAATTGTCAACAATTATTCTGGCGACTGACTCTAGAACTTGTATGGTGTAAAATACCATCTTTGTCAGCAAAATGTAATTTTACGCAGGATTAGTGCATTAATAATACTATAATGATACAGGTAATTATAATAATATATGTTCTCTAACATGCTGTATCTGCTTTTCCCTGTATAAAGTGTAATTAATATAAAGTGTCTAACCTTGTTACCTCAGCTGCATTGTGTTTGTGTGTGTGTGTGTGTGCTTACTGTCCGGGAAGCAGTTGTCGGGGTCCATGGCCTCTTCAGCCATCTCTGAGTACTCATCCTCTTCCTCTCCAGGCTTCCTGAGGTCCACAGTGCTTCCCTCAGATAGACTGATATCATCTTTCTGCTAAATAAAATAGAAGAAACAACAAATCAGATCCACCATGCCTGCCTCAGACTGACTGATATATATGTCGTGACAGGTGGTAATGTTTTCACCTTGTGTGTGTGTGTGTGTGTGTGTGTGTGTGTGTGTGTGTGTGTGTGTGTGTGTGTGTACGTGTGTGTGTCATCATGGAAAAATGTGGTCCTAGAGACATCTATTGTACTGGCAACTACTACAGAAGCCATTTTGAGTATTTTTGCCACGGGGTTAAGATGTTGCAAGTAAAAGCAACAAGTGTTGACCAAAGTGCTTCACAAAGAAATAAAAAACACAGGAATTATAAGAACAGAAAAAATTCCTAGAGGGAATTACAATAGTCTACATGAGAGGAAATAAAAGTCGAGGCTAAAATCTCTACATCTTTGATGGGCATGTCATGATCCTGGGTGTTTGTTAATATTATGTTAGCTTGTGGATTTCATTTTGGGGTTTTCTGTTTGTGTTCTTCCTTGTTTTGTTATTCATTTATGTTTAATGTATTTCCTATTTTATTTTGTAGATTCATTCCTCATGTGTCATGTCTGGTTTTACTTCCTGTATTTGATTTCCCGCCTGTTGTCTTCCACCAGTTTCTTTAGTCATTCCCTGTTCCCAGGGTGTTTCTCACAAGGAAGGATCCTGAAACGGCTTATTTTGAAGGACGATACGTCATCGAACCTCGCCGAAGGACTGTTCCAATGTCAAGGATTCCTCTGAAATTTACCAAGAACTGAGTCCTCCTTTCATAGAAATTCCAAGGATGCATGTGTGGATCCTCAGCGGGTATAAAATCTCCATAATGCTTTGCACATGATTTGGTGGAAGTGAAGGTGGGGCCTCCTCAATGAAACCTGTGCCAGTGGAGCTCAGCAGGATTCATATTAATATGTTATTTATATTGAGTAATGTCTCCAGGAGTTTTTATTACACAAGCGTGAAAAAAATATGGACAGAAACCTCATACTTTCCACTTTCCACTGTGTCGACTGCCAAAAAATGAGATTTTTAAAATAATGTGATTTACATAAAACATAAAAGTTTTTAAATGAATCATTTACGGCAGAGATGGGGCACTAAATGTCCACCTGCCCTCCTCCCACATGATAACGACATGATAATTACTTTCATTCTGTCAGCTTCTATTGGTGTATTTTTCGGGGGAATCGTGGTGAGAATGGCCACAGGAAAGACACTGGAATATTCTGCAGGTCTCAGCATCACTCATTTGTTTTGAACTTATTTCAGATGATTACACGGCAGTATCATGTACAATTGGCGCAGTCACCTGTTTCAGAGCAGCGCGACTCATCAGATCAGATCCGCTACTCACATTATTGTGGCTAGTGTTGGGTTGGAGTGTGGGGTAATACACACATAAAACATGGAATACTTTGGAATCACAGTGTGATTCTATGTGTGAGTCTGTGTATACACTGTAAATGATAATTTTGAACTTTTTTTTCAGCTGTTGTCTTACACTTACACTTCTACACACTTCACTTACACTAAAGTATGATCCAGAAATATATTCTCCCTAAAAGTCACGTGATTCTGAAATGATTCTGCCAACATTTGTTTAAAATTGTACAACTACATATGAGAGTGCCAAACTTATCACAGTACCCTAAAACTGCCCCAGTCTGCTGAGGGTTAATGACTTGCACCTGGGGACACTTGTTAGCCTGTTCCAATGTGTGCTCACTGAATACTAGGAAGGACTCCTGCCTTGCCTCTGCAGGATGCTTCCTTGGGAGGACCCATCCCACGGTCTCTATTTAATAATGCATTTGAAAGAGGCATGGGTAACGTTATCAATAATAATAACACTCATTCTTAAGAAATGGCACAAAACCTTGTTGTAGCTTTGCTCTTCAGTTATGATGGAAAATACATTTTAAAAGATCGAAGTCCTGACAATTAAACTTTGTAATGGACCAACCTCCCAGTGATAGAATTTTCTCTTAAATAGAGTACATGATGGAGGTCAGGGGTAAGATCTGACAGACCTGACAAAAAGTCATATATAACTTCCCAGCAGTCGTAGTGAGAAGCCTTTTTATTTTCCCAAGTTGCGTTGAGTTCTCTTAATGCTAATCAAAATACTAATTTTCAACCATAATTCTTATTTAGTTTTACTCTTTTTTTAGTTTAGAATTGACATGTTATAGTGAAAGATACAACTGGTTGCAATATTATTTAGTACTTTTATCATAAAATAGAAATCTTACCAGTAGACTACTTGAGCAGCATTTCCCCCTTTTTGGAAACCTTGTGATATAGCTAACTCCATTTTTACCTAATTAAATTATGTTTAAATCTGACAGAGTTGACAAAAATGTGGGACAGAAGTTTAAATGGCCAACACAAAAAGATATATTTATAACTAAGATGATTATAGCGGCACATTTTGGAGGCTTTTATAACATTTTTTAAATAGTTTTAGCTGTGAATTCTCTTTGTGAAGGCTCTTTTCTGACACAGGTTAAGTTAAAAAAATAAAAGCAGATCAAATTATTTTTCTAAATTATATTTATTTTACATATATTCTCACATTTATGTTTCACCCTATAAATAGAATTAGCATGTTTTAAGTTATAATTTTAAGTTTTTTTTTTTTTTTTTGGTAGGACATGATTTGTCCCAGTCCTCAAGAATGGGTAATCATAGTTTTTATGATTTACATTTTGTATTAATAATCTAATCTGCAATGTATGGTAATTAATGTTGTGTGTGCTAAAAAGTATAATATTGCCTTATATATTGCAGCGGAGTAGAACTATAATGTTAGATAAAATAGAATTATTCAAATAATGTACAAGTACCCCCAGCCTGTACTTGAGTAATTGTACCTTCATTACCACAGTTTTTTCGATGACAGTGGAGCGTAATGAGACATATCAGACTTTGAATACACAAACAACACTTGTTAGTAGAATCAGGTCATTGGTGGTTTGGGTTTTATTAGTACCTGTGTAAGCTGTAGTATCAGTATGTTGTTCTGGGTATTATTTGAGTAAAGTATGGTGTGTGGTTGTGTGACCATCAGCATCATTTTGCTGCAGTCGGAGCTGAATGAGTCAGATTTAATGTTACATCAATGACAGGAATCCTGGCTGAGAAAACAGAGAGGCATCACCTTCCAAACGCTCCCTCCCTCCCAGCGCCAGGAAAACTGCCGTCTGTTCACTTTGACTCTGAGATCTGGACAAAACTAGACGTCAGGAAATCCCCCCTCATCCCCCTCATTCCCCCACCCCTCTATCTCAGCTGACTTCAAAGCCTCCTGTTTGCTGAGCATCATGGGAGTTTAACTTTACAAAGGGAAAAGGGAGATGGAGGGATAGGAGACAGGTTTTCTGCTGAGGGCTGAGGACGGAAATTTGGCAGGTTTTGTTGAATGTCTGGACAAAGACACAGCAGGGGTGTGTGTGTGTGTGTGTGTGTGTGTGTGTGTGTGTGTGTGTGTGTGTGTGCTGTACATGTGCCTGTGTGTGTGGACAGGTGAACTAACTACCTGAGTCAACAGCTAACTCATGAATACATTCAGAGTCTGGGAACAGAGAGCAGCCGCTGTGACGAATGCCAGCCTTGGACACACACACACGCAAAGGTGAAGCCAAATGGACATGAACACACACCTAATCTCTGACACACACTTACACGTGAAAAGATCTGCACACAGAAACTGGATAATGTAACGCACACACACACACAGCAGCCTTGGGCCGGAACCCAGACAGTTGACGTCCATAATGAGGGGTTTAAATGTATTTCTATTCACAAGCTGTTTCTATTGTACAGCCACAGAGGAGCTGAAGGCAGTGAAACACATTCAGGGCCTGTTAAATAATGAATCACATGTAATCAGATTACTTTCATCACAGTAAAAGAATGAGATTTCAGGAGGGTTATCACAACATGGGTCAAATTTTCACCGTTCTGTTCATCATTTGTATCATTGTGAACAAACTGTACTCAGAGTTAATGGTTGAATTCCAGGGAAATGGAGACATTGCTACAACTTTTCAAGTTTTAAATTATCCATTTTATTTGGAGGTCAAACTGACAGTGAGTACTTCCAAAATGCCCACATCATCCTCCCAAATAATGACCGTGCAAGAATCTTAAATTGTCCTGCGGAATGAGTCGTAAAACCTGGAAATGAGTTGGCATTTTAGTCATTGGGTTTTTTTAATGGGTTTTTGGTTAGATGCCTGAAATAAGGTCTGTGGTTAACACAAGCTTAAACGATTTGAAGGCTTTGTTCTATGACGTAAAATACGTCAGTAAATACCCCACTGTGAATTTAGAAGTTGTTGTGGTGGTGATATTGAAGTCATGTGACTGTAGTGTAGTTTGTTTATACCCTAAGGTTAGCGTTTTACTTCTGGTGATTGCATTTACACTTCAAAAATCATAAAAGTGATGTTTATTTGTAAAGATTATCTTGTTGATCTTCTTGTTATATTCCAAAAACCCAAGATGGCAATGACTGAAATGCAGAGCTTGAGGCTCAAAATGAGAATCCACAAATCAGAGGGTGAGGTCACAGTAGGTTTGTCCATTATTTTACAATCTATGGTTTCTGTATAAAAACGATTTTGCTTAAACTGGCTTTAAGGGAGTAAATGAAGCTGTTGGAGACCTGCAGTTACAGTAAAAACAGTGACTCACGTCTAGATTGAAGTTGGTAATCTGTATGTGTTGTGTGTGTGTATTCAGTACAGGGCATGTGTTGTAAGTGGGCTGGCATGTCTGTCATCTCTCCAGGCACAAACACTGAAACCACATCCAGCACCCACTTATCATTCCTTTGTGTGTGTGTGTGTGTGTTTTCTATTAATACTTAATACATTATTGAGGAACATTAGCGAGAGACGCACGCATTCTTTTCATGTGGCATATATGTAGTAGTCTTACATTTCCTGAATCCACTCTCTGTTCTTGGCCTCTGTATTCCTTCGTAACACACACACACACACACACACACACACACACACACACACACACACACACACACACACACACACACACACACACGCACACACACTGTCACCAAACTAGAAGACCACACTATGTTTGTATTCATCTGATCTTGTCAGCCCGTCCAGACATTTCATTCATTCATTCACTGTTAAAGTGAAGTGTGTGGAGTTGTTCATCTTCACTAGGCCAAAGGAATGGTGTGCTCACTGCTAATGGTCACACCAACAAAAATGGCATACTTTGCCTCATGTTTTATGCTAACAAATGCAACAAGAAGTCATATTTCATCTTTTTAACAGACTGAGAAAGGACAAAAAAGAGTGAAGAAGATGAAGACAGTGAAGGAAAACAACAGATTGATGGATGGAGATATGCAGAGTTGAATATCTACATCCATTGAGTTGCACTCAAATACTTAAGTAGAGTATTATGGCAATATATTGCATGAGTGTTTTCATGTTCTGCTAATTTTTTGCCTTTACCTCACCACATCTCAGAGGAGGTTTATTGTACTTTTTAAAGAACTGCATTTATTTGATCACCATAGTTTCTTAACAAACTCAGACTATATACAGTGGTACGCAAAAGTTTGGGCATCCCTGTTCAAAATTCCTTACACTGTGAATAGTTAACGAAGTGGAAGATGAACTGATCTTTAAAAGGCATGAATTTAAAGATGAAACATGTTTTTCAATATCTTGTGCAAGATTAGTGTATTATTTTTGTTTTGTACAATTTTAAAGTGAAAAAAAGGAAAGGAGCACCATACGAAAGTTTGGGCACCCCAAGACATTTGAGCTCTCAGACAACTTAACCTGGGTCTCAGTACATAATAAGCTGGGCCATAAACTACATAATAAGGGCTATGGCTTGTTCACAGTCATCCTTTGGAAAGCCAGGTGATGCACATTTCAAACCTTTATAAATACCCTGACTCCTGAAACCCTGTCCCAACAATCAGTAGCCTAGCCTTAACAGCTGCCTAGCACTCTGAAAACTAAAGTAACTGATGCCCACAAAGCAGGAGAAAACTATAGGAAGATAGCAAACTTTTTTTCAGGTAGCCGTTTCCTCAGTTTTGTAATGTAATTAAGAAATGGCAGTCAACAGGAACTGTGGAGGTCAAGTTGAGGTCTGGAAGACCAAAAAAAAACTTTATGAGAGAGCTACAGGATTGTTAGAAAGGCAAATTGAAACCATAGTTTGACTGCAAAAGACCTGCAGTAAGATTTATCAGACTCTGGACTGGTGGTGCACTGTTCTACTGTGCAGTGACACCTGTACAAATATGACCTTCATGGAAGAGTCATCATAAGAAAACCTTTTCTGTGTCCTCACCACAAAATTCAGCAGTGGACTGATGAAGTTAAAATAGAACTTTTTGGACACAATGAGCAAAGGTATGTTTAGAGAAAAAAGGATGCAGAATTTCTTGAAAAGAACACCTGTCCAACTGTTAAACACGGGGGTGCTTCGTGATCATTCTTCGGGCTTGTGTTGCAGCCAGGGGCACAGGGAACATTTCACATGTAAAGGGAAGAATGCATTCATTTAAATTAAAGCAAATTCTGTAAGCAAACATCACAGCATCTATAAAAAAGCTGAAGATAAAGAGAGGATGGCTTCTACAACAAGACAATGATCCTAAACACACCTCGAAATCTATAATGGACTACCTTAATAGGAGTAAGCTGAAGGTTTTGCCACAGCTCTCAAAGTACCCCGACCTTAACATCATTGAAAATCTGTGGATAGACCTCAAAACAGCAGTGCATGAAGACGGCCCAAGAATCTCACAGAGCTAGAAGCCTTTTACAGGAAGAATGGGCTAAAATCCCCAAAACAAGAACTGAAAGACTCTTAGATGGTTACAAAAAGTGTTTAGAAGCTGTGCCAAAGGGGGTGCTACTAAATACTGACTATGCAGGATGCCCAAGCGTTTGCTTCAGGCCCTTTTCATTTTTGTGTTGTTTTTAAATGGGAAAAGATTAAAATTAAAAAGTAATCTTGCTTAAAATATTGAAGAAATGTGTCATCTATAACTTTTTGCCTTTTGGAAATCAGGTCATCTTCTAATAACTTAACTAGTCACAGTAAACAAAATTTTGACCAGGGGTATATATTTAAAATCTTGCTGGGCACTAATGCAACTCAAAAGCACTAGAAGTGAGAACACTTGATTCTCACAAAGTTTAAAAAAAAAAATTGTTTGAGCTTTATTTTTAAAGGGATGGGAACTGGATGCAGTGAAAAGTATTCCCTTTGCTTTTGTTACAACCTTCTGTCAAAACTTCTTCATCCACAAAAAGCTGACAAAGAGACAAAAAAAGAGACAGAGAAGTTTGACTTATTAACTTCCGAACTGAGCTGAATTAAAAGACAGTCTTCTTTTACGAATGTTTATCTTGAATATCTGATGTTTTGTTTTGTCACAAGTTTAAAAGATAGTTTTAAGGACAAATTTTGTTATTGTCTTGATTTTTATACTTGTTTAAAGAAATCGTTTTTTGCTTTTGTAATTTTTTAGGTTCAAAACAAGTAAATTTCTCTAGCTTACACAATATTTGGCTTGTGTCTTTGCATAACTGTCTGTAGTTTAACTGTGATGTAACTCAACAGGCTGCGGCTTGTGTTAACAGGACGATGGGAGCAGCAGAGACGTTTTGATGTCGACTACAAAATAACAGACAAGAGAAATCAAAGCAGAGCTGCGGCATCAGTCTTCCACCACCTGTCCCTGCAGACAACACCTGTACATCTGTTAGCCAGGTCCTGAACTCTGCAGAGGTCAGAGGTCGCCAGCGAGAGACTGAGGGGGTGGAAGGAGTGATGAGGGTCACAGTCTGTTTTACAAGTTGCCATTCCAGGGCAGCACACACAGAGACACACACACCACACACACGCACGCACGCACGCACACACACACACACACACACACACACACACACACACACACACACACACACACACACACACACACACACACACACAGCAGCACACCTGGCATAAATGCAAGAAAGCAGAGTTACAAACACACCAGCTGGGGTGTTTATAAGCAGCGTTAATGGCTGCTTTTAAACTTTAAAGAGCTTTTGAAGTGTTTGGGGCAGAAGTGACACACACAAATATAAAGACCATAATTACACTCAGTTTTAAAATGTCTTTCAGTGATCAGAACACAAAGTAACAGCCAAGACACATCGCAGTTCACACCTGTGTCTATCATGCATCTCCAGCTGACCTCTTGTATTTAGCACTGTTCACTCTTGACCTGGTTGCCCAAGACACATTTTTAAACCAGTGTAAACTGATAAAAAGAGTCCTAGGGGTGAAGACTTGTCCTGACCTGACATGAACATGTTCCAGTCCTCTGAGATGGTGGTAAACTGGTTTGGGTCCAGTCTGATTATTGATAAAGGGCAACTTTGGTATTTTTATTAACCTGGGCCCTATTTTCCCATATTGTTGTGTTCAAGTAACAAATGAGAACAACAACTTTTAGAGGGGGCCTCAGCCACTGGAAAGGCTACAATGTAGCCCTACCGAGCAATTCAGCATTATCAATTCACATCCACTTAAAGGGTTTGTTTTTGTCACTGACAGACTCAGATTGTTATCTTAAGTGTCTGACAACATTATATTAACTTTTTGTTTAACCAGGAACAGCCCTGAAATAGCCATTGCCAAACCCACAGACTACATTTAAATAAACAGTAATTTTATCATTGTAAAAAATTCTTCATTTAAAGTCAACAGAAACAAAATAAAACTCACAGAAACCATTTTGCTTTGTCTTTCCACTGTTCCAACAATCACCAACTCTGGTTTAGTTGACATAAACCCGTGATGTACCCAATTAGATGTGAAAATATGCTGGCTCTAAACATGCTTAAGTTACTGTTTATTCAAACGGGGTTTGGTGTGATTTGGGGATCGTAATTTCAGGGCTGTTGCTGGTTATACAAAAAAGATTTTACTCTTGAACAAAAGGTCTGTCTCTGTAACATTATTCCATAATGTTGTCAGACACTTAGGATAACAATCTGAGCCTGCCAGTGGCAAAAACAAACACTTTTAGTGGATGTAAATTGACGGTGCATAACAGCTTCTTTGCATATAATGTTACACATTGGCGTGCTGTCCAGATGGAGAGCAGCTGGAGCCAAAGACTACTAACACTACACAAATTCCTGTGGTTTGAGCTGTTTAGGGCTGTTCCAATCGATCAAATTGAAAAATAAGGTCCACTAAAAGTCCCCAAAATATTAGGACATAGTAATGTTAGCCTGACAGTGGTGCATCCATACACAAAGTTGACATATAAAAAACAGTTATATAGTCAAAAACAAGACAGCAATCGTTTCAGTTGGGGAGGCTTGCATTCTTAAATGACTTGCTATGTAGCATTAGTGATGTTAGTGACGTTAATAACATTAGTAACGACGATCATATCCACACCAGGCGATATGGTCAAGTTGTTGGAAAAAAAAAAAAAAAATCACTTTCCTTTGTTTTGTACAGATCACATCCAACTTGAGTACAATTTCTGATGATACCTGCTGCCTGCAGGTTCATTCAGCCCTTTTATGTAGTCACTTTACTCTATGTGCAATTCACAGTGAATTCTGACTCATGCATTAATGTAAAAGCAGGATTTTACTGTTGTAGTTGGCTGAGATGGAGCTCATTTTGAACTATTGACTGATGATTATTTTCATTATGCATTAATCTAGATCAAACGTAGTAGTACTATATTTCCCCCTGAGATGCAGTGAAGCATAAGTATTAGGTGCCACGAGAAGCAAATGCTCAAGTACCTTAAAGTTGCATGTAAAACAGTATTTAAGTAAATATACTTAGATTCCACCACTGTAGATATTTAATAATCCTCTTTAAAAGAGTTTTAAATGATCTAACTGAAAGACTCTCCCAGGCATTTTAAGATTGTGTTACCCAGTTTACAGCACAGTCATTCCACTCTGACCTTTGACCTTGGCTGCTGACCGCGTTCCACCTCCACCAGCTGATTTCAGCTTTATGAGACAGTAAAACCTCGTTCAGTGATTTATGGCGCCATTAAAGTGCAGGTCAGCTATTTAATCATTACATAACCAAACACAGGGTCTATTAAAACAGAGTGCTGCAGCAGCTTAACAGCTTTCTATTTACAGTGAGCTGTTTGTGTACCGAAAATAAATTACATACAACAGACCTGCAGGGAGAGGAGAGATGGGGCGAGAGATATAGAGAGGTGGAGAGGGAGGGGAGAAAAACAAGAAATTACAGCTGGGAGAGAGGGAGAGATAACAAGAGGGAGGATGGATGAATGTGCATCCTGTGGCATTAAATGTGTTCTCTTTTTGTTGTGTTGCACCACTGGCTGGAATTTTACCCAGACACAGGTAACTGAGGCTACAGCTGAGTCTAAAGCAGAGTCCTACATGGGTCTGATTTTCAAGACTCCCTCCAAACATAAATTACTGTATTTACTTCACCACCCGCACATATGACCAATCAGTTCCAGGCTCGACCCAAGCCACCAACACAGGATCTGCGGCCTGACCCCAAACTGCAAATCCTATAATATATGGCACTGTTCAAGTAAAACTTTTGTTTTTGCTCCCTTTTTTTTGTTCATTTTAGTACAATAAGCTGTCTCCGATGATGTTTCCGTGAACTTGGCAGTACATCCAACCAGCCTCACAACTGCAGTCCCAATGACAAACTGCTGTCAGGTTAATACCTTTGTAGGGATGACGAGCATGCAGATGAGCTTCCCTGAGATGGTGTCTGATGTTTTTTCAGAAATTCTTTGGTTGTGCAAACCAATTGTTACATCAGCTGTTTAGGTGGCTGGTCTTAGACAACCTTGCAGATGAAGACACTGGATGTGGAGGTCCTGAGCTAGGTGTGTGGTCTGCAGTTATGAGGCCGGTTGGATGTACCACCAAATTCACAGAAATGACTTATGGAAGTGAAATTAACATTCAGTTCACGGGCAACAGCTCTGGTGGACATTGTCTACAACTATGGTATGTACAGAGTTTACAAACGAGCCTTTATGTATGCTGCTCCATATATGTAGAATCTTCTGCAGAAGGACTTAAAGTTGCACTCAATGGTTCCTCTCAGCCATTTCAAAGCACTGTTGCAGGGATCTTGTATGGAATCATCTACATGCCAATGTCAGGGTGTATTTTAGCTGGTCTCTTCAGTTGTTTGTAGCTGCCCTTGTGTTTCTTGTGTTTTTGGTTCACTTATAGTATATACAAACAAACATTTTAGTTTTCTTTGTAGTATTGTCATTTTGTGTTCTTTTTGTGTTTTATATTGTCTCTCTTGGACTTGCATTTTTTAGATTCTGTGTTTTTGTTCTATGCTGTCTGCCTGTCTTGGTCAAGACACTCTTGAAAAGGTTTTTATGGTAAAATAAAGGTTAAATAAATAAATAATAAATTCCTACAGTCAGCTTGCCAAAAATATTGTTCAGTACATTTTAAGGTAACTCAGGAAATACAATTCAAATGAATATTTTTGGCTTATTCTCATAATGTGGAGCAGCACATCTCCACAGTCAACGTGCCTGATTGAAGCAACTCTCTGCAGAAGACAGAGCCGACACAAAGTCAACAATCAGAAGATAAACATCACACCATTAAATTAAATTATTATTATTTGATTTTAAACTATTTGTTATCCAACACTTGTGATTCATCCACAATGTTCTTTTCTATACCCAAAACTGAGCAGAAATAAAGTTAGGACTAAATATCACCAGATCAACTTATCTGATGTTTTTAATACCATAAAAACTTAACTTGTGAACAAATCACAACCGCACAAGCATCATGACAACTGCGAAAGGATGCCTGTAGCCCTGGCAAGAGAAATCACCACAGTGGAAGACAGCATGATCACAAAGTCCGGCAACACTCATCACATCTGTTTATGTAAACGCCTGCAACAATGACTACCAGTGACATATCAGGGTCTTGCAGAGTTGCTCCATTTCACCAGGCTAAGATTTCAACCACTATCCTGCCTATCCCTGGTCTGATTTGCAATCTGGCACGAGAGCAAGGGGTTGAGGTGAGCATGAGAACTGGGATCGGGCCTTTTGACATGATTTTTAGTTTACAAAGGTAATGTCCAAGTTACAGATTTCAGGTCTGACTCAAATGTCAGTCTTACCATAAAGTTGTGTCCATGTCATAAAGGTAAAGTCATGCAAGTTGTCACGGTTAACTCCTACAATATTCGTCTGGATAACATTAATAACACTGAGCTGCCCTTGAGCCAGGCACCAAAAACTAGCATGCAGACTGAGGTTGTATGAATGTGAAGCAGGACAGTGTTGGGGCTGCACACTCATACACACAAACACACACACACACACACACACACACACACACACACACACACACACACACACACACACACACACACACACACACACACACACAGAGCTGCTGACTAACCTTATTCAGATATCAGCAGCACCTTCTTGCTGGTACATTATTTAACTGCCTAACTAGGTCACGCGCTGGCAAACACATATTGTTCCAAATAATAAAAAATCATTTCACATTTATGTTGCTGACCCAGCGAGGAGGCTCGCCAAAAAACAACCGCACACACCCGCATGAATAATTTAGACGTCAAAATATGACGTATTTAACAAAAAAACTAAGCAGCCATGTCTATTACTCATGGTGAAAATGCCTGTGTGAGTAAAAGTACCACAGACTCATTTATTCTTACAGCAGTTAGTCAGCGATGACGTCGGTGGGTAAAACTGCAATAAGTGAGGTTTTTTTTTGGCTCCTTTAAAGCAGCAGAAATAAACTGTGAACAGACACATTGTCACCTGATACATTTGATATAGTGTGCTTGTTGGCGAACAGCTGCTGATATACAGTGGACATCTATCAAATGCAGGAACACATTATTATATAAACATTATGGTGTTTATGTCACCTGATGAATGTCCAATTAAGCTGCTAAATGCTCCCCTGTGTTCACCAAAAAGTGTCTGTGTCTGCTGCCCAGTGGCAGAAGTATTCAGTTCACTAAAAGTACTAATACATTAAGTAAAAGTATAGCAGCTAAATGTAGTTATGTAAGTAAAATGTTCCATACTGTCAATGATGTTTCTGCAGAAATATTACTGCCACTTAACTGTGTATGTTGCATTTTACTGCTGTAGATGTTTAGGGTTGTGTTCATTTTATTTGCAACTGCTCAGAAAAATTCCCTAGTCTTAAAATACTGAAATTTTGCCACGCCTCTTGGTGTCTCATAGTGACGCACAGGGCACCCTTTAGTGTCTCTATGTGACACACAGCTGAGACACATTGTAATACCTGGTTAATGCTGTAAAATTGTCCTGATTAGATTAAGGCCAGCTCTTTAGCCCCTCTCCAATTGTAAAAATGTGTGGCCTATACACTGAATTTACTGAATTATATGTCTATGGCCTGGCACCTTTTCCTCTAAATTTTGCCAATCCTCAACAGTGGTGGCTAGTCTTGAGCCTCCCTAGCTAGGCTGGTTATGGATTCCAAATCCAAAAAAGTAAAGGTCTCATAGGTAAATATATAGTTTAGCAGTGAGTGGACAGTCACCAACTCTGCAAAGTTAAAGTACCAAATCATCATAAATAGCCCACAGCAGAGGAGCCATCTTGTGGTAAATAATATTTTTAAATGCTAATTTAGACCTATTTTTAATGTTGAGAGGGTAATTTAGACTTAACATGCAGTGTTGCCATAGAGCTCAAATATGTTTTGCGGCTCCAGGCAGATTTTTAAAAATCATTTATGGTCAAAAATAGCTCTTTTGATGGTTAAGGTTGCTGACCCCTGGTTTAGGCAACAAAACTTGGTTAGGTTTAGAAAAAAGATCATGTTATTAGTTAAAGTATGTTTGTTACACAACCGCAACGTAACATATATACATTACATAGGTGATGTCAGTGTGCAACGACTTTATGTAAATTACATTACATTAAAACAACATCGACTTTTGGTTTTCACACGGGACACAAACTTTGGCTTGTTTTGTTTGACCCATGCACCTCCCCTTCTTCCCACCCCACACAGACTCTCTTGCTCTTTATAAAATGACAAGTTGCGGTCCTCGATTATGATTGGCTGAGCCACATTCAAAGCCATTGTAAAACACTTAATTTGCACAAAACTGTGACTGCAACAGCATTACTATGCTGATTAAAAATTAAAAAATTAAAATTGTTTCAAAATATCAGATTTTGTTGTGAATTTAGATTTACTGGGTGGGCTAAGCCTGGATAACTAGATGAAAGAGACAAACAGGAGGATGTTATAAAGAAAGGAGACAAGCTGAAAATATTGAGAGAGAAATTAAAGAGCTGGAAAAGTCAAGAAATAAAGCTGGGACCACCAAATGGACTATGTGGTCCATTTGCCATTGGAGCAGTGAAAAAACTTCGCTGAAAAGGATGCAACAAAACATGCCCACACAAAGTGCTAACAAAGGCAGACCTTTAGGAAATCAAGCACTGAATCCAAACACACCTGAGGGTGCTGTCAACAACATCTGGTTAATGTGTAGCTGCATAAAGGACACAGAGCTAAAGAGGGCAACCGCCAACTTAAGCTTGAATTATTATTATTCACCAGTACGAGAAGGGTTAGAAATACACTACGCTGTCATCTGATGAATGCACAAAAAACAAACAGAGAAATGAAGACAGCCTCCGGGAATTTTTGTTTGAAAGCCAGGGAGCCAACTGTGTCTTGTCGCTTTGTTGGAGAAATACCTGTCGCTGCTGCTGCTGCCAGATCCACTGGCTTTTTATCTCCATCCAAAGCAAACAAACTACACCAACCATCTCTGGTCAGTTGACCATGTAACTTTAGGTATACTAGAGCCCATGGAGTCAACTTCTTCAGCTCCATGTTGCCACAGATCTGTAATACAGGCAACACTTTCTTCTGCATCTGTGCATCTTTGCAACCATTCTGCTGAATGTGGCTGAAGAACTTCATTGATTGGCAGAAGAATGTTTTTTTTTGTGTTGAGAACGTTTGTTTGGGTGAGTACATTAAAACACCCCCACCTATTCCAAAAAAACTTCAGCCTTTGATGGTCTTTTGCTTAATTATTATACGTCAGTTGCTCTAAGTTTCAAGTATTGCCACAGATAGATTAACATTAGAGGAATCTGAAAGCCTGATGTATCTTATAAAGGTGCTAAAGGGCTTTTAGTGATGTCACACACAGAGGGGCATGACAAAGCATCGCTATTTGACCAACTTAGTCTCGCTCCAAAGTTGTTGAAAACCAGTGCTGGTCAGTGACTTCTAGAGTCAGTAACAGAGAAAAAAGTCCTCCTTTCACATTGGCATGATACATGGCTGGTCACTGTCATTGTTTAACGGTGCCTGGTAGCATTAGGGGGAAACGTGTCAGGACAGCAAAAGTTAAGGTGGCAGAAGTTCCAGTAGGGCAGGTGGGATGGGTGGTGGATGGGTCCAAAAACCATTGACTGTCACCTGGGAGGCCACTGTTCACCTTCCAAAAGATTGTAAAGCCAAATCCTGTTTCCTAAACCCAACCATGTGAATGTGTTGGCAGAGGTGGGTAGTAACGCGTTACATGTACTCCGTTACATTTACTTAAGTAACTTTTTGGATAAATTCTACTTGTAAGAGTAGTTTTAATGCAACATACTTTTTACTTTTACTTGAGTATATTTGTGAAGAAGGAACACTACTTTACTCCGTTACATTGGGCTTCGTTCCGCTTGTTACTTGGATTTTTATTCATCGGTTAATCAATGCACAATCTGTTTGATTTATCAGCGATACTTCCGCCAAAGGCTCTGTCACATGACTCTGTTTGACCAATCAAACTGAATCCTGAATGCCGCCGTTTTTTTCTTTAGCCTGAAAAACTCCTTCCTTCGCACTGCCATCAGACTCCTAAATCGCCGACAGGAGTCATAACTACCTCAGACCGTGTTACACATCCAGTCTGCACATGACTTTTGCACATACAGAGTTTTTGCACATACAATTTGTTGCACTACAGTTTCTTGCTGCCTTAATTTATCTTTATCTTTGTATATATATGTATATATATATATATATATATATATATATATACATATATATTTCCCTTGTTTATATATTCCTTTTATATTTTTTCATCTATATTGTTTACTTTTTATCTATTTAAATTGAGTGTGGATTTAGTTATAACTTTTTTCTGGCATGCATTGCAGTCAGCAAAGGAAGAATTTCATTGTACAGGGAAACGTGTTTCCTCACTGTGCATATGACAATAAACACTTTGAATTGAATTGAACATGTCGACATTTCAGCCTACAAGAACTCCACTTCGAACTTGAGAAGAGTTTTGAAATGACTAAATTGTTATCTGTTCCACTAATTTTCATTCAGCATAACAAACACCTAGTCTCTCGCTTACTGATTTTTAAACTTCATTCCAAATAATGTTTGAAGAGTTCAAACACAGTGCTCAAGTGCTGTTTATAAGGCACTGGTTTCAAAAATGTTGTTATGAAAAAGAATGACAGTCTGACAGAAGAGAATGTTTTGAAGCTACATAATTGGTAACAAAGGATTTATTACTGTTTCTTGTGGCTGAATTTGCCTTAATTTCTGCTATTTTGTAAAGATTTCATTTACTATTTTAGTTATAGGGGTATTGTTTGGCAACATCTGAATCTGCACATTGCTATTTTATATTTATGTCTATTTGATTACATTCATACCCTGATTATTAAAACAACAAATCAGAAGTTACTCAGCAGTTACTCAGTACCTGAGTAGTTTTATCACTAAATACTTTCTCACTCTTACTCAAGTAATTATTTGGATGACTACTTTTTACTTTTACTTGAGTCATATTATTCTTAAGTAACAATACTCTTACTTGAGTACAATTTTTGGCTACTCTACCCACCTCTGTGTGTTGGCAAAACGTTGTGACGTGCATTTGTTGTTAAAGGGAAAAAAAAAACCTATTCGCAGTGGTTTACCGGTGTAGTGCATTTATTTTACAAGAGACTTAATGCAAACTGTATATTTCCTGTGAAAACAGAAGTGTATTTTGAAAACAGACAACACATGTAACAGACAGACAGAAGTTGACACGGTGTCCCAGAGTGTCAACAACCAACACGCACAGGGTACCTTGCACATCATACATGGACGTGGAAAGTCCATGACCAATCATTGATATGTGACAAGGTCAGAGTGAGAATGAGATTTGACGTGCTGGGAATGAGACTGTGCTGGAAAAACATTTCAACCTTCAGTTTATCACAAACACTCAAAATTAGCACATGTGGAGATACATGGTTTTTACGAGACAGGAGGGGGATGAAAAACTATCATCTGTAAACTAACTAAAGCTGTCAGATAAATGTAGTGTAGTAAAAAGAACAATATTTACCTCTGAGATGTAGTAGCAGAAAATGGAAATACTCCAGTAGAACAGAGATGTACAAAGTACCAGAGACTCAGACTTGAGTAAAAGTACCGATACTCTACCAAAAAATGACTCAAGTAGAAGCTGAAGTCTTCTCTAAGCACCACACTCAAGTAAAAGTATTAAAGTATTCAATATTTTTTGTACTTAAGTATTAAAAGTAGTCTATTTTAAAATGAACTCAAGTATTGAAAGTAAAAGTACAAGTATGAAGTTTTAATATGTTATGTAGTCAATAAAGAAAGCAGTCCAAAGTTTGAATATCATATTGTTTATGCAATGTCTTCAAACGTTTAGCCTGAAGGACACTCAAACTTCCTTTGGCTATAGCAGCAATACAAGGCTAGGAATGTGCAAGACGTAGTACATGTACCAGGAGTCTTAAATTCACTCTCTAAACAAACTTAGAAGGCCCAAAACAGAAAGGCTAAACAACAGAATTTTGACAGCAAACCATCAAGATATTTAAACCAATTCAGCACCTTAAAAGAAGGCGCTTACATCACTTGTTAGACCAAATCGAGTTCTCAAAGCTCACGTACAAGTATTTCTGTTGTCAAAACAAAGCAAATGATCAGAGCACCTTAAAACACTGAGCTTAACTCTTTGTAGAAGAGAACTCTTTGTCAGAAGGGTTCTGTTGTCGCACCAAACCGAGAGGCAGAGCGGGAGCAAACTGAATGCGATGTTGTGATACTGTAAGGCAGTTTGATCACTGCCAATGACAAGCCAGCTCCACCAAACCTGCTTGTAGTCAGTGGCAGAGCCATCTACCGCTCTGGCAGTGATACTGTAATGGTCCGTCAAAATATTTATAATTGTAACGAGTAACAATGCTGCTCATAGAATATGCATCGAAGTAAAAGTATTCGACTCATCAAAAATATGTAGTGAAGTAAAAGTGGAAGTAGGAGAAAAAAATAAGACTCCAGTAAAGTACAGATACAGTCTTTTAGTACTTAAGTATGGTAACGAAGTAGTCCTACTTCGTTACTTTACATCTCTGCAGTAGAGTACAAGTACCTCAAATTTCGACTTAATCGCAGTAGCCTACTTGAGTAATTGTACTTAGTTACATTCCATAACTGCCTTAATACATTAACTTTTTCCACTTCAGCCAAGCTTACAACCTTTTTGAGTTTTTTTCCACTCATGTTTTTTGTGCAAATTTGAAAATGTGCATGAAAACAGGTCAGTGGAAACACACCTATTGTCTAATTTCTCCTAAACTATAAACCTCAATCAGCTACTGAATACATTTGATGTGAGACAGAAACCAGCATCTGATGTATTATTATTTCATATCTACAAAGGCCTGGCTAAACGGTTCAGGAAAAGTTCAGGTCATGTCAGGAAACACTTTCCAGAGCTCCCTGACTGTTACTCAACACAAACACCCACAGTGAGTGGCGAGGAAATGAAAGGACTGGAGGTGAAATAAGGAAATCAGAGAGTGAATTAAAGACCAGTGAAGTGCAACATGAAGAACAGAGGATGAGGATAAAAACACGCTTCTACTCCTTTGTTTTCTTTTCATACTATGTGGTATGTTGAGCCCAATTAAAAGCAGAAGAAATAGAGTAAGTGAGATGTTACAGGAGGGAGAGACAAAAAAACAGCCTGGCTGCAACACACACACACACACACACACACACAAATACATGCATGTACATGCACACACACAGACACACACAAACGCACACTGT